>CM037853.1:12108899-12708899 GCA_021234595.1 Delia radicum | reverse complement strand
TACAATAAAACAATGCCACACTTAAACAAAATTAAGAAAAAAACTTTTAAAAACAATGTAAAATTTAAAAAAAAAAAACACCTTTCCTTCATTTCTCTTTAACTCTCTCCCACTATAAATATAATATATAGTCAGGGCTGCCCAAACTATGGCATGCAAGCGAATTTTTGGTGGCATGTGACGTTTTGTTAACAATTACAAAAAAAAAAATTATCATGTAATTGCCCAGGTAGAAATTGCCAACCATACCAAAAAAGTAGTACTGGCCAACCACTGATATTTTTGTAAAACCCATCGTGTTAAGAATTACCAAAAGTACAACTAATATTGTACTGAGAAGAGACTATTTTGTTTGCAAAGCATGTGTTTTGCCAGTACCACCCGAATTTTTTTTGGCAATATTGTTTTTAAAAATATTACAAAATATTACAAAAATATTACATTTAAATATTACATTTGTTACACATATTTCTCAAAATTTATTTAATTTAATATATTTTGAAAGCACCAAATTGTTTGCATTACCAACGTTATGCCAACGGTGGTAAGTTCGTTTAAAACCAACGGTTGGCCACTGTTATCAATCGTGTAACAGGGCAATGCTGTCACGATTGGTAATCCCACGTTCTGCCAACGCATAACCGACCGTGGCCGACATTTTGCCAACACTGTGCTGATTGTATTTTTTCTGCATGGGTGGTTGACCACACAGAAAATAGTATTACCTAAAAATTTTCAATTAAGGACTTGATTAAAATAATACTTGATTTCAATTAAAAGTTTAATTTATTTAACTAATTTTTTTATTCAATATTTTAAAAAATTTCAACTAAAAATTTTATTAAAAATGTTAATCAATTTTAAAATGTTTGATATATTTTTTAAAGCTTATAATTCTCATAACCTTTTTACTTAAAATGTACGGTTAAATAGTAAAATCTTATAAATGGAAATTTGAGATAGTTGAATTTTATATGATATTTCATAAGATATTAAAATAGCACATCTCAATTTTTTTTTATTTTTTTAACTTTTATAAAATTATTTAATAGATAAAATTCAAATTTTAATTAAAGTTTTGAAAAAAATCGGCTTCGGCTTTGTAGTTCAGCCAAAAAGTGATATTAGGCCAAGTTCGGCGTTCTGCCAAATTTTGGCCGAACACTGCGAATTTGAAGAAATTGAGTACATTTTCATATTGAATTCTTTCATTTTGAGTGCAAACACAAGAATTTGTTTTAAATATGTTATATGTTTTAATAAAAATAAAAAAAGTTTAAGGACCCAATTTTTTTTTTCAAAAGACGTCCTTAAAATAAATGAACTTATTATTTCATTTTTGAGAAAAAATTTCTAAATTAGCTTCTTTTTAGATTTTTACACATGTTTAAATATTTTTTGTTTTACTTTAAACAAATTTCGTTGTCAAAATCAAACGAAATTTACGTTTTATTCCAATTAAAAAGTAAATTAAAAATTTCGGCTTCAGCTATGGCTTCGGCCGAATATTGAATATTTGGCCGATGTTCGGCTTCGGCCAAAAAAAGTGAGTTCGATCGGACACTACTGATTTCATTTAATTTAAGTTCTATGTTTCTTTTCAGCCTTAACAATAAATGAATTAGAAAACTAATTAATATAAATGAAATATTAACCTATCTTGGCTTTAAGTAAATTACATTATTTATGTAAATTTACCAAAAAAATCTAATAATACATATTTTTAAAAATTTTCTATAATTTTGCGATAGATAACCTTTCATTTGAAAAAGTAAGAATATTTTTTAAATATAAACCATTTTAGAAAGTGTTTTGCAACCGTCAGATAATGACAATCGTAATTAATTTTTATATTAATTACTGTAGATTTTTACTTTAGTTAGTTTCTTTACAGGAAGAAGAAGAAGAAAACATTTTTATTGAAAAATTTTACGGACACAAGGGATACACCAGACTGCCGCAGTTTCGTGCCCCTCCTGGGACTCGTCAGTGGTTAATTTATGTGTCAATTGAACAAAGTATTTTATATTGTTAATTTGCTCTATATGAAAAACTTTTTATTTTTTGGTGTCGTACTGTGATTTAAACTCACTGCCTTAGCATCAAGCTATGCATCGTAATCTCACCTCTTAACGAGTTGAGCCACGGTCGACACAGCGATGACTGTGGCTAAATTGGAGTTTGGTTACACTACGTACACACTAGTAGTATTGTTTCGATCAGAAGAGACAGAATTTTATTTCATTTTAAAAAATCGTTTCATACCCAGTAAAATAGTAAAATCTAAATAACAGGTTGCAGAACAACTTATACTTTATCGATAACAGGATCTAATTTATGTCCTACAACCGACTTTTTTATATGGGGTTTGTCCTATTTGCAATAGATTCTTAACCTCCAAACAAGAACAGTTTGATTTATAATCGGTTTTAGAACTGGTGCTGGGACAGTGAAACCTTGTATTTTGACTCACAGGAACCTGTTCTAGAACTGGTTCCATGCAACCGGTGCAAAAAGAGGCTATTCTAGAATTCAGAGGTAACCAGTTCTAAAAAATTTTCTGGATAGTAAAGCAAACGAAACATCGAAATTCTTTACTAAAATTAAAAAAAAAAATCTTAAAATGTATAAAACAAATTTCGTACTTCGAAAGTCTTTCGTGTATTTTACTAAAGACTTTCGTGGTGCAAAATAACGAAATATTTAGTACCATGTATAAAAGGTTTCGTATATATTACGTATGGATTTTTTCAGTGTAAAAAAATAAAAAAAAACTGTGGAAGTTGTTTTTAATTTGTATAAGTTTTTAATGAAATAAGGACTTTTAAAAGGCATATGATATCATATGCCTTTTAGGGGAGATTTAAGCCTGCGGCATATCTTTTCAAAGCTGCAATATTCCTGCTTTTTCTTTAGTCACGAAAAAAGGCCTCGTAATTTAAATAAATTTAAATCCTAATTTAACAATTTAAATATATATGGGCTTGTGTCAAAAATTTTTAAATATTTTGAAACTTTTATTATTTCGCAATAACATTTGCAATTTTAATATTTTAGAAAAGCGGGTTATACGTTTGGATTAACAACACTTTAACTCATAGGGCCATAGGGCCACAGGTCTATATTTCTAATTGTTATCGTTACGCAAAGTTGAAAAATTAAAAAAAAAAATTTAAAACAAGCTCACATTTTTTGCTGTTTTTATTTTTTTGTTCGGGGATTTCAACTTTTGGAATCAATTTGGGAAAACAAAAATCTTCCAATTATATTAGTTTTTTGTTTTTATATACATCGAGATTATTTTTATGTTATTTTCAATTTATAACGAGCTTTCAACCTCCGTATATTTACAAAAATAAAGCAAATCAAACATATTAGCTAGGTTGATACTAGTATTTCGATCTGGCTAAAGATCTCATCAGAACCCGAAGTTTTAGAAAAGTTAGAGCCTCCATAATAGGCAGAACTTTAACAAAAAACCTATTAATAATCAATTTTGCTCCATTCTTGTCTTCTTAGTAATCAAGCACGTGGTTAGGTCTTTTCCTAACAAGCATCATGACGTTACTAAACTCCAAGACTTGAGAATAAAATTTAACACATACCTTATTTACGTGTCAAATAAATACATGGTAGTCGAAACAAATAAATACATGGTAGTCAAAAATTGAAACCAATTTTTCATCGAATAAAAATTTGAAAACAATGGTTCGTTAATGTTGTAATTCCGTCACAAAAGTTGAAAAACTTGAGTGTGAATTTTGTTCAAAAAGCAGTTTTCCCCAAGCACATTCGCTGTTTAGTTTGAAATATAACAGTTTGCTGCGAGAACTAAGTTTTTTTCTTATTTAACAACACAAAATCAGAGGAGCAAATAAAACAATTTAAATGCAAAAATGTTATGGACTTTTTGAAAATTGTGGAAAAATTGCATAATTTGTTTTTGATTTTTTATATAGCAAACAATTTTAAAAAACTAGAAATAATAGTGGTAACGTATGTAATTAATCGTCATCACAATTTTTTTCAAAAAGGACTGTTTGCTAAAAAAAAAATGTACTTTTTTATCTAAACACGTGTTGCTCCGGCAGATCAACACTGTTGCACGAAATTCATAAAAATTAATATTATTTGCACAATTTGTCAATGCTTTACCCCACCTTATATTCATTAAAAAAAAATCGCTAAAAAATCCAACTAACGAATAATTTAGTTGAGTTCTTTTGGGTAAAGAACCAACAACACTAAGCACTCATTGGAATGGATCTATCAAGACTAAATATAAATAGATTTAGGTACTTTTAAGGAGCTAAAAAATAACTAGTACCAAATTACCCCACCTTCCCCTATTTTAATTTTCGTTTGATCTACATTTTTTTTAATCCAAGTTTTAACAAAATTTTAATCAAAATTCGCAAAAATAATAAGAAAGTGTTGAAAACTTATTGCCCATTTCATTACTTTTTGGAAAGCACAACAAAAAGCGATGTATACAATCAATGAAAATTGGCCTTCCATTTCTGCTCTTTAAGAACGTATGCATCTTACGAAGCAGTAGGAGAAGCAGTTACGTTGCAGTAAACGGTTTTTACTACTTCCTATTTTATGCTGTTGACCGTTGGGTGGCACGCGACCTAAAAACAATTGTCTATTTTTGTCACGCAATGAAAAAGCTCTTTCCACCCCTGCTATATAGTAAATAAATTTTGAAAAACAGTTTTCATTCAGTTGGCACCAATTTTTATTTTGTATTCAGATTTATTGCAAATTGCGCTTTTCAAAAATGATGCATTTCTAAGATATGTCTATGCCTAACCAAGCGGACAGACACCAAACAATACTCGATATAAACAAAAACCAAACAATTTTTACTTGTCAATTTTAAAATTTAGTTCTATTTGCTTAAAAGTTCTAATGTTTGATACAGTTTTAGTCGTGTGTCTTCTTAACAAATATGTACATTTTTTGATTTATTTTTAATAAAAAAAATTTATGTTTGTTATTTTTATTGTTTTGCAAACATATCAACAACAAAATCTGCCAAACAGATAATTAAATATACAAATAGTACTTATGTAAACAAAATTATTACGACTGTAAATTTGTTTACCACAACAAAATGTTGCAATACCGCTTCGTGTTTACAATTACAATCGAATATCGCCAAAATTTTAAATTTGTCAAAAGTTCTTCAAATGTTATTGAAATAACAGAATTTCATTCTTAAAGGGTTGATGACAATCAGAACACGTAAAGAATTTTTATTTCATTTTATTATAGGGTCGTTTCAAAAGCAACGTTTATAGTCCATCAGCTCGACCCATTACGATTTGCATAAAACTTGGTTGTATGTAATCTTCTCATTAGTATGACAAAAAATACATACACTAAAATTAAAAAGTCTGTAAAAGTTACAGAAAAAAATGTAATTGTTACAGAAAATTTTGCAAATATTAGGCCGGCAGATCGTTTTACTAATTTTAGCAAAACGTGTCTGTAATTTGTTAGTACAGTAAAAGAAGTAAAAAAGTTAGTAAAAGTTACTAAAATTTTGTAAAATTTTTTATTTTTACTAATAATATTTTTTTTTTAATAATAATATTTTTTTTTTAATGGAAATCGATTTACTAAAATCAACCAAATCTTTTACTAAATATTAGTAAAATTTTTTGACAATATAAAATTAAATAAAACTGCTAAAAACAGCAAAAAAGTTTACTTAAGTTTACTAATTAGTAAATATGAGACTTGTTACTTTTACTACAATTGATTTTGCGAAAATCAACCAGATTTTATACTAAATATTAGTAAAATTTTTGGAAAATTAAGTTTGTTATAATTTTTATTAAAAATAAAAATTATGTTTTTTCGACCTTTAATTGTGCAATGAAAATGAAAATTATTCAAGTTCGAGGCCATACTCTATATTTCTTCATTAGGATATTGTCCTAACAAATAATCTATAGAGTTTTTTTGTTTTCAAATTTATTATTTGACCCTTTCAGGAATGTGTTGATAGATCTATTTCGGGAATTTTCTAGGTTCCCATCATCAGAACACGTTTTGAAAGCGGTAACAATCCCATGTCAAACATCAAACATACATATGAACTAGTTTACTCACTACATGAGAACTAATATACATATGAGTTTGAAGTTAAAGATTATAACCATTGATCAAAAAATAAATTGAAAACAAGTTTTCTTAACTTCAAACTCATATGTATATTAGTTCTCATGTAGTGAGTAAACTAGTTCATATGTATGTTTGATGTTTGACATGGGATTGTTACCGCTTTCAAAACGTGTTCTGATGATGGGAACCTAGAAAATTCCCGAAATAGATCTATCAACACATTCCTGAAAGGGTCAAATAATAAATTTGAAAACAAAAAAACTCTATAGATTATTTGTTAGGACAATATCCTAATGAAGAAATATAGAGTATGGCCTCGAACTTGAATAATTTTCATTTTCATTTTTGGAAAATATTAATTTAAATAAAACTGCTAAGAACTGCAAAAAGTTTACTAGTTAGTTACATAGGAGCCTTGTTACTTTTACTACAATTGATTTTGCTAAAATCAACCAAATGTTTTACTAAATACACAGTAGGTCGGGTCGATTTGTATGGAGGCAAAAAATTCGCTGAACGTTAAAGGAAAATCGTATTCTACTGATCAAAATAAGAAACTTTGCCGAAGGAACCATACCTCTAAAACGAATTCTGATGTCCCGACTTTTGACCCGTAGGCTCAAATTTTGAAAAATCCCACTTTGACCCATTTAGAGTGCCCCAATCGAATCCAACACAATCGAATATAATTTATACATTTATCTGATACAGCGTCTTCCGGAGAAGAAATAGAGACCATAATCTTGGAAAGACTCCTCCTACTTTCTGAAATATCAAAGTGGGCTTTTTCAAAATTTAACCCTACGGGTCAAAAGTCGGGACATCAGAATTCGTTTTAGAGGTATGGTTCCTTCGGGAAAGTTTCTTATTTTGATCCCTAGAATACGATTTTCCTTCAACGTTGAGCGATTTTTTAATCGACCCGCCCTAATACACAGTGATACAAAATCGAACTTTCCTAAACGGAATGGAATGAAACCAAAAGCAAATGAAAGTTGACATTTCCATAACAAAACCCTCAAGGGTTTTTTTTTTAGTTTAGTGCGTGCTTTGTTTTTATACGCTTTTGAAGTTGGTGATTTTGGAACGCTGTCTAACAAGAAGAAAATCATCAAAAATTGTATAAAATAATGCTTATTTATTTTATTATTCTGGAAAGTTGTGGTATCTTATTGTTTTTGGGGTCGAGAAATCAATTTTGGATATTTTTTTACCTAAAACTCACGCTAGATGACGCTGTCATACAAATTTTGCTATTTCTTGCAGATTGTCACAGAAAAAACGGTGTTTTTTACTTTTTTTGAGGCTAAAAAATAAATTTTTGATGTTGGCTTCATTATAAAACATATTTCTAATGATACGAGTATTACGAAGTACATTTTATTATTCCCAGTACGTTACTGTTACAAAAATGGTATTTTGTATTTAAAAAAATTGTGTTTTTTATGGGAAAAACGATTTTTTTATTACAAAAACATCTTTTTATTTAAAAGAATTATATTTTTAGAAACATATTTATCTTTACAAAATTACAAAGAAAAAAAATAATAATGAAATTGGTTCAACGGTTTATTTTATTTTAAAATACAAATAATTTAGATTTACAATAGATGACTGTAAGTTATATGTCTCAATAAGATGACATAAATCGTACACTTAAGATTGAACACGTTTAGTGTACAAAACGTACACAAAACGTAAGATATTTACTGTTGTTTACACATGGTGAATCAAGGCTGGATCAGCTAAGCGTAAACGTATTTCCATATAGAAAATTTAGCAAGTAAAACAAGAATAGACGATATTTTGTGTATCTTGTTGTTTCATTCAAAATTCAACAAAATTCTATTTTGATTAGATTTTCTAAACTAAAAAACCCACAAGGGTTTTGTTATGGAATATGTCAACTTTTATTTGCTTTTGGTTTCATCCCATTCCGATTTTGGTTGTTGCACTGTGATATTAGTTAATTTTTTGGAAAATATAAATTTAAATAAAACTGCTAAAAACAGCAAAAAAGTTTACTAATTAGTAAATAGTAAATAGGAGCCTTATTATTTTAACTACAATTGGAAAGTGTTGTTTACTTTTTGTAATAAAATTTCAATTAAAATTCAGAAAATTTAAATTTAAATATGTTTGAAAAATTGCATTTAATATAATACATCAAATACTACTCAGAAAATATTAATTGAAACTCTGGAAATATTATTGTTAAGTAAAAAACACTATGTATTTGTAATTCAGAAAATTCAGTTTAAGATTTAGAAAACACCAGTAAAAATTAATATGAAATTTCCGATTTTAAATAGATGTTACAGAAATTAAAATTATTTTTGAGTTTCCAAAAGAAACTCAAGTACAATTAATATATTTTAAATTTCAAAAGGAAAATCAAAATTTAAATTTAAATGTTTCTAAATTTAACTGAATTTCAATTAATATTTAGAGACCTTTCCAATGGTGTAGATTTCGTTTAGATAAATTAAAAAAAATCGATTTTCGTAAATTAATCCAAGTCATCAAAATTTTTTGTAAATGTCATATGCTCAAATAAAATATGTTTTGGTCTAATCGTATCAATAATAAATAAATTTAATTTACTTTCAATAAAAATTTTTTCACAAAGTTTAAGAAATTTTTTTATGAAATGATGAATATCTATGGAACATTTGTCTTCAATTTTTATGTAACTCTTCGTCGTATTTATGAAAACTTCATAAACATGATAAATAATTGATGGCAAACGATTTAGGAAACATTTTCATCAATGTGATGAATCTTTTTTTCCCTGAGTGTAGTTAATATTAAAGTGAATTAATACAATTCAACTGTTTTCTTTATTAAATAATTTTTAGCTTAAAAAAATTTTTACTATTTATAATTTTTAAGCAATAATTTAGCAAATCAAGAGTTAGTAAAATTAAATTAGTTAAATTAGCAACCAAAATTAGTACAGAATTTTGTAATTAGTAAACTAAGCCTATCAAAAAATTTTACAAAAAAAAAAACTATACTAAAAATTTTTATAATAATAACTAAAGTGAGATTGAAATGAAAACTGTTGTAAAATTTTTTTTACTAACTTTTTTTTGAGTGTACTTTTCAAATGGTCGTTATTAAGCTTATTTTGCCTTCTCTGATAATTGAGAAGCTTTTAAAAAAGTATAAAAAACTTAAAAACGTCCATGATTCGCGAATATTTAAAAACGTACCGCTTCATTTTTCTTAAATTTTTTGCAGATTGATTGACATGTACTCTAAAATATATAAAAAATTCAGATTGGAAACACAATATGTTGTTTAAAAAAATGATTTTTCCGATATTACTACGATTATATTTAATATAAAACAGCACAACTTTCCAAAACTTTAAAAAATATTAAATTGAAAAAAAAACTAATCATAAAATAAATTTTAAAATACAGTGATTTATGAACTCATTAAAATAAAATCTAAAATAACCGGATTCATGTAATGTCTTACATGCGCGGAATCAGGGGCAGGAAAAATGGGACATTTCCTTCCCCAAAATAAAATTTTTCAATACAAAAATGTAAAAAATATTAAAAAAAAAATTAGTTAAATATACTCTAACTTCCCTCCCCAAAACCTTTTCTGGATCCGCGCCTGATGTCGTATCTTGTGTAAACATTGTTTCAAAAATATAAAATATTCTTTTTTAAATACGTAGGAATATTTTTCTAAAGATATAACCGCGGATTTTTAGGACGAAACGAACGAAATGATCTGCGCCAATGTTTAGGAATATTCGAATGTTTTAGTGGTCGAATGGGCTGCGAAGTTTCAAAAATTCGATTTTCGGAATATATGTAAACCTTTTTCTTTCTTCTAATTTAAGGACCCCTAACAAAAAATCTCAAGTCAAAATAGAAATATACCCACAAACAAAAATTCGGTAGTGAAAGGGTTAAAGTATTCAGTTAAACAGAAAATGTATTTTCTACTAGTTTACTCCAACTAACAGGGGGAGTCTCCCGATATGTTCTCTCCGATCTTAATGGAATTTTGATTTGTGATAAAAAAAAAATAAGGGCCAGAAATTTTTTTAGCGGCCCAATCTCACGTTTAAGTTTTAAAAGGTGGGGCCAAAGTTAATAAATTTTTGTATGAAAACATGTCTTAAACTAATGAATTTCAGATTTTTTGAACGCAGTTTTGATGTACTCGAGAAAACAACAATTTTTATACCAATTATGCCAATTATGAGTTAGGGTTGTCATTTATATAAAATATTTAAAACATCAGTTAATGGGCTTTTCTCTCTCATTAAAACCGAACAATTACAAATGTCGAAAAATGCTCAAGACACCCCCATCGATTAAATTTAATAGGCATTAATTAATACGTACATTCAGGGAACTTTTGCTTTAAAAATATGTGGTTGTTTGGGTTGTAATACAGTTTCATTATTTTTAATGTAAATGTCAGTCATTTGTAGAACAAATTAAATTTTTTACTAACCTTGTAGTTCATTTAAAAAAACAAACCACTGTTATATGGTTTTACATTCATTTTTTACAGTTGTTTTTTGTTATTAAACAAAAAAAAATAAACGTTTGTTTATTTTTTACTAACATATGTGGTTCATTTTTTGAACATTAAAAAAACAAATGACAATGTTAGCTGAATTTACTGAAATGTAAGTCGTCCTTTCTTTAAGTGAAATTTCATTTGTTTTTAACTACATTTGAAGTGGTCTTTAACCACATAGTATTCTAAATGTATACATATTTTTTAGCTTAATGCAACTATAATTCTTTAACAAAACGCTAATTTAAATATCACTTAAAACACATGTTCTTGAATACCAAAAATTCTTAAGAGTTATCGGACATGTTTCATATAATAGCCCTGCAGGAAATGTCAATAGTGAAAAAGTATTGATTCACTATTGACTGTGTCACCAGTACTACTAACCAAATATTCCCCAGGCAATGTAATTTGCTATAGACATTTAACATGTACGTGTCATTGAAAATCACTAGTGACATTAGAACTATTGACTAAGTAGTGAATAGGTAGTTCTTATGGGACCATATGTAGACATTGGACCAAAGATTCACTAGTGACTCGTTAGTTCTCATGGGACCACATGTAGACATAACAACCATAGATTCACTAGTGACAAATTAGTTCTAATGGGACCATATGTAGACATTGGAACCAAAAATTTACTAGTGAGTTAATAAAGTAAAAAGTGTGGACGCTTAGTTGACAATGTCAACAAAATAGTAGACAAAAGTGGAGACATGGAGACACTTGACCCCAAGCTTCCTGCAGGGAGTTTACAGGTCTTCAAAAGCTCTTGCATTTGATAACCCATTTGTCTAAAATTTCTCTGAAATAATATGAAATAAGCCAAAAAAAACGGAAAATAGAGTAATTTTTGATCATACTTTTTAACCCCTAAACATGACACTGGACCGCTAATAAAAAATATGTGTCCCTTATTTTTTTTTTTTCTTTATCACATATTCAAATTTCAAGAACATCGGAAAGAACTCCAATTGTAAGTGCAGGTTTTTAAGATGATGCATTTTAATACTTACTAAATTTTAATTGGTCCATAACAAATGTATTTCTTAAAATTTGTTAATGTTCCCCAGGTTTTGTATTAAAGCATTGACAAATGGTACAAATAGTGTTAATGGTTACAAACTTGTTTAGATAAAAGAGTAAATTAGCCTTGTTTTTTTCTCATACTTAACATGGAAACGAAAAAACGATGGCAGCACTCTCAATATATTTGAATACAAATTGACAACTTATCGACGTTGAAAAAATTAAACAGAGTTAACACTTAATATGCCCAATGTCAAATTTTGTATTTGAATTCGTAACATGTATAGGAAAAAAACAAGCCTATTACACAGTGCAGCAAATGTAGACTTTTGGAAAAATGCACGGACGCGACAGTATAGATTCGATTGTACTACAGAAGGTTAGTAAAACCCTGTACTCGGTTTAGCCAGTTTGACTAAAAAGTTTTTTTTTAAGGACCTCAAAAGATTTTGAAAATCATTGCACCACTCAAAAAAAGGTGTTCTCAGTTTTTTGCTTACAGCTAATTCGGACTTGATGATATTGCTTAACTATATTTGGCAGTAATGTAGTGAAGTATCTAATGAACAAATTTTATAAACATTTTATGTGAAAAAAATCATTTTTTTGAAAAATGTACTAGAAAATAATTTTTTTTTTTTTTGCTTTTTTCGGCATAACTTTCAGGGACTCATAATTTTTCACTAACAATATATGACACAATTGTAGCCATTGGAAATCTGAAAAACTTTTGTGAACATATCAATACAATCTGAATGTGTCTAGTGTCTAGGCATCCGAAATAGCTTACGAAAACCACTTTGTACCTTATAAATAGTCGTTTTTGACTAGACTACACTTTTATTGCATTTTTGTTTACTTTCTTCAATAACAAAAAAAGTAAACAAAAATGCAATAGAAGTGTAGTCTCGTCAAAAACGACTAGTTATAAGGTACAAAGTGGTTTTTGTAAGCTATTTCGTATGCCTAGACACATTCAGATTGTATTGATATGTTCACAAAAGTTGTTCAGATTTGCAATTTCTACAATTTTCTCATATATTGTTAGTGAAAAATTATGAGTCCCTGTAAGTTATGCTGAAAAAAGCAAAAAAAAAATAATTTTGAATTTGTTTTATGACCAATATTTATTTATTAGATTTTATTTTTACGGGCTAATTATGGTCAATTAAATATTAAGATGAAAATAAAACTCAAATTATTACATCCTTTTCACTCGACGTTTCGTTGACGGTATTTCAACTTCTTCTGGAGTGTGAACTTTATTAATTTGATTTTATTAACATTGTCAAGTATTCCTCAAATTTAAATAAAAACTGGACATCACGACACAAAATTTAATAAATTTAATAAATAATAACAACTAAAATAAATCACAGTTTAACCTAACGACTAGTATCACAGAATGTTTGTATTAGTCCTACATTTTTTCAAAAAAGTGCAGGAAAAAATGATTTAATGAACATAAAATGTTTAAAAAATCTGGTCAGTAGACTATTTACTACGTTATTGTCAAATATAGTTAAGCAATATCATCAAGTCTGAATTAGCTGTTGGCCAAAAACTGAGGACGCTGTTTTTCAGTGGTGCACTGATTTTCAAAATCTTTTGAGGTCCATAAAAAAAATTGGTAGTCAAACTGACCAAACCGAGTACAGGGTTTTACTAACCTTTGGTATTACAATCGAACCTATACTGTCGAGTCAGTGCATTTTTTCACTGTTGCACTGTTGCAAATTTCTATTTTTGCACAATTTTCAAAAGGGCCCTAAAATTTTAGCATTTAAATTTTTGTTTATGCTCCTCCAAATTAATGTTGTAATATAACAAAAACCTAAGTTCACGCTCCAAACTAGCCTATTTATAACTAAACAGCGAATGAGCCATGCAAAAAACTGCATTTTCAACAAAATTCACGTTCATGTTTTTTTAAATTTTGTGACAGTCGTACTCTTTATCTGTTAAGGGCATTTCTGTGTAGAATTGCAATAATTGCGAACCATTGCATTCAAATTTGTATGACAAGAAGATTCTTCAGTGCCTGGTACAAAAAACACCAAAAGTTTGAAAACTAAAAAAAAATTGGTTTCAATTTTCGACTGCCATGTATTTATTAGGTGATGCACGTCAATTAACTACGTGTTGAATTCATCTCTCAAGAGTAGGGGAATTCTGTAATACGAAATGGAATCCAAAAGTTGAAAGCAACAAAAAAAGTTTAATTATTTCAAACGTTAACAATTAGAAATACTCGTATCCCTAAGATTTAGCACATCTACGAGTTAAAATGTTGTTAATATAAAAATTAGAGTGACTCATTTAGAGGATTTTAAAAAAAATGCAAGATGCACTTTCTGAATATAAATATTAACATGTTTTATGATGAGTTTAACATGTTTTATGATGAGTTTTTATTCGTAATACTCGCTTATCTAGTAGAGCACATCCGTTTGTAGTTGATTGTCCTGTGTTTCGCACAACGCATTACAGAGAAAATTCGTGTTTTAGTCGAATGATTCGTATGTGGAACAAACTTCCCGCAGAAGTCTTCCCTGTTACTTACAATTTAGAAAAATTTAAATCAAATATCCACAAACACTATTCCCTCTTTCCTCCTTCCCATACCTTATTTTCCTGATCAATACAATGCACTGCATGAGTAGGGGGCATCCCCTGAGTATTGGTTAAATTATAAAAAAAAAAAAAAAATATTTCGGCTCTAGCAATAACATCCCGTGATCTAAACCGTTTTTAAAAAGCCTCCAAAAACACTACTTTCTGTCAATTAAAAATTAGTTACGGCACCTTTTGTCAAAAATTTGATCAAATATAAAATATATTTTAAAATTCTACGATTCTGCATTAAAAAATTATTAAAAACATCTTCACTACTTGAGATTATAAGAATTTAATGTAATTTTTTTGATGTTTTTGTATTTTTATAAAAATTTCAAAACATCGCCCATTTTTCATACGTTTCGAATTTTAAAAATATATTTGGAAAGTGTTAACATCCGCTAATAATTTCAATATAAGAATGTTTCCTATTTGTTCAAGGATGTTTTCAGGATTCTCTAAAGATCTCTAAAATACTAATTTTTAATATTAAGCATAGCCCCAAGTTTTTACCATAGCTAATACACTCAAACAAAAAGTTAATAAAGTCAGTAAAAAATTTTGTTGTCAGCAACATTTTAGTCAGGAGGGTGCTTGCAAAAAAAATGTTAATGTCAGGAGAACCTTTTGCTTAAAATCAGCGATGGTGCATCAAGCACGTTTTTTTGATGCACTTTGATAAACATATAATATATATGGTCTACACCAGGGGTGCCCAAGGCCTATGCGCTTGGTGCTCATTTGTTTTTGTAAAAACACTTAGCTATAGGCTGTGTGTTTTAATACACATATAGAGCGCTCAGCACTAGCAATACGAAATACACAAACAACTTTGTCTTATTAGTTTTTTTGTCATTCTTCACTGTATACACGCAAGCGCAAAGCAACAACACTTTCGTATGCTTTGCTGGTAAACATTGAAATATTTTTTTCTTTTTTCTTTGTATGTACAGTACTTTTCGCTTATAGTCACATCTCTTACTTGCACACAAGTTGTGGACTATATCGCTAATGTGACTATATCGCTAGTTTTTTTATATGCCATTTTGTTGCCGATAAATAAATTGTGATATAGTCATCATAAAATGTGACTATATGCAATTTATTTATTATTATAACAGGTGGAAAATTTGGAACATAAAAACGATGTTTAAAACGATTCAGCTCAGTTTCCTTGTTCCAATTTTTATTTTAGCCTCTTAAATTTTTAAATAATTTTAAACCGAAAAAAATTCAAGATTTTACAATTATATTAGAAATTTTCTGTATTGTGACTATAACTTAAATTATTTGCATATAAATTTACTTTTAGTAGCCAGAGTTTAGTGGCATATAAGCCAAATGTGATTATATCGTGAATGGACTATATCCTAAATATTTTGTATGCAATTTGATTTTAGATGACAGTAAAAGTGTAAAAATGGACTATATCGCTAAATGGACTATAAGCGATGTGACTGTAAACGAAAAGTACTGTATTGGTTTTTACAACAAAAAATATTGAATAAAAATTAGTTTTTCTTTAAATGTATTGGTGTTTGCTCTTCCATAAGGAACTTTTGGGCACTCCTGGTCTACACAATCATTCACTCCATTAAATGTAAGATTGCTTCTAGCTAAGACCTACGTTATTCCTGGTATTTTATACGGCTGCGAACTCTTCGCAAATTGTGACGCCACAAGCAAACGTCGACTTAATATTGTATTTAATAATATTGTACGATATGTCTACAATCTAAGGAGATTTAGTAGTGTATCATTAATTTCCAGGAACATATACGGTGTTTCTTTTGATAATTTTCTAAAAATAAGAGTTCTATTGTTTCTTCATAAAATTATATACACACAAAAGCCAAAATATATTTTTGATCAAATTCGATTTGCAAGATCCAATAGGGGAAAAAAGTTAATACTTCCTAGACATCACTCTCTTGTTTCTGAATATCAATTTCATGTACATTCTGCTCGTCTTTGGAATTTATTACCACAAAACATACAACAAGCCAGCAACGCAACGCACTTCAAAAATTTACATTTTAATTTTTTTGAATAACTTTAATTTTTCAATGTATTTCTTTCTTTAATAATTTTTACTAATTTTGTTTTCAATATTTTTATCTTTTTCTCTATTTTTGGTTTTATTATATTATATTTTTTTATATATTTTATATTCATTTTTTAAATTTTTTAAATTTTCTATATCTTGTTTTTATTTTTTATATTATATTAATCATTGTGAATCAATTGGGATATTTTATTCATGTACTATAATTATAAGATTCAATCTTGTTGTACTGAAAAAAACAAATAAATAAATAAATAAATAAAATATAACCCGATATTCTAAAATCTGAAAATTTCGAAAGTTATTGAAAAATAATATCAGTTTCAAATAGGGTTGGCAATCGTTTCATTCGGTTATCTGTATTGGATAACGGTAATTTGTGAAATTGCCAATTCCAATGTTTTACTACATTTACAGTAAAATTCAATAAAAAACGAATAAATGTTTAACAATTTGTTAATCAAATTTGTTGAGAGCTATTTTTATTTAGTTACTTCTTAATAATTTCTTCATAGGCCGAACAAATTTTAAACATACAAAAATTTTAATATGAAAATTGAAAGTCTGATTATTCATGCATATTTAAAAGCATCATATTATGATTTGGGAATATGTAGTAATAACCATAATATTGTAATATCAGCCGCAGTGATCATAATATGATCGTTTTAAGTCAAACAATATCATAAGGATCATATTTTAATAAAATCGAAATTCCATTAATTGCATGATGCTCTTAAACCATATTTTTTCTCTGCCTGTACATAAATAATCGATTTAGAATTGATTGTTTTTTTATGTGATGTCCGGTTGTTGTCTTTTCAACTTTTCAAAAAATCACTCTTATTGTTTATTTAAGCAAAAAAATATAAACATTTTAATTACATTTATTCTAGACCATTTATTAAGCACAGACAATTTATTTTGCAAAAATATATTCAAAAAGATCACATACATTTACAGTACTCTAAAATAATGAATTCCTTAATGCAATTTAAAATTCTGAATTGCTATTTAACCCACGTCCCCCTTCTGGATATTTTTTAACCAATATTTGCGTATATTCAAAACTAAAATGATAGAATTTTGTGAGTAATATTAATGAAATTCATTAACAAGATTTATTAAACTTTATTAAACTGGTTAACTGTTTGCGTTGAATTTATATTTGCTATACGAGGACGGTCCCAAATTTAGCCGACCTGACTAATGGATGGCTGCAGTAGTTTGAAAAAACTACTTTGGTGAAAAGTGGCTAACTTATAAAACATATTTTTTAAGTTTGAAGCCGCCACGTTGTTTACTATTTTTTTGAAGTCATCAAAAATTAACAATCTCAGTGAATTTGTAAACATGGAAAATATTGTCACCGTTATGTTATTCAATAATTTCATTTGAAAGGTCTTAGTCCAACCAATATTAAAGCGGAGCTAGATTCCACTCTGGGGGAGTCTGCTCCTTAGCACTATTTGTATGCCAATTTTCCGCTATTTAGGTAATCAGAAAGCTTTATAAAGCTCTGAAGAGAATAACTATAGAAAAAAATACCAAATATGCATATAAAGAAATGTAAGCAATCAAAAAAGCTATGCCTCTCCGCCCACAACCTGAAAAAAAAATTCGACTATGTTAGGATCTTTATCGATAAATTTACTATAACTATGCCAATTTTCAGCTTTCTATGCCTTTAGAAAGCTCTAAAAACAATAACACACAGACAGACAAGCAATAGAAAATTATAGATATGAAGCATTCCATGCCAGCGAGTTTTTGGCCCGTTTTTGACGTTTTGGTACGTATTCAAGGTGATTTTCTGCCTTTTATTACAAACTGGTTTGGAGTAATTATTTTTGAGCAAACAATTTTCAATTAACGATAGACCAACTATAAATATCGAGATAAACATTGATATCTTAAAAAATTTGTTTATCATTTTGTTCGTCTTGAAATGTAGTTTTAGAAAAAATAATCGGAGTAACTATCACTTAGTAGTTAATTCTTAAAACTTAAAATCGACTTTTTAAAGAAGTCCGACCCCTTCGAGTTAAAAAAAAAAAATTAATTCTACTCTATATTACGCAACTTTCAAGCCACAGTTCTAAATAGAAAAAAAAATTGTTGAAAAAAATGTTCAAAATTCGAAAAAAAATAGAAAAAATGTTGATCCCATCTCAAACTGTGGATAGAAAGTAACACAGAGTAGAATTTTTAGAATTTTTTTTGAAAAGATCAAAGATCAAAAGATCTTCTTGAAAAATTCGATTTTAATATTTAAACGTTTATTACTAAGATATAACTAATCCGGAAATTTTTTTTAATTTTTTTGCTAAAACTACATTTAAAGACGAGCAAAATGATACCCTAGTTTTTTAAGTTATTGATATTTTAAGTTATTGATATTTTATTATTCGAAATTTTTTGTTAAAAATTATTACTGCAATCCAGTTTGGAACAAAAGCCTGAAAATTGAATACGAAGGGTGTCGGGCCAAAAACTCGGTGATTTGACATGTTATGTCCCATATAGATGTTAACTTTACTTATTGCACTAATAGAAGTACAGTAGAAACTTGCACGTAATGAAAACCGGGCTCGGTGCAAGTTTCGAGGTTGTCGAAAAATAAAAGGCACATACATCTGTTTAGAATTAAAGTTTAATATTTCAATTCAAATGATTATTAATAGGTTTTTTGTTAAAGTTCTGCCTATTATGGAGGCTCTAACTTTTCTAAAACTTCGGGTTCTGATGAGATCTTTAGCCAGATCGAAATACTAGTATCAACCTAGCTAATATGTTTGATTTGCTTTATTTTTGTAAATATACGGAGGTTGAAAGCTCGTTATAAATTGAAAATAACATAAAAATAATCTCGATGTATATAAAAACAAAAAACTAATATAACTGCCAAAACACTTAAGTTCAACGCATTCGTATAACAGTAGATACATATTTTATGTGGAATTAAAGAAATTTCAAATTTTTGTTTGTATTGTACAACGTCGATTGTTCGGTACTACACTGTTTCTTAGTCTCTGGAGCATCATAATTTCGTCTAATGAAGCATTGTTTTTCTCCGCCCATTCTAAGCAAATATTGAACGCTGATATAATACAAAAATGTTGCAAGTATCGAGTTCAAAATTTTCGGATGTCACAAGTATTGAGTGCGTAATGAAAAATATTAATATGTTGAAAGAATCGAGGTGTGCAAGTATCAAGTATCGAGTTACTACTGTACATTGGGGTAATAACTTTTTGCATTTTTTGCAAATATCAAATCTCCCCAGACAAAATCGTGTAGGGCATGGACAAATATTAAGAACTGCGTTTTTAGTTTTTCGCTATCGTTAAAAAAGGTTACGCACCAAACGCGTATAAGTTTTGAATCAAACAAAGTTAAAAAAAACTTTTTTTGATGCCTCAACGTCTGACCATCACATCTATATAATTAAGGCATGCTGATTTCAATAGTAAAGTCCGTTTTCGAGTCAATGGAATCATTTTCTTCCAAATTTGCTTTTAATTTCCGCTATTTTTTTTGCAGTTTTTTATATAAAAAAAATATGTTTTCACATATTAATATATTAAAGGCATTTTAGAAATCGCTGTCGGTGCGTAAGGTTTTTTTTACCAAATTGAACTGAAATAGTTTTTTTTATCATTAATACAATATTTGCCATTAGAAAACCCCTGGGGAGAATGTTGTCCAAAAAAAGTTATCACCCTACTGTACATGCTTACGAAAAAATGTGAAAATAACTGAAACTTTTGTTAAATAAAACTTTTTCTATCACTTTACTAATGTTTCCGAGACCAAACGTTGCGACAAGTCGATTCCAGATTTTACTTTTATCATATTAAAATTTCATAAAAGTTGAAAAGTTAAATTTGGGGTAGATTTATGACGATCTTTCGATGTGCTTTGAAGGAAGAGGTTATAAAAAGAATTTGTTCTTTAAATATCTGTTTATGCCATAGAAAAATGTAACTCAAATATTTTATGCATGTTGCAAAAATAAATACAATAAACAAAAAAAAAATTAAAAACATTTAAATAATATAATTTTAAATACATGTAGAGCCATTCCAAAAAATTTCGATTTGATTTTAGTCGTTTTTGGAATGGATGTGTTTGGCACATTCAGAGCGCCAAAGACCATTTAAAAAGTATACTCTGGACTATCGATCGTGAGTTTAGCTACAATTAAAATATCTGTGTATTGAACAAAATTTAAACTTTTACATTAGTTAGTCTCTTTACAGGAAGAAGAAGAAAAAGAAGAAAACATTTTTATTGAAAAATTTTACGGACACAAGGGATACACGTTTTTAGGAAGTACAGTAAAACTCGCTTAATACGTACTCGGTTAAGACGAATCCTCGGTTAATACGAACTAATTTAAAAGTCCCGACGTTTTGGCAACAATTTTCATATCAAATACATCTTTTAATACGAACTTGGTTAATACGAACCCTCGTTTATTACGAACTGTTTTAAGCAGTCCCAAAAACTCGTTTTCATACAAATTACCATGTTTAGTACACTCTTTATCCGTTTTATGGGATAGACCTAGTATCAATTCCATATCCGTGGATGACTTTCTAGATATAGATGCTAATGTTCTGACGTCACATACTTTATCAGGTGAAGAAATATTGGAAATTGTTAATCTTCCCGATGTTGAAAATTTGTCAAGTGATGAAGAAGTCGAAATAGAGGAGGAAGTACCTAATATACAAACGGTACACAATAGCTTAATAAACATAAAAAAATATATTCGAACAAAATCGTGTGCCGAAGAAGCTGACAATCATATTTTGGTAATAGAAAAACTTATAACGAATAAAATCGTTTATTCAGTTATTCAGAAAAAAATAACAGTTTTTTTTTACAGACGAACTAATTTTTTTGATCTCTCGGAGTTCGTCTTAGCCGGGTTTTGCTGTAATATGAAAATTTCTTACTGTAACTTCAATATTTTTCGAACCCACTCTGAATTTTGGAAATGTTGTATAAGACAATATGATCTATCACCAACAATTGTTTAAGAAAAATCGATGATATAGTTTTGAAATGTTGGCGACAAAATTTCGTTTTGGCATTATTGCAAACTTTTTGTAAAGAGACTTTTTGTAAAAAATATATATTGAAGTAGAAGATACAATCTTTCATATGAGATACGATTTGTAAAAATCGGATAAAAACTTAAAAAGTTAGAGCAGGTTAAACATGAGGTATTTTTCTCAGGTTTTATAAAAAATATCGAACTTTGAACCGCTCTTCAACGAGAACTGCATCGAATTGAAAAACTTAATACAGCACATATCTATGTATAATAGGCAGACTTGGGCGACGTCAATTACATTTCAAAATCGTTCTCTTGTGAAATTTTTCTATATCATTAATAATTTCAGACTTACGCTCACACTTGTGGGCTTAAACGCTTCCTTGGGAAATTTTAAATTTTGTCAATACCAGACATGGGACATAATTCCAATATCTGTGTATTTAATTACAGGCCAATTACTTTTTTATGTTCAATTACATGTAATTGGGTGTAATTGAGTAATTGCCCTGTAATTAAATACCCAGATGTTATCACTAATCCCCATGTTTGGTATTAAACATTTTACAAATTTTCCAAGGAAGCGATTAAGCTCACAAGTGTGAGTGTAGGTCTGATATTATTAATGATATAGAAAAATTTCATAAGTGAACGATTTTGAAATGTAATTAACGTCGCCCAAGTCTGATAATAGGAACGCTGAATATCAATGTGTTTATTTTCAACGATATCCATAGTCGATTTCCATAGTCACTTTCAACGATATCCATAGTTTCTGACCGTGTCGAAATTTTTTAGAATCACTCAGAAGCGAAATGAAATAAAATTACGTTACTGTGTTAAAGAGAAAATAATTTAAATTTTTTGCTGTTTCAAATCATATGAATAATAGATTACATAGATTGCAAACTATTCTTCTTCTTTTATAAACAAACACATTTTTCATGCTCATGCAAATATTTTTTGTATATGTATACCACGTATGTCCAACACATTCTCATGAGTTACGTGCACTGACAGCTAATGTCAAAGAGTTGTAGATCTATGTAATCTATGATATGAGTAACGAGTGCATTTTTAGGCAACAAAAAAAAAAATCAAGGCCAAAATATCAAAAGCAAATAAACTAATAATTTTTAAAAATTTTATGTTGTCAATTTGACAAATGAATTGGCTAAAAATGGGGTTTATTTGACCGATTTAAATCAAGGTTGTAATTAAAAACAAATTTACAAAGTGCTTTTTATAAATTTTAAATAACAAAAAATTATTAACAACAATAAAATGTATGTATAATTTATTGATTTTTGTTTTTTTGTTCTTTGTTAGGTACAAGTTGGCAGTCCTGCATTTGGTGAAGTACTTCGCGGTGATATCATATCGAAAATTGGTGAATACGATGCTAGAGATCTAAGTCATGCCGATGCTCAGACATTATTTCGTTCAGCTGGCAATGAAATCAGGATTGTGGTACACAGGTATAATAACACTTTAAAATTTTAAATGATGGAGTTTAATGTTTGTTATTTTTCTTTTAAACAGGGACAATAAAATTGCCTATACTCAAGGTTTAAGTGAAGATAGTTCAAGATCAAATTCAGCCTTACTCACTACTAGCCCAGATCCAAATCCTCATAGGTAATTAGATTTACTTAAAATAAATGTGTCGACTTCACTTATCTAAATATTCTTTTGTATTGCTTTTTCAGAGCACCTTCACCATTTTTGCCTGGACCCGGTCATTATGAGCGTGCTTTACAAGTACCCGTAGATGCATTGCCACACACAGTATTTCCTAAATTGAATGCTACTGGTGGCTATGTTGCACCATCCGAACATGCTAGTTTCTCACCAATGCCAACACGTGATCACCTCCAAGATGTTGCTGAGGAACAAGCCTTAATTGTGAATCAAGTGAGTTCCTAAATGCCTACTATCCTATCATCCAAATTGAGAATTGATTTATTCAAATACAATGCTTTGCTATCAAAATCTGCTGTACATACCATTAACAAACCGTTGTTCTTTTAAATAATTTTCTTATTACAAATAAAATATTGGGTTTTGCATTGTATCATAAACAAGCCATTAACTTCAAAACCCTCAAAAACTGCCTCAAAAATTAATTCCAAATGCTTTTAATTTTCATTATTTATTAAAAAACATCACCAACTCATTGCAATATTAATTTTTGAATTTAACCCCTTCATTTGGTACATACATGGGACTAATTAATTGAAGGGACAAATATAATTGATGATTTCAATTATAATGAAATTTTATTCATTAGCATTTTTTGGTAATGAATTTTATTGATTTGATAATGATTTCAAATTTCATTACCATTAGTAATGAATCAATTAAAGGAAGCAAATTACAATTGACCGAATACAACTATGCTAGGTCAGGAAAAGATTCCGATAGATTAGTTTTATATGAAAAAAACACGGGGTGTCTCAATTAGCGAAGAACGTACGTGAAAATACCAATTTAATCACTCCGATAATAGAATGAAACATTTGTCCAAAATGGAACGACATGGAATGAAACAGTGAACGTGTGGAATCGGAACAATTAATACATTTATGTTTCCGGAAATGGTTGCTTTCATTAAGGTTTGCAAAAATGTTGTCCGTGTTGCGATATCTTGCTTACTTTTTGAGTACGAGCCATTTTACAAAATGACCAGTATCTGCAAAGCTGAGCGAGATAGACCAAAACGGACAACATTTTTGTTCCACAGGAAAATTGATATACCCTTATAATATAAATAGGATAGGTCCAAGAGAGATCCCGAGTGATCAATTTTTATAAAACAGACACAGGGTGATTTAATTTGTTTACTTATTTACGTGATAATACAAACATAAACATATGTTATCGGATAATAGAAAGTTAATTTCTCGTTCCATTTCGTTTCCCGTATTCAGTGTTGCAATTTACACTCCATTTTTTTTTTTGTAAACAAATGCTTTTTTTGCTCAATTGTAATTAGTTTTTTTTTTTGGCATTAGTGTGATTTAATTAGCATAACTAGGACAAATTCGAATGCTAAAAAATTTCATTACAATTAAATGGTAAAGAAATTTTTTGGCATTAGCATTAGTTAACTAATGCTATTGAAATTACAATGCTAATGAAAAAATCCCAAGTATAATTTGGTAAAAAATTACCAGCCTTAAAATATGCTTTAATTTATTTATTCAAGTCTTTTTTAATACACTGAACAAAATATACAATTAAGGTATTCACAAGGTTTTCTAAGTAGAGTTTGCTGTTCGTTTTAACCGAAACCGCGGGTTTTGAAGCATAAAAACAGATAACGAAAACCGGCAAAATAACTCGGTTTTCAATAAATAAAAAAATAAACTGTTCATTAATTTTTAAGAAAAATGTTGGTCCTAGCCCTTTATATTTATTTTTTTTGTCCAAAGTATAAATTCATTATACCGGAAACTACAAAAATACACCCGCAATTGCTGGTACTGAATCATGAATTTAGAAAAGGGCTCAGCTCCAACTTTTTTAAAACTTTACGTGGGCGTGGTGGTGTAATGGTAAGTGCGTTGGACTGTTACACAGATGGTCCCGGGTTCGATCCCCGGGCTTTGTATCACTCATACGTATTGCAGCGTCCACCTTCGGTATACCTATAGCACTTAACCCCACCGAAGTAAAATAATGAATCAGAGTTATGAACCAAAAAGCTTCAATAAGTTCGCCAACTCTATATCAGGTGGCGAGCAACAACTGTTCTAAGACGTATCATCTCGCGCAATTACAGTGTTGCCATGTATGAAGCATTTTATCTTTACCCACCTTTTATCTCTCCTCTATCCCCTTTCCAAACAAAGCAGCATATTAATAAATAAAAATAGAAAGAGTTTCCTGAGTATTGCTTCTCTTAAAAAAAAATATAAAAATTATATTCCATTTCTCGAGTTTTTCGAGTTTTAAAAATAAAACTCTGAGAATTTGCGAGTTTCTCTATAACTGGAAGCTTTGCAACCCAATGAAATAAAATAAATTACATGAAATAATGTTTAATCTGATGGAAGCTGTAAAAAAATTTCTTGAAATCTGAATAGATTAATTCGAATAATATTTTAAAATCTTGGATGTTTTTAGAATAACGAATATTTAGGACAAAAAAAGAAATCGTCAGTTTCCAGGTTTTCCAAAAGATAAAATATTTTAAAATCTAGAATTCTTTTCTTTAGAAAAAACTTTTTATATGAGTATTCTTTAAAAAGAAACGGTTGTTTAATTAAGCTATTCATAAAAATTTGGTGAATCGCAAATTTTTAATATAAAGTTTGGTGTATTTCATAAACTCTGGATACTTCTGTAGAAAAAATTCCCCTCTAACACTCTATTGTTTTTTAGAATTCGTCACAAAATTTTTACTGATTTCATGTCAGAAAAATTTTGGTTAATTTCTCTAAAAGTAAGCTTAATTACACAGTATCTAAAGTTATTTTATTAGGTTATAAATCTTTTAAAAATTAGTTAAATTAGGATTTTTTTGTAATTTCTTTTTGTTGTAATATTACAAAAAAAAACTGAAAAGTAACCGAACCGCGATTTATTTAATTTGCAAAAACTGAAACCGCGGTTTTAAAATTTTTCGGTTTTTAGCAAACTCTAGTTCTAAATGTTGTATTGTAAAATTAGAGTTAGTAGAAAAATTAGTAAAGCCGTTAGTAATCCAACTTTGCAAGTTTTAGACAATTTTTTAGTTCAAATTGAGATTTTAGTTAAAACTTTGCTATTTTGACTTGATAAAATACTAAATTTAAAAATTTTTTATGCTTAATTTACTAAAATCTAAAAATATTATTTTGATAGTCAAAACCAGCAGAGGTCGTGGTAATGCGATGTTTGCGATTCAGTATTTGTGTATTTTTTTATATTGTGTCAGTATAAAACAGTGAACTGAGCACGTCGTACTAGCAAAATATTAAAAAACATTTAGAAATAAACGGTTTTATTATAAACTAATAAAACTAAAATTATAAAAAATATTCAAGAGATCTTTTAAAAAAGTAAAAAAATAGAATTATTTTTTTTCTGAATTGAATTACTATAATAAGTTGTTTTTGTGTTTATACAATAATTTTAATTTATAAGAAAAATTAAAAAAAAATATTTTTGCTTTAACAATGAATGTCCATGGAATGACCATAATATGATTACTAGGAATATAATATAAATATTATGAAAATATGATTGCTACAAACATGTTATGATCATTATAAATGTATTGTGAAATTGTATTCTTAACAATATTTCAATGCGTATTTATGCTGTAATCACATATTTCCATTATTTTACTTTTCCTAACAAAATAAGATTTGTGCTGAAAAAGAGAAAGTTTAGTTTTGCTTTTTTAGATACTAAAATAAAAAATGTATGTAAACATCGCATAGGGACAAAATAATAGTTTATACTCCTACTCCTTAATAACACAAATCTTATTCGTCAGCGCAAAGACAATTTGATTACTTAAATTATTTTTAAATTCAATTTGTAAATTATTACATAAATAAATATACATTTGTAGTATTTAACAAAAAAAAACATGCATAACTTCTTGATTCAGTTTCAACAGGGTGCTGGGGAAATAATGTAGGAATAATATTATGATAATTTATAAACATTTCCATAACCATAGTATGATAATATTGAGATTAATTAGTAACCACGATATGGTAGTCTAATTATCATAAAATATAAGAGTATGGTTGTCACAACCATAACTAGTAACATGACTGTCGCAATCATAAATCCAAAAATATATGATGCTCTTCGAATATGGTTGCCTCAACCATGTTTTTTTTTTGTGTGGTTTATATCGAATGATGATGCTGAGAAAAATTCCGCCAGAAAATAAGTAGGCGAGTTTACCATTGCAATGCATTTTAAATTGCGATGTTTCAAAGAATATTAAAGAAAATCCGAACATTCAAACTTAAACATTTTTCAGTAAACTTAAATCACACATAAAACTAAATCGCACATAAAACGCTAATCATTAAGTGGTTCCATAGAGTTTCTTAATTCAATATTTCATTGAAATCGGAAGGCCGAAGGTCAAAAAATGCGCTTTTTCGGCAGGTCGTCGGTGGAATGGCCGATATGTTTACAATGATTACAATTTTCAAACCTAAACAAAGATATATTTGCAATTTTGCTACTACTATTACACCCTGCAACAAATTTAAATTTTTTTCTCAGCCATGGAAAAATCAACATGTACGGGAAACTAGATAAAACATATAGTAATACTGCGTGTCAGTTTTTCGTCATCACGTCAAAATTTCCTTAAAAAAAATTTTTAGTTTTTAATTTAATTTTTACAAACAATTTTAAATACTTGTACACGTTTTATGATGCCAAAATGGGTATCAAATGAAAGGTGTGAGCCTTTGATGTTTTTAAAAAATTGTTGGTTATTGGTTTTCATAATTTAAAATTTCACAAATGTAAATTTTAGAAATTTAATCCTTCAGTATCGTTGATGATTCTAAATTCGTCACGAACACTCAAGCGGTGTTGCTCGGTTTTGCCTAGATTAATCGAAATTTTTGTATGAGTAAAAATTGCGAAAGTACCTTTAAATGTTGAGTGCAATTTGGTGTATTTCATTACAACTTCATGTTTAGGTGGCTGGTGATCAAAATAATTGTTGACGGAACTAAATTAACGTTTTGGACTAGGCCCTTGCTGTCCTCTGTTGGGCGATTTCACTGTACACTTAGAGAATTTTCTGCATGATAATAATGAAGTTTTGCATAAAAGCAATGAAGTTGCACTGCGACTCCTTCATTGAGACCAGAGTTGTCAAAACCGATTTTCGAATGATTCGATAAGACGGGGGGTTTTTTCCCCCTGGTTTTGAAAACCGCTTTTTAAAAAGGACGGTTTTTGAGTAGTTCGAGAAACCGGTTTTTACTTCTCGAATTATTCGGCATTTTCGATTATTTTGCATTTTGCATATGCATTTTTTGGAATAATTTGCATAAGTTTTCTCAATTTTAAATGCTAGCAAGTATAAAATCCTGAGAGTCAAATTAGCTTTGTTCCATTTTTTTGCTTTTTACTCTTTTGTGCTTTTGTTTTTGATTTTCCGATTTTGAGCTTAAAAAATTTCTTTTTCAGATAGTTGAGCTTTTAATTACTTTTGTAACTTAAAATGTTAAACTTGGAACTTTAAACTACTAAAACTACAAGAAAAGGATTTCAAAAAAAGGATATTTTTCCAAATTTTTAACTTTTTTGTTTTTACAATATTTCTTAGCTTTAATTATATTGAATTTAGTTTTTTTTTATCTACACTGATAATGTCTTTGAGGGCTATAAAAGATTTCGCTTAAAAATGTTTAATACCAGGTCACCCACTAATTTCAATCGAAGGGATTAGGAATCTTTCGATTTTTTTTGCAGTGATTTATACAATTTAATTTTTAATTTCACAATTCCACATTTACTCCAAATCGGTTAGTGTCCCGGTAGACCATCATCCATGTTTACCAAACTTGTACTACTTTAATTTTTTTAAACATAAGTTTATGCGAAAGGGTCTTATACTATCACTATCATGTAAATTAAAATAACTTTTTCTTACACTCTTAATTTACAATATTTTATAATTTAATTTAATTTCTAGAGCCTTTTTACTCTAGTTTTAAATGTCGACATATACAATTTTATTAATTTTTGAAATTTGGCAGAGAGAATATTAATTCACGAAAAATAATGAAAATTTTCAGTAAACTTATGAAAATTTTCTTCACAAAAGCTTGAAACTTTTTATGAAATCAGTTTTTTTTTATGAAACTTCTTCACAAAGTGAATGAAACTTTTAATAAATTAAATGAGTTTTCATCAAATTTTATGAAAACATGCATTAACTTTACTAAATTAATGCAAAAATTCATTAATATCATGTGTACAAACTTTTTCAGATATTAGTAATACAAAGCGAATTATAAAAACCGGAAAACCGGTTTCAATTTAAAAACCCGAAAACCGGTTTTTAAAAAATGAGGGTTTTTAAAGTATTCGTAACCCGGTTTTTTAATAGGTCAAATATTTGACAAATCTAATTGAAACATTTAATTAAGTTAATGTTAGTTTTCATACAATTTTATGAAAACTATAATTTTATATATTAAAAGTTTCATTCATTCTATGAAGAATTTTGGTTAAAAAAAAACTAGTTTCAAAAAAGTATTTCTATTAATTTTATGAAAACTTTCGTTTACTTTTTGGTAATAATATTTTAAAACATAAAAATTATAGTTAATACACTTACTCTAAAATTATTAATTATATGAAATATTTTCATTGACATTTATAAATATATTTTGAAAATTCATTGAACTTTTTGCAAAACAACCCACAATAATTACATTGAATTGATGTTAATGTAATAAGACGTACACTTTTAAATGCTACATACGTATGGTCAAGGGCACATCACTTTTTTTTATTTTTAATTTTTTTTATTCATAGTTTTATAAAAATAAAGAAAATAAACAATAATCAAAAATGTAGTGTAGTGTAGGATGTCCCTTAAAAATAGATTTGTCATTACAACCCTCAGTTTAATTACAAATGGAAGAAATCAATTTTTTTTTTGAAAAACGTTAACCTGCAAGACGACTGCAAATGGCGCATTTTGAATTTTTGATTTTTCCAAAATTCGAAATTTCCAAAAATTTACTTTTTATTTCATTTATTTATTTAATATACTCTAAATTATTCTGATATGAAAATCTGATTTCATCGGATATTATTAATCCACTTAAGCCAGGAATCCAAAATGACCCATGAATTTAATAAAAATTCAAAAATTATTTTTTTTTTTTAAATTAATTTCAAAGATTTTTTTAATATGCTTCATTTGCAGATGTCGATTGCTAAAAAAATAAATTGGAAAATTTATAATTCGAGTTTGTATTTGGAGCGACTCCAGGACATTTAATGAAAATAGCTTTTAGAGAAAAACGTTTATTCTTCTTCTTAACCTCAACATTTCTAAAATTAAAATTTGTCTGTCTATATGACGTGAATTTGTCTGTCTATATGACGTGAAAATAACACTGTACTAAAATACATTATAAAATTTGCCCTGTGGCGATGTCTCAACTTAAACCGCAAAAGTTGTCAATAGTGTCCGACCGAACATTCCGGCCAAAAACCTATATTTTGTCGGTTTTTTGATATCTAGAGGCAATGATGACAAATTTTGGTATTGGAAACATGTTTCTTGAGCCGATTTAATTCGATTTTGTGTATAAAATTTAAGAGAAAAGCCGAAGTTTTGCTATAAAGTTAAAAGTTCGGCCACCGAACTATTTTCAATTAGGCCGAACTTTCTGAGGCCGAACAGTGAATTCATTGCTTAACTATAGACTTTTCTTCAAATTTGACACTCAAAATAGCATCTAATCAGCCCAATAAACATTTTTCCTTCCGCCAACTTTGTCCATAATGCTTTAAAATACCGAATACAGACCAAATGCATTTTCTGGCCGAACTGTTCGGTCGGACACTAGTTGTCAACACTGAACTTAAAAACCATACGTCAAGCTGGCAACATTGTGAAATAGAGACGGAGGAGATTACAAAAATAATATACAATAACAGAAAATCTAATAGGAAAGAAAACTGCAATTTAGCTGCATTACATTTGAGGCCATACTTGGGTGTGATCGCTAAACGGTCATAACTTGGTATTGTTACGTTTGTAATGTAAGAAGAGCGCAGGTTTGATTCTTACAGCCGCAGGTTGTTGAAAAATTTATCATATAGAGACAATCTGACAATTGTAAATACACAAATAATAATACAATTTAAATGAAAAATCACTGATGACGCCTGTCCATAAAAAGAGGCAGAAACTAGTCTAAACTAAATAATATGAAGTCTTTCAATGTATCAAAAAAATGCCAACATTATAAAAATTATTATTTTGTGTAACTTGATCGATATTGGAATATGGTTTCCTCTTTTCATCATATAAAATTTACAGAATATCACTTTTTAAAGGGTTAGGTCAAATACAACAATTAAATGTAAGATCGGGAGTATAAATAATTATGCTTGCTCGTTAGTTATGTACGCTCTATCGCATATACGAATTTAATAAAAATCTGAAAGATGTTATTCAGTAAATTTCCTAGTGGGTCTTTTGTTTTTTGGTGAAAAATCAAAACATTAACAAATTTGGATCAAGTTATACAAAATAATAAGTGTTATCAAGTGCAAACCTTTTTTTCATCCATTTAATGGCTTTATAATATTGAAGTCGTAATTTAAATTAAGTTTCATGGGTCTTTTTTGTACCGCTGCCACTAAGGGTTAAAGATTTATTGAACAAAAGTAAATATAATTATAGTCTTATAAAATTTAAGTGATAATTTTCCAAAAATTATGAATAGTGTTATTCTGTAAATTTCCTAGTGGGTCTTTTTTTGAGTAAAGTGTAAAAAATAACCCTATATGGATCAAGTTCAAAAATTTTTTAAATAACAGTAAACAATATTTTTTAAATAACAGTAGTCTTAATAAATTAAGATGATATTTTTCTGAAAATTATGCAAACTTTGATGAAAGCATTCAAAACTCGTTAAATTTTTTACAAAATAAGCCATTTTCATAAAATGTCCTGGAACGGAGTCGAATTTTTTTTTTTTTTTTTTTTTTTATTATTATTATTATGTTATAAAAACAATCATTATCTTATAAAAACAGCATTCGACATCTTCATATTATGCATTTTCAAAAATCTTTAAAATTTATTTAAAAAAAGACGTTTTTGCATTTTTAATTAAATTTGTGAGTCATTTTGGATTCCAGGCTAAAGTGGGTTAATGAATTCCATTTCTCAATAATTTTGAGTATATTAAATAAATAAATGAAAGAAAAAGTAAATTTTTAATAATAATTCACTCTTTTCCAAAATTGGTAATTTTTGGCCGTCTTGCGGTACGGGTTAACGTTTTCAAAAAAAAAATAAAATAAAAATCGATTTCTTTCATTTGAAAACATTTGCATAAACGTGGGGGGTGTAATGAATTAAAATCGACAAATCATAATTTTAAGGGACATCCTAGCGTAAAATAATAAAAATAAATAAAATAAATGACGCACAAAACACAAATATATTATAGGTGACTAAAAATGAAAAGGTGGTGGCGACATCAAAGTCAAGAGACAAAACCATCATAATCATCAACCGCCAGTCATTGCAAAAATTAAATAAAAATTTTCAATTTTCAAAAGGCACGTTTTTTGGCTAAAAGTTTGGCTATGGGACAGTTGTTGTATAGTAAAGGTCTGCCTGCATACATTGTATAAAGATTTTTCATACGACTTTCGATGAAAATGAACATGTATGAGAATTTTGAAATTTTCAATGTAAATGATGAAACAGTTTTCATTTCAGGGGCGTTTAAGACATATACAATAGGGTGGCAATAAATTATAATTTTTTTTTTTTCTGAAATTTAACGAAATTCGAGCAGCTTGATTCAAAACTCGTATGTTGAAATTTTGAGCAAAATCTTATAACTGCAGTCTTAGGTTAAACATGTCTTGTGATTAGGGAATGCAAAGTCCCTCACTTTTTCATTTCCCGGGAAAGCGGCAAATTTTCCAAAAATCCTGAGAACCCGTTTTATACTAGTTTTATACTAAATTATTTATATTATTTATTTATTTTTTATGCAAAATGTCTTACACGACCTAAGATTTTCATAAAAATAAGTCGCTATTATAATCTCAGGGTTTTCTCTGAATTTAAATTTTTCTTAAGTCTAAGAGGAATCGATATAACAGTAATTCCATTAAATCTTAGAGTTTGTTTACCAAGTTTTTTGTAGAAAAATTGTCAGCTTAAACTTATGAAAAACGTTAAAGGAATATGCTAAAACTAAAAAAATAATAAAATTAATCGAGTCCGAACGAACAGTTGGACCCAAAAACGGAATTTGAATGATTTTTGGTAATTGAACGCGTTGTAGACCTATTTTTAAAATGGTAACATTTTGAAAAAGTGATAAGTGTTTGTCGAATTTAAGTCAAAACCTAATTTAAGCAGTAACGTTACACAGAGATAACAGTTTTATATACATATTAATGATGAAATTTTATATAAGTAATTGGGGGGAGGGGGGGTGGGGGGTAAATTTTTTTAAAATTTTCGCAACATTTTTCGTAAGCACTTTAACTAAGGGCTTAAAAAAGATTCATTATTTACTTCGGTTTTGGTACCGGTATTTTTTTAGGTATCGGTATTACCGAATCATAGATATAATTGGATAAATTTACAAAAAAGAAATAGAAACCGCTTTTAATCATAATTAAGGTTGAATTTATTAAACTTTTTTAAAAAAAAATTTTTTTTAATACGAAAATAAAATTTATTAGGCCCAATGAAATGAAAGTTCCGTTAAAATTTATCGAATACTTAATTCAAATTTTATATGGAAGACAATAAAAAATGTTTAAACAATTACTGTTATTTGCGACGTTACTGAGAACAATAACATTTCAACATCCAGAAACATGGTCATTAAAGCGTTTTACCGAAAACCTTTTTTGGGAAAGTTCCGTTAAAATTTATCGAATACTTAAATTCAAATTTTATATTTGAGACAAAAAAATGTTTAAACAATTACTGTTATTTGCGACGTTACTGAGAACAATAACATTTCAAATCCAGAAACATGGTCAATAGAGTGATAATTTTTTTCGGACAACATTCTCCCCAGGGGTTTTCTAATGGCAAATATTGTATTAATGATAAAAAAAACTATTTCAGTTCAATTTGGTAAAAAACCTTACGCACCGACAGCGATTTCTAAAATGCCTTTAATATATTAGTATGTGAAAACAGATTTTTTTTTATATAAAAAACTGCAAAAAATAGCGGAAATTAATTTTGTTTGATTCAAAACTTTAACGCGTTTGGTGCGTAACCTTTTTTAACGATAGCGAAAAACTAAAAACGCAGTTCTTAATATTTGTCCATGCCCTACACGATTTTGTCTGGGGAGATTTGATATTTGCAAAAAATGCAAAAAGTTATTAACCTAATGGTCAATAAAGCGTTTTACCGAAAACCTTTTTTGGGAAATTTCCTACTCTTAAAGCGGAATATGAATGTTTATGGCCTAAACGATTTTTTAATGGATTTAATACAAAAAAAATATATTTTTTCACAAAACCGGTTAAATAACTACTCAAGAGCTTGAGTCTACTCAACAAAGTTATTTGAGGTTCAAACTATTACCCCTGGTTTCTACAACACGTTCGCCTCTACACGAACGGGTGACTACATGTATTTTGTTTTTGCATTGCATGTAGTTTGTTATTGTTTTTAGACGAACGTGAAGCAAAACGTGTTCTAGAAACAGGGCGTTAGTTTAAGGGTCATTTTGATGACCTTAAATGTAAAAATTCAGAATTTTCCAAATTCACACTTATATCTAAAATAAAATTTGTTATATATATATGTCTTTAAAATACCTTTCATTTGATATCAACTTCAATTGTTATAAAATTTACATACTTATTGCTCAAATTTTGTTTTAGTTTTTTAATATTTTTTCTAAAGTGAATGTAAAGTATTTAAAAAAAAAATTTAAAAAATTTATTTCAAGCCTATTTCTGATGTTATATTTTGAAAAAAATTAAATTTTAATATTATAAAATTGCCCTAAAACTAATAAGTTTTACGCCGAATAATTTCTTAGTAGTCTGGAATTCTTGATTAGTGATTTATCTACACCTTTTGTAATTCAATTGAAATTCAGAAATTCCATTTAAACTCAGAAAACACCAATTGAATTTCAGAATTTTCATTTTAAATATAGTAAACTTTAATTTAAATTTAGATTTTAAATTTGAAATTCAGGAAATATCACTTGAAAATCAGAATATCCGAAAAAATGTAATTTGAAATTCAGAAAATGTTAAGTGAAAATTCATAAAACATCATTTGAAATTCAATGTTTTTAAATCTGTAAACGCCATTTTTTTAAAAAAATAGGTATTTGTTGTAAATATCTAAGAAATTGGAAAAGTAGCGGTAGTTTCCACATAATTAGTTCACACACAGAACATAATCTTTAAATTTACAAACAGGCTTGAAAAATGCATTTCAAACAAATTTGCGAATTACGCGAATAAGGTACGTCCTTAAAAAATTTGAACAGCAGATTTGAAATCTGGAGATCAGCTTTAAGAAGACCCAGACAATGCTTTTATGACGAAGATTTCCGTGATATAAATAACTCACAATACAAGAATTTTGCGATTTATAAATTTTGAAAAAAAAAAACAATTTATTTTCTATTTAAGAGACGTAAACAAATTTTTTACTTTAAAAATTAGTTTAAATTTATATTTTCCGCACTAAAAATGTGGAATATTCAACTTTTTTATTTTAAATTATACTCTTAAAATTTGCTAGATTCCCTCAACAAATTGCAGCTTTCGCGACTCATGGTTATCTGAAAGCAAAACAGAAAACGGGGAATTGGTTAGTGAATGCCTTCATCGTCCCATGCTCAATCATAAAAAAAATAATTTATCAATTTTATTTTTAGTCCATTTTTTCCCTATACATATCATCAAAATCGGTTCATTAGAACTTGAGACACCTAACGTACCAGTTTGGGAAACGTGGTTTCAATAAAAGCGCGTTTAAGTTTTATGTTCAATTTTCTGACACACAATGAATGTTTCATTTAGGCAAAAACATTGTTTCACAAATATGTCTGTATCTTTCAAACTAATTCGAATTTCGAAAAATCCATTTAGCATAATATTTTTGAATATCTAAGCTAAAAAAATAAGCAAATAAAACCAGAAGACCTCCTTAATTTAAAATGCCGTTATCACGAAAATCCTTTGAGCAATTTAAAAAATGTTGTTATACTTGTGTTCAGCAAGTTAAAATTTATTGGAAAAGATGTATGACAAGACATTAAAATTAAATATATTTTTAGTTAAAAAATTCCGAAACATTGCCCAGAAAGGCGCACGGCCTGGCTAAATATTTACTCGAAAAAAATTTAGACCAAGTGGTACAATATACCGTCCGAGTAACAGCGAACATCTGAAGTTAATTTTTTTTTATTGCCACCCTAATATATTTACATACTCAAATTTTTTTTAGTTTATGAAAACTTTAACAAAAATATTTTCAAGGTTGCAATAAATTTGTTTAGTTTATTTTTAGAAATAGAAGAAAAAGTATAGATAGTGCTTATTTAATTATTAAAATAGTGAAAATGATTGGGTATGTTAATTAATTGATATCGAAAATTTAATTTCGAGTGGGAACAAATCAAAAATCATTTGCCATTTATGTTATTTTTTCGGTTTGACTACTTTATTTTTATTTTAGCCTTAATATTGTTAATCGATCATTAAATACTGTGAAATTAATAAAAGAACAAAAATTTACATTTGCGTCAACTTTTGATTGTTTTTTGTTTGAGATTTGCAATGAGTTTTAATTTCAATTAATAATTTGCATTTCATTAATGAATTCAAATTTATAAATATAGAGATAATTTCGTTAATTTTAGCATATGATTGTCATTCAATTAAATATCTCTGGCATACTCCTGTATTATATTTTTAAAAACTGAGCAATTCTAGATTTAATTCAATAAAGTCCTGGGTAAAATGGGTAAACGTTAACAGGGTTGTCAGATTTTTTTGAGCTCCATCGCCAAACCGGATGTCAAAAATCTCAAAAATTCGCCAAAAATTGCCAAAAGTCAAATTTGTTCAGTTTTTGTTCATTTTTTTATTTAAAAAAATAAAATTTTGTTTAAACAAAAAAAAAGCTAGTATAATATTTAAGTCAAAAATCGCCAAAAACTGATAAAATAAAAAACTAAAAAATCGCCAAAAGTAAATTTAGTTTAGTTTTTGTTAATTTTTTTTATTTAATTAATAAATATTGGGAACTTTGCATACTTATTCTAAAAAGAGAGTTAGTGTAATATATTTTTAAATTACATAAAAATAAAGATCTGGTAAAAAAAAGTAAAATTAAGTACATAAGTAAATAAGATTTTAAACTTCAGCCTCATCAATTTCATTACTTGAGTCTTGACTTTTATACATATTATTTGAATTGAATTTTTTATCATTTCATTAGTCGGTGTAAAAAAATTGCAGCACAATTTGTTAACGTTCATGTGATGTATTATTCTCAATAGAGCGTCTAAAAGCTCATATTGAATTTTATTTTTTAATCGTGTTTTGGTATAATTCATTATGAAAAATACCCTTTTAACGCAGGCATTACTGGTTGAAACAACCAACATATTAAGAACGGCCAAAGATATTTTCTTTAAAATGGTACGTACCTGCTGCATCATGATAATCAAACACTTTTGGCCAAAAATCAAGTAAATTTGTTGGAATTTCGTTGTTAAAATAACTGTTCCAATTTATGAACGGAAGTTCATATGTCATACGACATGATATACTTTTGATGTCGTTTTGACACTAAATATGAAATTCACTTAAAATGATAACAAAACAAAAATCATGCAAATAAGGTTACCCGACTATGTTTAATTTTTTTTTAATTAGTAATGAAAACAAAACAAGACAAACTATTTAAAAAAATCACTGAAATAATATAAATGGTGAAAATAGCCAAGAAAATCGCCAGTTACATCATAAATCGCCAAAAAATCGCCATGTCGCCATATGGAAAATCTCGACGCCAAACACGTTTCAAAATCGCCATGTTTGGCGAGAAATCGCCATATCTGACAGCCCTGGACGTTAATGCTGTGTTAACACTTGTACAAATCCGGTAACTTTAACGAAGTTCGAAAAATATTTCGTATAAAAAAGTTGTAATATTAGTCAACAGCTGACCAAAAAATGCCACAAAATAATTAAATCATCTAAGCGACCAAATATTGTCTACTTTACAAAAATAAATAAAAATTAATTTGAATCATAGAATTTGAGTCATGATCATTAAGGAAAAATTAAATTTTTGTACACGGTGTCCTTCGCTTTGACTCTCGTCGTTTCGTAGATGCGTCGTTTAAAAAATTTCTGTGACTTCGAAGTTGCGTCGTTTATGTTTCACTTTGCGTCGCATGGCTTCGAAGTTGCGTCGCAAATGTTTCGATTTGCGACGCTAATATGAAAATGTTTGTCGAACCCCGGATTGTGTTTTAACATAACTAATGTGAAGCAGAACACAAAAAGCTTACCATTGCTAATATCTGAAGAGACGCAGTTGATATCGCAAGCATTTAAAAGCAATGATCCGGACGAAGATCGTTTAAAAGTGTCAAGAAATGTTGTCGACGCTATTAATTGTTATAAGGAAATATATTTGAAAAAAAAAAACCTCTTACACTCCAAGAAACTTTAGATCATTTCATAAAAGAATCAGCAAGATTGCCAAATGAAACTGTTGAGATGGTAATTTTTTATGGTCACCCCTGTTACGGTTTTTAAATCAGAGCGAAAGTGAAAATTTTAGAATTTTTCGGTGTTCTTGCAATTAAATCAGAACGTTTTTCCCTATTTTTTATTCGTTTTAATTGGTGTAAAAAATCCTGGTCGAAAATAAAACGAATGCCATTTTTTATAATAAATTACAATATAGGGTCAAAAATAGTGCTTAATATTACAAATTTATAACTTTTTTTTTACTTATTTCTTATTTTATTGTTTATACTCTAAAAAACTGTTTAAAAAAAAATATTTTTGTTTTGATATTCTAGAAAACACTCAAACAAATTGACAACAATGTTAGAAGCATTTTTTAAAAGCATTTTACTTTCCATATCTTTTTTATTTTCCATAAAACCATATGTTTTTGACACTTCGATAATAATTTTGAAAAAAATTTGAGGTTTCGAAAGCTTTTAGGATTTGAGAACACGAAACTTCAATTTCGTGTGATTTCACAAATTCGTTCTAATTGCAAAACGTTCTAAAGTAGGAACATGGGCGGATATGTTTTTCTTATGAATTTTTATTTTAATAAAAACATGTTTTCCAAAAATAATAAAAAGAGCAATTTTTTAAAGTTTTTTTTTTATCGAAAAATAACTTTTTAAAACTAAAATAAAGGCTTATAGAACCAATTAAAAAAAATCAGTACTAATGTATTGGAAGTTATGTTTCGGTTTGCGTCGAATTTCACCAGTCCCCATTACCGACGCAAACCGGGGTATTAGTGCATTAAATTAGAAAAATTTGCATCATCTTTAACCGAGTTGAAAAAAAATTTACATATTTTAAAAATGTTACCTTTTAATTAATTTTGGTTTTAGGTCTTATTTTTGGTATCTCGATAAATTTTCGAGAAAATTCAAAAATTTAAACATTTAAAAATTTAATACAGATTTTTGCAAAAGTGATCGATCGAAGATTTTGATTTTATCACAAAATTGTTCTGAAACATCCCAAATACATAATAAAGAAAAACATATTTGTTGTTCGCACTTCTCATACTAAGCGTGCACAGAAAAAATATTTCTCTACTTTTTTCAATCAAATCGATTTGTTTAAAATTTTTAAAGTCAATTAAAAAATAATTGAATTAATAAAATATTTGCTCAAACTCGGAACTTGCTTGACATTTTTTTATACTATTGCTCAAAACATATTGTTGTTGCGTTTTGCAATGTTTATGTTTTTAATGGTTTTTTATAAATTTTTATGTAGTAAATATTTTAAATGCATTTTAATTAGATTTTAATAATTCTCATTAGGTTTATTACTTTATTAAGTTAAATAATTTAATTTCAGCGGTTAAATCTAAATATTAATTTATTCTAAAACATTATCATAAAATTGGTAATGTAATTTTTGAAGTTAAATTTTGTTTAATAAAAATGTAACCATTTTTTTTTTTAACAAAAAAATGCTAAAAAAATAAATTAAAATTATAAAAAAATACACTGGTTTTCACAAAAGGGCACATTTGTGCAAAAAAAAAAAAATCAAAAAAAAATTTTTGCCATACTCCCTACACAGAAAAAACTAAAAAACGGGTTTCAATTAAAAATTTTATTAAATCAATTAATATTTTAATTGATTTTGCACCTACCACTGAAATGATAGTATTAACAAAAAAAATTTGCAGACAGTTTATTAAAACTCTTTCAATTAAAATAATAATAATATCAATTAAAAGAGTTATATTTTTTCTTTATTACTTTTCTTTACAACCTCAATTAAAAAGTTTAGTTAAATTGATTAAAACTTTAATTGAAACTTGAGAAGAAAACAATGGTAGTTTTAATTGAAAACTCGTATTTTTTTATTTTTGTTATATGCACGCCCCCCCCCCCCCCCCCATTAAATAAAAAAATAAATGTAGGTTTGTAAATTAAATTGACATTTTGTTTATAATAAAATAAAAGCTTTTTAATGTAAAAATGTATTAAAAGAAAACAAATAACAGTAAAGACAAAATTTTTGTTTTGCTTGTCTTGTCTTGAACTTTTTCTTGGAATTGAATTGCTTACTTAAAAAAATCACACACAACTTTAAAATGATAGTTTAGTGACACTTATACTTATTGAAAATTTTATTATTTACAAAAATAATAGCTTAATTGTCCTTTTTAGATAAGGTTTATTGAAATCCGCATGTGCACTTTTATTACCACAGATAAAACACGAAACTAAATTAAGTGCGTACACGAATATCTCAACAAAAAGAGTGTTGCAAACTCTAGTGAAATAACTACGATTTTGCGTGTATTTAAAATCGGTAAACTATTCAACTTATTAAAAGTTAATCATTTGCGATTTTTTTTCTTTTTATTAACAAATTAAATAATATATTGATATAATTAAACTTTTCAAGTTCGAGGCCATACTCTATATTTCTTTATTAGGATATTGTCCTAACAAATAATCTATAGAGTTTTTGTTTTCAAATTTATTCTTTGACCCTTTCAGGAATGTGTTGATAGATCTATTTCGGGAATTTTCTAGGTTCCCATCATCAGAACACGTTTTGAAAGCGGTAACAATCCAATGCCAAACATCAAACATTCATATAAACTAGTTTACTCACTACATGAGAACTAATATATATTATATGAGCTCGAACTTGAATAATTTTCATTTTCATTGCAAAATTAAAGGTCGAAAAAACATAATTTTTATTTTTAATAAAAATTATATTAAACTTGTAAAAAAGACAGAGTAAGGTCTTGTTTACTACTTCCCCTGTACATTTTGTTTTTAACAAATGTGCATATCAAAGGAAAAGAAACAAAAACGTGTATTGAATATTTACCAAAGGTAGACATACACACAAACAAGTTTTCAATTTATTTTTTGATCAATGGTAATAATCTTTTTTACTTCGAGCTCATATAATATATATTAGTTCTCATGTAGTGAGTAATCTAGTTTATATGAATGTTTGATGTTTGGCATTGGATTGTTACCGCTTTCAAAACGTGTTCTGATGATGGGAACCTAGAAAATTCCCGAAATAGATCTATCAACACATTCCTGAAAGGGTCAAAGAATAAATTTGAAAACAAAAACTCTATAGATTATTTGTTAGGACAATATCCTAATAAAGAAATATAGAGTATGGCCTCGAACTTGAATAATTTTCATTTTCATTGCAAAATTAAAGGTCGAAAAAACATAATTTTTATTTTTAATAAAAATTATATTAAACTTAAACTTTTGTTTGATTATTTAATCTAAATTAAACAAAAAAAATAGTTTGCCAAATTTTTAAAAATTTTGTTTACATGTTGTCAACACTGTATGGAATTATTAGAAAATTCAATAAATTTTTTAATTAAATCAATTAAAAAAATTGTTTAAATTGCCATTGATATTCAAACAATCGATTAATTAGATATTTTTGGCCCATAATTTTTTCTGTGTACGTTTCAATAGAAAGAAAAAACCAAATTCTGTGTGAATTTGTTCACATAAGTATACCTAAACAGACTTGTCAGTTTAGGGGATTTATCCCCAAATTGGGGATTTTTTTTTTCAAATTGGGGATACAATTTTTGGTTTGGGGATTCGATGGGGATTTCATTTCATTTCTAGAACAATGGGTAGAACTAAAATACCACTTTTCCATTATTGCTACAGCAGAGGCCGAGAAAACAGCACAAATTATTTACGACATAATGTGCAATGAAGAGATAAGGCTATACTTAGTAGTTATGAAACCTATTTTAGGTGAAATAAATAGGCTGAACTTAGATTTTCAAAATGACAAAATGGATGCTGGAAGCGTTTATGAGAAATTACATAGAAGTCTTCTTTCCCTAGCTGCAAGAATTTTAAAACCATCAATAATTGCTGTGTTAAGAGATGAAGAAGAAGTATTGACAATACTTGAAATTATGGAAAAGGATTCGGCATATCTACCGTTAGAAGCAATGGATTTCGGATACGATTTCGAAGAGGAAGTAAAAGCTCAGCCTCAGTCTTCGTCGTTAAAAATTAAAAAACACATTTTTTTTTATATCTAAAAAGTTTGCTGTTGCAAATGCTAAAACGTTTTCCGCCAAACTTGAATTTTTTCAAAATATATAAACAATTTTCCCCAAATGTATGTTGTAACTCAATTGGTCAATCAAGCTTTAGTTCCATTATGAAAATTTTACAGCCTGTAGTAAAGGCCAATGTCTCAACAGACGAATATGAATCACAGTGGCGAAAAATGCCATTTGTAAAATGGAAAGATTTCTTTGGTGATGACATCACAAATAATATAGGCATATTTTGGATTAAAGTTTATTTGTATGAAGATGCAGCTGGTTCAAAACAGTTTAAAGAACTTGCTGAGCTGGTATTAAATATGCTTTGTTTACCAACAAGTAATGCTTGCGTAGAACGTGTTTTTTTCCGTCATGAACACCATAAAAACTAAAATTCGAAATAAAATTCAATATGAATTATTAGAACCTCTTTTAAGATTAAATACACACTTCAAAAACAATTATAATTGCTGTGAATCGTTCGATCCATCTCCTGAAATGGTGAAACTTTTTAATACAAAAAATATGTACAGAAAAATTGAAGAAGGAAATGAATTTGAAGATTTTGATTCTGAAGTTTATGTGGCACTAAAAGACATCGACATTTGAAACACAAAATTACAATTACTTTTTTATTTTATTATTTAAATGAATTCAATGTTTGTATATCCAGAATATCTTCAAAAACTAAATATATAAAGCAAAAATTAATTTGGGAATTTTTTGGGGATGAAAACAATAATTTGGGGATTTTTGGGGATGACAATTCAACTTTTGGGGATGCGACCCAAAAAAAAAACTGGCAACCCTGTACCTAAATATATTGGTGGGCGTTGTGGTGTAATGGTTAGCGCGTTGGACTGTTACACAGATGGTCCCGGGTTCGATTCCCGGTGACGACAACATCAATTTAGAAAAATAATATGTATGAGTTTTCTATCACTTATATGTATCGCTGCGCCCACCTTCGGTGTTCCCATAGCACTTAACCCCACCGAAGTAAAATAATGAATCAGGGCTATGAAACAAAAAGCTTCAATAAATTCGCCAACTCTACATCAGGTGGCGAGCAACAACTGTTCTAAGACTTATCTACTCGCGCAATTACAGTGTTGCCATGTTTGAAGCCCTTCATCTTTCACCACCTTTCATCTCTCCCCTATCCCCTTTCCAAAGAAAGCAACACATTAATTAATAGGAAGAATTTCCTGAGTGTTGCTTCTCTTAAAAAAAAAAAAAAAAAAAAAAAAATACAAGCCGGTTTAAATTCAATGTTATAAAATTCAAGCTATAAAAAACATTTTGCATGGCAACAACACTTTATAAAATTGTTTTTTGCTTTTGGAAAAGGTTTACAATATTGATCACTTTTTAATCAAATGAGTTATTATTTAATTCAAAAATACTTGAATCAAAAAGCTATTCATTTCTAATTGAATTAACAATTTTCGTTGTTGGCGGAATTTCAGAAATTAAAGTTATTGAATCGGTGTTTTTTTTTGATTGAAATGGGTTTTTATTTATTGTGTGTGGGAACAGTTGTAGTCCATAATGATTTAATTTTTGTTAATGTTTGTTGATTGGTAAAATATTTATGGCACTAATGTGATAAAGATATGATGTTTTCACTGTAAACAACAAAACAATGAATCCGCCTAATAAACCAACTGAATTTGAAAAGTTTTTGGCAAATTGTATAAGGACAGTTGCGATTTAATTAAAGGTTAATTTACCACTGTAGTTTCGCAATAATTTCCCGCAAATACTAGATATGAATGATTTTTCTCTAAATAATATTTACATCGTATGTAAAAAAACACGTGTAAAACATTAAATTTACTTAAAAAAACACACCCTAAATAAATGTAATAAAAATGAAATAAAAATGTCTAAAACCATTTACTATTCTTATTAATGTATAAGTTTAAAAATTAATTAAAAATCTAAAAATTTAATATCTTTTGAGGCCATTTACGAATAAAAAAAACCACAGATTATTATTAATTTATGGAACGATGAATAATATAAATATGTTACATTGGCAATTAAAGGCCATTGAGTACACTCATAAAAAATCCCGTACCAATAGTTAAAAATTGAGCTACGACAACAGAAAAAAGTAATTTAATTTGACCTAGCAGAATTTCTAATGAAGTTGAGAATCGTATTCTGCTTAATTTTTGTGAACTAAAGCAACGAGTATAGAAAGCTTAAGAGACTGTAGAACCTCCAACCAATGTTATATATATATATTTTTTGTCTCTGCTATCAGTCTCACTTGCAGATGGCGTTATTTACTCATCATATTTTTATATACTCATAAAATAGGATATATCTCGGAAACTAAGATATAGCAAAATGTATCTAAATTTTTTACTACGTACCAGTAAAGTTTTTATTTACCACTTATATTCCCGGTAATAAATATGGACCTGCCTTTGGTTAGATCCGGAGAAACCCTTTTAGAAGAAATTTTCAAATACGGGTTAAATTCGTGCTGGCGGTCAGTGTTGCCAAGTTAGAAGGTTCCCCCTAGATTTGGAGGGTTTTTTAGTTTTAAGGGGATTTTAGGGGGTAAAAATTTGTTAGATGGTAAAAAACTGATAAAAAAGATGTAATTTTGCTTTTATAAAAATAAAATTTTCGGTATTCGGCTTCGGAGTTCGGCCAAAAAGTGAAGTTCGGCCAAATTTTGCGAACTACCGAACTTTTTATGATTATTTATAAAAAGCACAAATACATAACAACTGTGGTTATATTTACTTTTCAGAATTTACAAAAAAACTACATAAAAAATACAACGTTGAATATGATAGAATACCAAAAAAAAAAAAAAAACAACGATATTTAAATATCAATGTGTGTGAATTTCAAAAAGCCAAAAGAGTTTAAAAAAAATTTCCAGAAATATACCTACAAGACTTATAAGCAAATAATCAAATTTAATGCGTTATAATTTAAAGAAACGTATACTTTTATATTTTGCAATTAATTTCGAGTGGTAAGTAATCCTAAAAAGATAATAACAGGTTCATTAATTTGGGATAGACATGATGCAGTACCAGACTTAGAAGTAGCAGAACCAAATGAAAATTTTATTAAAAATTAAATTAAAATGTTTATTACGGAGCCTTTAAGTCCCGAAATATAAATATATTTGAGTATTGGAATTCAAGTCCATTTACAAATATAAAAGCTGTAGCAGTAAAATATTTATCAGCCCCACCAACTAGTGTATCTAGCGAACCGCTTTTTAACGCTGCCGGACAACTGTATTCTGATAGACAAAGCAATTCACATGGTGTGAATGCGGAAAAATTGCTTTTCTGTCATTACAATATCACACTTTTTAATTTTAAATTTTAAATATTAAAGTTTAAGTTTTTTTCTATATACACTTAAAAATCGATCAACTATTTTTCTTTGACTATAAAATATAGTACAATGCAAATATTTTATTCTTTTTTTGTACTTTAAATAGTACAACTATTTTCCAAATATGATTTTTTAAATAAATATACCTATAAATTTTTATTTTTGATTATGTTTAATAACTTTTTGGTTTAAATTTATTGATCTAAGCCGAAGTTCGGCTTCGGCCGAAAAAAAGAGTTCGGTCGGACACTATTAAACATAAGCAGAAGAAAAAAATAGTTCAACTGAATTAGAACCCGTTTAACAGTCATTTGTACTACTAACTTTGTTATGAGTGTAAAAACATAAGTAAGAACAAAAAGTGAACATTCGCATCAAGGAAAGTTTTTAAACAAAAACTAATTAAATGTTTATAACAAAAACTTTTAAGACATTGTTGATTAACAACGTAAGTCGAATTAAGTGAAAATTGAGTTAATTGTTTAGTATTGACGTCCTGTTTAGTTCAAAAGTTATAAAAATATTTTTGCGATTTTTTAACAAATCCGTTATATCTGTAAATATTGAGTTAATTAAACAATTTGCATTGATTATTGTTAACCTTTCCAGTGTATAAACGGGAATGACACGTCACTCACAAGTACTTATAATTTATCATTATTTTAAATATAAAGTAATGAGCTAAAAAATTTCTGAAAATCTATTTTTCGACTCATTACTTTGTCAATTCTAGTAAGTGCATATATAACTAATTACTTTTGATTTTTTGTGAACTGGAAAGTAATGACATTTTGTGTCACCAAGTCATTTATGTTTTTTATCTATCAAGTATAGCAAGTCGAGAAAGCTCAGATGGTAGAGCGCTTGACTGACAACCTGGAGTCCCAGGTTGAAGTCCCGTGCGGATACATTTCATAAAAAAAAATTCAATAAAAAATTTTTTTTTTATTCAATTTAGTTCTTTTGAAAATTTATTTTTAGACTCGGTATTTTTGTCCATAGTAGTAGGCATATAGGTAACAACATATTTTTGATTTTTCGTAAGGTATTTAGTAATGATATGTCATTATTTTGCGCAACATCCCCATAAAAATGTTATGTCATTTGTAATGACAATTGTATGGACTTAACATTACCAAATATGTAATTATATAACCATTTATATGGTAATGATTTTCTTCACTAGTAAAACATACATAAGGCTGCTTCTTAAAAAAAACCAATTGTCGAATTTTGGCGGGGACAACAACGGGTTAATTTTTTTTAGAATTTTTGAAAAAAAAATTGTGGTCGCTACCAGACTTTGAAAAATTTTAACGAATTTAAAAAAAAAAATATCTATATCTATTCTATATACATATATAAAAAGAAGTGTACATTTTGATTGTCACTCCATAACGCGAGAACGGCTGCATAAAATAAAAAATGGCTGAATACGTTTTGTAGAACATGCAATGAGGATGGTTTTAAAAAAAAAATAGTTTAAAAATATTTTCGTTTGGTCGAGATGTGGTGATTTTTCTGAACATTAGTCATTTTTATATAAATTGTGTGAATATCAAAAATTGTTGCTTTTTTACACAGCATTGCTTGGATACGGTTTCAAAAAATAAAAAATGGCTGAAAAAATAAAATTTGAAGGCAAAACAACGTTTGTCGGGTCAGCTAGTAACAAATATAAATTAACGGTTGCCATCATTGGCACATCGTTCCCCCTGTTAACCGGAAGTCAAAATTGACCCACAAAATACAATTGATTGACATAACCGAATTTTGTTTAAATTAGCAACCGAAAATATTTTGAGTTCTTAATTAAGTAGAAATTTCAAAGTAACAAATCATTAGAATTTAAAAATGTTAGCCCTTGTTAGCCGGTTTAGTTTAAATTTTGATGATGAGCAATTTGTGGCAAGTACCTGTAAAAACCCAGTAAAAATAGCAAAAAAAAAGCTACTAAAAATTAGTTAAAATAATCTTACAGAAAAAACTGATAAAATTAAAATAAATCTGCTGAATATGCAAATTTTCAGTTATATTTAAGCTATGTTTTAGTTAATTGAAAGTAACAAAATAATCTGCGAATAAAATCAGCAACCTACAATTTTTAGCAAAAATTTCTGTTGATTTTAGCAAAATAAACTGTTATTTGAATTCTACTAAATTTTAGGTAAATATAGCAAAAATGTTGTTAATATTACAGTTTTGCTTGCTATTTTGAGTCTACAAATATTTAGTAAAAGTTTTTGCTTATTTTACAGAGTAAAATGCTATTTTCAATTAACATAAATTCACATCGAATATAACTTAAATTTTGTATAGTTAACAGATTTATTTTTGCTGTTCTTATTTTATTAAAATTTATTAGCAATTTTTTCTGCAAGGTAATTTTTAACTAATTTTCAGTAACTTTTTCTGCTATTTTTACCGGTTTAGTTCTATGAGTGTTCATATTAGGATTTAAAAAGAGAGAAAGGTGGATATTATAAAAATATTAGTTTCTTGTTCCATTTATACCAATTTTTGTTTTCTTTTTTTTGATTTGAAAATATTTAGTTATAACTAGGGCAACCAAAAATAAGCTAGATTTTGTTTATTATTTGAAAGGATAGAACTACCCAGGTAGAAATTGCCAAACGTACCAAAAAAATAGTACTGACAAAAAACTGCTAATTTGTCAAACCCACAGTGTTAAAAATTACAAAAGGTACAACTAATATTGTACTAGGTAATCACTATTTATTTTGCAAAGCATGTGTTTTGCCAGTACCACACCCTCAACATTCTTTGCCAATATTGTTTTACCAATATTACAACCAATTAGAAGCATTTTTTTTTTTAATATTTTGTTATATTTCACACATTTAAATATAATACTAAGACCGGGCTGTATTGCTGCTTTTTAAATGTGTTTTATTATACATATTTTTCAAAAAATAATTTAATTTAAGCTATTTTAAAAATACAACATTTTTGAATTACCAACGTTATGCCAACGGCTGGCCACTATTACCAATCGGGTAACAGGACAATACTGTCAAGATTGTTAATCCCACGTTCTGCCATCGTAAAACCGACCAACGCTCTGCCAACACTGTGCCGCTTGCATTTTTCTGCATGGGTAATTACATTAAACACAAGTTCTGATCTTGAAATTATGAAAGTTTTAAGCTATATTTGTTAGATTTCTTTTTAGATTTTTTATATTTGCTTATATTCTGTTTATTTTGTAAATAATAGTTTATATTTGAATTTTTATTTAAGCTTAATTTCGATTTTTTTTTTACAAAATATGTAATTTTCCTTTTTCTGGCAACCGGTATTTGGAGTTTTTTTAATTTAAAGTTAAAAATTTAATGTTACTTGTGATAGAGGGTAACAAATTGGTTTTTCCAAATATTTTGTTAAATCAGTTAGAACTTTGAAGCTTAATAAAAACAATTTCTATATTGTAATATATGAACATATTTGAACTTTTTTAACCGGGAAAGTTTAAAAGTTTCCGGGTAAAAAATTAAATATAGAGTCTAATAAAATTATGTCTCATTTGGCACAATGGATCATCTGCATGTATCTATTTAGTATTTTCTAAAATATATAATTAAATTGTATTGTCTTATAATATACACATATTTTTTCATTTGAAATTATATAAAATAAATCACTTGCAAATAATTTCGTTATAAAATAGTATGGTTATATGTGAAGGAAGCCATATGTAAGAAAATTCTAACTTTTTTTTTTTTTTAAAGAGAAGCAACACCCAGGAAATTCTTCCTATTAATTAATGTGTTGCTTTCTTTGGAAAGGGGATAGTGGAGAGATGAAAGGTGGTGAAAGATGAAGGGCTTCAAACATGACAACACTGTAATTGCGCGAGATGATAAGTCTTAGAACAGTTGTTGGTCGGTGGGGTTAAGTGCTATGGGAACACCGAAGGTGGGCGCAGCGATACATATAAGTGATAGAAAACTCATACATATTATTTTTTCTAAATTGATGATGTCGTCACCGGGAATCGAACCCGGGACCATCTGTGTAACAGTCCAACGCGCTAACCATTACACCTCAACGCCCACAAAATGCTATAGAAAGTTATAAGGAAAATATTTTCCGTATGACGTCACATATAGTTTAATAAGACTTAGCATGGGACCATACATATATATTACTATTGATCACTACATAGATTTGGATTATTATTATATGGCTCTTATGTAGTTATATATGGAGTAAGATTTGGAGACATATAATTATATTAAGTACCATATAACAAAATCTCTCAATAAAAATGATCAGATGTATTTGTATATAATAATATTAGCCCGCTATGTGACTTCATTCAAAGTTAGATATGACTTAATCATATTATAGTTTTCATTATATTGATTTTAAAAAAACACCTTAAGATCGCAAAATCACGCATTTCGACATAAGCTGTTTAACAAAAATTTATTTAAAATTTATTATTATTATTTAGAAAAACTAAATAATTACCTTAGAGAGGTGTAATATATAAATTAGAATATAAGAACAAAAAAAACATTTAAAAACAACAAGAAAATTGTGAATATTTACAATGTGGGGAGATGGAAATGGCCCAAATATTTTAATGGCCAATGTGTAGGCGCACAAATTGTATACAAGTCCAAGTTTATGTTGAACAGAGATACAAAGCAAATTAAAACACAAAAATATTTTACTTTGAAAAAAAAAAAAAAAACACCCAAACATTGAGAAAATATTAAAAATATAGAACAAAACAACAACAAATTTTAATTTCTGCAAAACTTTTACAAACAACATTTAAATTTTTTGACTTTTTGTGTATTTAAAACAAAAAAAAAAAAATATAGATATATTAAAGTAGAAAAATATTGAAATTATACATGGAGGAAATATGGTGGTTATGGATGTATTAGATGGAAGAAACGAAGGGGTTAGGAGTGGGAAGCATCTATATAGTTAGTAGCAGCGAGAGAGATTGATGAAATATATATATATTGTTTATATACTCCTTAATAAATATGTATGAACGTGTGTATTATTGCAGACATCAATGTATGGGTTATATAGAAAATATATATATTTTTTTTATTTTTTTTTTTTTTTTTGTGAAAAACTAATTTCATTTTCATCATCAATTTTTGAAAATTTTAAAAATCAGTTGCTTTCGGAATATTGTAAAATTAAGTTCGCATTATAGAATACTAGGTAGTTAAATACAAAATATATATAAAAATATTTTAAAAAATATTTAAAACGAATTCCAAACGATCTAAAATAAAAATTCGAAAAACAAATAAGTGAAACAAACGACAAAAGTTCGATTTAAAACATAAACAAAAAGCAAGTTTTAATTTTTTTTTTATATATTCAACTCTATTTTGGTGAAACTTAAGTGAATATTAAGAGACTGAACTTAAAAAAAAAAAAAAAAAAAACAATTAATTAAATTTGATTAATATTTCAAAAAAAAGAACTTTTTAAAAAACAGTTGAAATAACTTTCATATTTTAAAAAATTACATAATTTTGTTTTAAATTTTTTTTTTTAATAAATATTTAATAAAATTTTGTTTATTTTTTCTTTAAATAAAGGAGATTTTTAAATCACATATTTTTTAAAAAACACACACACACAAAACAAACATAATATGGAGTATGTACAATTCAAAAACGGTTCACCACACTACTACAGGGAACAACCAGACCTCAACGAATGTATTCAATATCAAGTAAGAATTTTATTAAAATACAAAATTATAAATTAAAAGGAATACACGCGCCTAAAGAAAAAAAGTTAAAATCGATTAAAGTGCGAATGTTTTAGAATTGAAATATATTTTTTAACAATTTATAAAATTTAAATAACAAATGTTTAAAATCTTTGGGCAATATAAACGAATAAGACCCGATTACTGAATGTCCAGTTAAAGTTTAACAAACAGTTAAATTGAAAATCCATATGGGGAACAACTACAAATGTGTCAGTTAAAGTGACAGTTAGGAGGTAGCTAACGGGACATTGTGAAAATCGGGCTAAATCATTAAAGTTTAAATAAATTTGATAAATTTTTATTTAAATATTCATTTTATCGTGACTTTTCAATTAAATTGTTTGTCAAATATAATAATTGAATAATCGTATCGGATTAATTAATCATTAACCCATTTTGTACTGACATGTCTTTATATCGTTACCAAAAACGCAAACCGCCCTTACTAACATTTTATTAATTTTACAGTAGGAGACAAAAAAAAAACATGTTTATATGAAAAATATTATTGTTTTAATCACACATTTTTAAAATATTATTTAAAAAAAAACACAGACAAATTTATTTCTGATAAAACAAAATACATATTTTTAGTATTCGAGCAGTTAGATTAGTTAGTTCATTTTGTGGTGTATTTTTCTGAAACAAAAAGCCCTAACTACATTGAAGATGTATTAATAACTTTATAGCAGTTGTATTATAAATTTAATGTTTTAATATATTTTTTTTCGATTTATTTAAGAAAGCACTATTTAATAAATTTATTATTAAGCTATTTATTTATTTTGATTATAAATTTCAATTTAATTAGATAAATATTTTATTAAGGGGGACATTACATTCGCGGCAGAGAAAACAGACCTTTTTTAAAAATTCATAACTCAGCCAAAAACAAACATTTTTCGAAAATTTTTCTTTATTATTGTAGAGAATTGAACAAATTACAAGAAAAAAAATTTCAAAAAATATATTTTTACTCCAACATGGTTTTATAGAACTCCAAACTGGCGGCAGAGAAAAAAACGGGGCCTCGTGGTTGCAGCTCTGGGAGTCCCAAAAATTGTCCGATAGGAAAAAAAAAATGACTTTTTCAAATCTTAACCAAATCGGTTATCGTATGAAACGAGCTTTTTTTTAAATTTTTTTTTCAATTTTTGGTGATGTTCCAAATTTAAAAGTGTGTTTTTTCGAAAAAAATATTGACTTTAAAAATTCATAAAAAATCGAAAAAAATTGAAAAAAATTAAAAAAAAGCTGGTGTCATACGATAGCGAATCAAGTTTAAAAAAATACAAAAAAAAAAAAAAAAAATCGTCAAAAAATGAACCCGCTAGTGCCGCAACCAGTACGAAAAACATGGTTTCGAGATAAACGCGTTCAAAGTTTGTGAACAAAGAAAAAAAAGGTTACCTTTAATCTGCCATGCCTGCTTCGTACTGTATGCCTTCGTTATCTTGTGTTGTGCTGTTTCTTACAGTTTTTTGCAATCGTTTAGCAAAAACACAAAAAAAAACCCACCCTTCAAATAGGTACGAAATAACAACCACCAAAAGTCAGTTAGCAAGTAAAACAAGTATATACCAACTGCCGTACGTAGATAGCGCGAAAATTAAAAATGCGCTCTCACTAATCCGGCTGTAACTTTTGAACCCGTAGGAATTTTTCCATGAAATTTTTTTTCTTAGAATCTTAAGAATATTTACTAAAATACAAAATTATAAAAAAAAGTCGAGTTCAAAAAACGGCCAATGTCATGTCCCCCCTTAAAGATGTATAAATACGTATAGCAGTTGTGTTATAAATGTATTGTTTTAATATTTTTTTTTCGATTTATTTAAGAAAGAACTATTTAATAAAATTATTATTAAGCTATTTAATTATTTTGATTATAAGTTTCAATTTAATTAGATAGATATTTTTTTAACAATATAATAATAAAAAATATATTTCATTAATTTAGGAAAAAACTAAAATAAAATTTGAGAAGGAATAGTTTAATATTGTGATAAAGGCGAAAGTAAATTAAAAATAATATTAATTTTCAGAGGGAATGTCATAAAAATTATGACAATCTGCTGGTAGCAATATTTCAAAATCCTGAAAATTTTGACAGTTCTTTATTGAAATGTTTAATTTGTGTTTAAGTAGTTAGAAAGGTACAATTTTCTTAATTGTATTACAAATTCATTGTCTTTTAAATTTATGAATATTGTGAAACCCTGGTTACCATTATATTCACCTCTGTATTATGGTTCGCATTCCCATGAAATTGAAATCAGTACGACTTTTTGTTGCTTTAACTTTCATATACTCATTTTTATTTTCGATTTACTTTCCTAGAGAAAGTAAAACGAAATCACTTTTTTCATTACAGAATTTTTTAAAAATAATAAGACTGCTTTATAAGTTTTTTTTTTTTTAATTAATAATCATATAATTACAAATTATATATTATTACCTTAACTACTTAGCTACTATGACTTTCTTGGCGTTGTAGCGAAAACAGAAAAATGCCTCTGCCAACTAGCCTACCGGGGCGCACTGCTTTATAAGTTAAAATTTTGCATTTCGACAGAAAACATATGTTTCCGATAATTTTTCGACATTTTTCGAGTTTTATACATTTATGTTGATTAGTAAGCACCAAATTTCAATTTCATGTGTTTTTCATATTCATTCGTAATCAAAAAGTAAGGTGTTAGGTGTAAGTTAATGACATGGGCGATTATAGAGCTTTTATTTAGAATTTAAAATGGGGTGGCTGCACATAGCAATCACTAGAGAATAAAAAACTGTTTTGTTCAAAACCGAATGAAATCTTTATTTTCCAACGTAGCTGGATTTCTCAATTTTTGATCTGAATAAAAATGGTACGAGGGTTTGTAGGGGACTTTCTGGTTCGCTATAAAACAAAATCTGATAGAAAATCGTTCTTACAGTTTAAACTGCAATCTCGCATATGCTTCAACATCTTGTTTCGAAGAACAGCCACATGAAGTTTGAAAATAAGTTTACTACTAAAAAACGGAAAAAATACTTTTAACATTGTAAAAGTTAAAATAAATTTAACTTGCGCTGAAAATTATAGTAGAATCGGCTCAGTAGTTTTTGAGATATTTGTCTTATAAAGCATTAGGATTTGAGTAAATAAAAAACTTAAATTTAGTTTTTAATAAAATTCTTTCATATTATTAAAAAAAAAATTTAGAAAATTAAAAAGTAAACGTAAAGAAACGAAAATAAATTTAATTGATACCTAAAATTTGTGAAAACTTTGTAAAGTAGAATTACTTTACAAAAATTTGTTCACAGTGTACTAAGAAAAAAGTATTAATAAATATTATTAATTGAACGAATTTTGACTCACGCTTACTCTATCACACAAAATTACCACGACTCACATTCATTTAAAAGTTGTTTTATATACATTTTTAATATATATTGTTTAAAAGGCTGTAAATTTTTATTTCAGTAAATTTTCGCTGAAATTTTTACAATATTAGAAAAAGTTCAATTATAAAATATTTAAAAAAAAACAATAAATATACGAATTCTAAAAAGGGTAAACCCCTTAACTGCAAAATGTATCTGTTGCGTAGACAATATTGTGTTTACAAACGTTAGTTAGGGCATTTTGCTTTTAGCATATAAACGCTCCTGTAGTTAGGGCTTTTGTATTTTGTTAATAAAATCTCTATCTTTGATCGGAAGAGTCTATTTTTTTTTTGTGGGCATTTATTTCAATCAAAATATTTCAATCAAAGTATTTAAATCAATCAAAAAAATAATTTTTAATTTTTTGTTAGGTATGGCCGTTTTTGTTTTAGCTAACGATATACAATTCTTCGACCAGCTGTAATTTATTTGAGGGTCACGATATACACTTTGAACTTTCCTTTTTTTAATGTCGGCGTAAAGCTTTAAAATTATTACACCAACTTTGTTTAAATTTCATTTCAAATATTAGTTATTTATTAGCCAACTAATTTTAAGTTTAACATAGATCCGAATGAAAGAAATAAGTGATCAGCCCAATCCGAGCTATAGCACCAATTCAAATCTTGCAAAAAAAATGTTAACACAATGTAATAATTTAGCGATTGGGGCGATTATTTATTTTTTGTTGAATATTTAGATATATAAAAATTTCGCTCAATTTCTGGAAATCGGAAATTCTGTTTCTAATTTTCAAAGTCTTCATAAACTAACCTTTCATTCGATTATAATAATGTCTGTAATAGTTCAAGTATATTTTAAAACATCTTTGGGAATTGCTAAAAATGTGATATTTTAGGCATTGGTTTCGGTAAGGAACGGGGTTTCTCCAAAATTACCAAAGAATAGTATTTTTTTGTCAGTTCAGTATCACTATATCGTAAAAAAGTTATACCTATATAACTAAAACGATAACTGACACAGTGCTTTATATTTTTCAACAAAAAATATTTTTGAAAAATATGAAACAATTTAAATTTTTTTATAAAATATAAATTGAAATAAGCATTATTTTGAATTACTCGATTAACTCGATTAATCGACCAAAATTGTTCGAGTTATTCGTTACCCGAAATTGGCCATTTTAATTTACTCGAACAATTGTTTGATTAAAATTCAACGATTAATCGAGTAACGGTACCTATTAAGACCTGCCTCTGGTCAAATCCGATGAATCCAAAAATTCGGATTTCAAACGAAATGTTAGCATAAATTTCAGTTAAAAAGGCTGTTGATTTAGCTAAATTCTTAGCTAATTTACAACAACAATTCTTAGCTAAATGACAATACTAGGTCAATATATTTAACAGTCCAGCTAGTTAAAAATGTTAACTAACTTTTTAGCAAAAATTTAGGTCACCTAAATTTAGTAGAATATGATTCTCATCTTCCTTGAAAATTCTGCTGGCGATAACTCAGGTACTTTTTTCTGTTGTCATAGCTGAATTTTCAACTATTTGTAGTTGCTTTTTTATAAGTGTTGTTTTAAAACAACAAGCTTAAGCTTGATTTACACGCAATCCATTCCTGTCCATCCATAATTACTATTTCGCAGTATTGGAGATATGAAATGTCATTTTCAAAAGAGAATTTACAATAATTTGACAATTTGTATCTCCACAATCAAAAAAAAGGCTGTAAAGTCAGAAACATTCTTGCTGGAAGGATCCTTGCAGAAAATTGCTAATATCAGCAAAAAAGTTGCTAAATTCAGCAAATTTTTTGCTGAAGTCCCAGCAAAAATGTTGCTGACTTTACTGACTTTTTTTTGAGTGCAATACTTGAAAATAGTAGATATACCAAAATATGACCTTTAACCTAAGTGAATTGCCCCTTGCCATAATGTAGAGGGGAGAAAATAAGAATGTGTAAATTTTTAGCTGCACAATTTCACATTTAAGGGTCAAATTTTGGGGTCAAAAATAACACAACTTTTCAGTATTTGCGTTTTTAAAGCTTCTTTAAAATAAACAATATACGAATACGGTAAAAAATTAAAGTTATTTGGATGACATTTCCATTAGGGTAAAAAAAAGTACAAAGTTTTTAAACAAAAAAGTTTAAAACAACTTTGAAACCCATTTCCACTTTCTTACCAACTTTTTTCTCTATCTTATACACAGGATGAAATTCCTTTGGGCCCACCGATATTTTTAAATTTTAACAAAAAACAGGAAAGGCTAGATAAATTCTAAAAACGCCAAAATAATTCTTATTCGATAAGTTTTCAATGATAAAACATATTTTTTAACTGATTAATATTTTTGACATACATACATTTTAACAAACATTAAAAATTAAAGCGAAATTCAATTGAGAGCACTTCAATATAATTTTAAAAATTGAGGAATTTACATTAAATTTCGAAATATTATGGAGATCCTTCTTAGGTCTTATTGGCATCATAAATTTGAGTCGGTTTATTCTGATCTACAAGATTTTAAGTGTTTTTGTTTTTTTACTAAAAGGCTTGATATTTGTGATTTTTAGTTCTTTGGTCAGGTTTGCATTGATTTTTATGGTCACTATTGTCAATTTTCAATTTCTCTTAAAAGTTATTTATAGATTTTAGTAGCGGTTTAATGCTTAGCAATCAAAAAATGTCATAATGTATTTGTCAATTGCAAAATGTAATGTGAAAATCCTGGAAATGTCCTGCCAAACACATTTTGCTCACTTTTCATTACAAATAATAAACAAGGATACAATATTGAATTTTGACATAATTTTTAAAAATATTTTAGAGTTGCAACGAATCTCTGGAACTATTTTTGAACATTGACATTTCTCTATATATGTATATCAATAATGCCATTCAACACAGATTTCGCCATATCCTTAGATTATTTAGATTAAACTAATTCATTTAAAAAATATTATAGACCTCACCTAATGGCTCACAAAAAATAATTTTTGGCTAAAATTGTAATTTCAATTTGAGATCAAAACTTTCTTATTTTTAATGAAATTTCCAAAAGAAATTTGTTACATTTAATGTGTACGGACTGATCAACACTGTAGAATATTTTAGCTTACAATTTTTAGTGTATTTTTAAACTTTTTGAAAATTCATACTTTAGTTTCCACGTTACAGATTCAAGTCAGGTGACCTTACATCTGTTGCTTTAGAATATTTAAATTTTAATGGTCGGATCAAGTTAAGACCTGTTTATTTTTTTAGATGCAACAGACCTAAATGTTGAATTTAAATGACTAAAATTTCAAGTCAAATAGCAAAAACCAATAAAATAACAATTATACAACTGCGCCCAATTAAATTTCACACCAATTTCAGATTTTTTGTTTAATTTATATCAAACATTTTAGTGGATTCAAATTTAAAGTTTGATTATTTATAAATAATCCAATGAATATTATTTTGTCGTTTTTAGATTTGTTCTAACTAATCGCTTTTTATTGGAAAATTCAAAAATATTGCTGAGCCCAAAAAATTTCGCTCACTGTATCCGAATTTCATCGAATCTGGAGGAACCGCCTAACAGAGTTCGCTTGATAGATAAAATATTAAAATATACACTGATAATGTATGATAATAATGAATTTTTGAATGATATCAATGGAATTGAACTGGAATTCGTCTATTGAAACTTCTCATTAAGTTAGTGCAAGTTTTTAAAAATTTCTTTCTAAAATCAACGAAAAAGCTTTTCATTAATTTTGTGTTTATTTTATGAAGAAAAATTTCATTGAAAAATATCAGTATTTTTCGTTCGGAATCTGAAATTTATGTTACGTTATTACGTTGATTTCTTGTCGAGTATGACAGTCATGGTGAATTTTGTTGAAAACGAAGATGGTCGTTCCGAAAATGTAAATTTGTTGATTCAGTTGACATGTTTTTACTCTTTACCCATTCAGGTTCCATGATAAAAACTATTTAACAAGGGTTTGCCATATGACGTTTTTAAAAAATAATCCAAACAATAATATAATGATTTTTTTTTCAGTTTCCAAAAATTCCTTTGATAATTTTTTATTATTTAACTCTTCTAATGTTCTTAAGTTTTGAGACGGAAAAAATTACGTTAACATTATGCCGAAGTTTTGAACTTAAGTTGCGCTATGGGCGCTATAAAGTGATAAGATCAGCAAATATCCACTCTGCCTAGATTTGTGTTCCACAAATACCAAGCCATTTAAAGTCGGACACGAAAGGACTAAAAAATACATACTGTAAGTAAACTTGTAGGTACACTCAAAAAACTGTATTTTTAATTTAACAGAAATTCTTTTCTTTTAGCATATAATAAAATTGATTTTTAGTTTTTAACTAAAAATTAATAAATCTAAACAAATATATACGAGAATTTTTTATTATGAAAAGTTTTATAGTTTTAGACTGAGTAATTGGAATGTCCGTTAAACCATAGTGTAACTATTTAAAGAGATGGAATGTCTCTCACTTGTCGCTCGAAAAAAGTCTAGCTCTGCCCAACTCAGTAACCAACATTTTCTTTTTATATGAGTCGAGTTGCAAAATTTTCTGCATAAAATGTGTAGCGTTGCTACATTTTGTTGAAAGCTTTTTCTTAGGAGGTTGCCATATTTTTAAAGATAAACGGGTTGCGCTTGCCAGTTTCGGTAAAAATTATGATATGTTTTATTGATAACATAAAACCAATAACAAACCAAGTTACAATTAAATAAATATGGGCGTTGTGGTGTAATGGTTAGCGCGTTGGACTGTTACACAGATAGTCCCGGGTTCGATTCCCGGTGACGACAACATCAATTAAGAAAAATAATATGTATGAGTTTTCTATCACTTATATGTATCGCTGCGCCCACCTTCGGTGTTCCCATAGCACTTAACCCCACCGAAGTAAAATAATGAATCAGGGCTATGAAACAAAAAGCTTCAATAAATTCGCCAACTCTACATCAGGTAGCGAGCAACAACTGTTCTAAAAACTTATCTACTCGCGCAATTACAGTGTTGCCATGTTTGAAGCCCTTCATCTTTCACCACCTTTCATCTCTCCACTATCCCCTTTCCAAAGAAAGCAACACATTAATTAATAGGAAGAATTTCCTGAGTGTTGCTTCTCTTTAAAAAAAAAAAAAAAAATATGCCAAATCCTTTTTAGTGCGTTTTGTTTTAAAAAAAAATGTTTTTCACTAAATTTTTTCCAATCAAAATTGTGTTTTTATATAATTTTAATAAATATTTTTAAAACTTTTTGATGCTATTAAACGTGTAAAAGTTAAAAAAACTGCAAAAAATTTCATTTACATCAAAAATTTTAATATTTTGACCCAGAAGTTTTTAAGCTCATTATTTGCATGGTAATTTAGCATATTTTTTAGCATAATAAATATTACAAGACTTTCAGATTTTTTAGTTAAGCATATTTTTAGCATATATTTTTTCTTAAGATATATCATACTTCATAAATTTTTCCAGGTGATTAAGGATTTCTCGAAAGAAATTATCTGGCAACACAGTATCAAACGCAATTTCAGCACAGTTTTTACCTTCAAACTTAATTTTTGTCAACACAACCTAAATTTCTCTGAAATACCCGGTTTTTTTTTTTAATAAAGAGAACGGGTTGAGTACCTAAGAGTAGTATAGAGGGACTCTGGTTAAACTTAGATTAATTTGAACGAAACCAAATTTCATCAGCTTTTCCAAATTTATTAACAACAATTTTCCGGATCAGATTGCTTTGCAGTACGAGTAGCTTCCAGTTTAAAACAATGTTTAAGGGTAATTCAAATTCCGAAATCCTCAAATTTGTTAATTTTAAACAAATTTTATGACGAAAATTACAAGAATTTTTGTTTAAAAATGACACGTATTATTTTTTTGAGTGTACAGTTTTCTACGTGTGTGTTTATATATATAATTATAAAACTGTATTCTATATATTTGACCACCATCTATAAAATGTTGTTGTTTTTCATATTTTTTTTTTTTTGCTTTCAAAGCTTTGTGTAATTTATACTTTATTTTTAGATCTATAGAAAATCAAATGGAAAAACAAAAATTTAGAAGAAAAACAAATTTAGCAAAAATATGTTTTTGTACGTCAACGGAATTTAAAGCAAAAAAAAAAAAAGAAAATTAATTATCCCCCGATTAAATTTTTATTTATTTTTCTTGTTTTTCTTTAAAATAGCAGAGGAAAATTTAGAACCAGCAAATCAAGAACAAACGAACAATAAACAAATAATATTTCATTGTTGTAGTTGTTGGTGCGATTTAATTTAAATTCCTTAGCATGACTACATCTGATGGTTTTAAGGATGATGAATTTTTTGATGGTGATGATGATCATCTGACAATGGATTTAAAGCACTTGTCGTTTTTGAATCACTTGAAAAATTTAAGTCTAAATCATAAACATAAAAATTAATTTTCGACAACCCAAACGGAAAAGAAACAAAAGTGAAAATGAAATTCTACATTAATTTTATATTAAATTTTATTTATAAATATAATGACATTTTTGTTACGCTTAGCTCAGGGTTATATTAAGTGTTCGATTCATTCATTACATAGTCATCCAAATAATCTTACTTTAACTAAAAACACATTTTTTCATACACATTCAAATATTTTTGTACATATCGCACACCTAGTTCAAAAGTGACTTAACTCAAAATTTTAATTTTTCGGGTTTTATTTTTTTTTTTTTTTTTAAAAGAGAAGCAACACTCAGGAAATTCTTCCTATTAATTAATGTGTTGCTTTCTTTGGAAAGGAGATAGTGGAGAGATGAAAGGTGGTGAAAGATGTTAAGTCTTAGAACAGTTGTTTCTCGCCACCTGATGTAGAGTTGTCGAATTTATTGAAGCTTTTTGTTTCATAGCCCTGATTCATTATTTTACTTCGGTGGGGGGGTTAAGTGCTATGGGAACACCGAAGGTGGGCGCAGCGATACATATAAGTGATAGAAAACTCATGCATATTTGTGATTATTTTTCTAAATTGATGTTGTCGTCACCGGGAATCGAACCCGGGACCATCTGTGTAACAGTCCAACGCGTAGTCATTACACCACAGCGACCACAAAAATAAATATAAATACCAGTGTATTTAACTGTTGCTAAAAACAGTTATGTCTTTCTTTATGTTTCAATTTTTATAAAGTTGCAATTTTTTTTTCAATTTCTGAAAAATTACAAATTTTGAGATGAGTTCCTTTTGAACTAGGTGTGCGATATGTATGTATATATGGGTTATAATTTTTTTGCTATTGTACTGATAATAAATATAGTTTTTTTTAAGTCAATTCAGAACAAAAACCTTCCGCACCGAAATCAATTTATAAAAGCCTTTTTATTTAAATATACATTTTAAATAGTATAATACAGGTTCGGATCCAGGAAAAGGTTTTGGGGAGGGAAATTAAATTGCAGTATTATTAATTAAGCTTTTAATCTTTTTGACATTTTTGTATTGGAAAATTTTATTGTGCAGGAATAGCGGGAAATTTTTATTGATGATAGTAAAGGGTCCGCCATGTAACGTTTTTTTTAAGATGCCGATTTTGCCAAAAAAAATCATCTTTTCAGATGAAGCTCATACTGCATGGCCAGCCGAGGCAGCCATTTGAATGAAATTATTTTCCATTATTAACCGGAAGGATTGTACTTTCAAATGAAAAAAGAAATTTGAGAAAATATTCAGTAGTTTTTTTTTTATAGCATTTTCAAAAAAAAAAAGTTATTTGGCGGACCCTATATAACTAAAACTATGTAATTTTAAGTAAAATGATACATTATTTTTAAAAAATTGTTAAACATACCTTCATTGCTTTTGGTGCGGTAACTTTTTAAGAACTCGAAAAAGTAAGATCATAGTTATTAATATTGTTTCAAATTCAAAGAGTAAAATATCTATGCAGTCTATGGTAACAAAATGTAAATCTGTTGAAAATGTTATAAAGAGGGCCGAAATTTCTATATAAAATGCATTTCATAAAAACATATCGATATCTTTTTACATCACTCTTACGCTTAGTGTATATTGATTAAAATGCTTATTCTCGATTTACACAGAAAAGTTAATCTACTTATAAGTGGAATTCACATAGACAAGTTAAACTCCTAAAAATGGGATTAAGTGCTTACTGAAGCTCTAAACTACCCGATTGAACCATTTTTTTTTATCTTTTTGATTAACAGTTAGTCGAAATTATGACAAAATTTATTTCGTTTTTACCTAAAACTAGAGATGTCCCGTTACTATGCGGTATTTGGCACGTTTTAATTATTCTGCCAAATACCGAATAACAACACTATTCAAAAGAATTATTCGGTCAAAGGAAAATTGTTTTAAAATCAATATTTTTATCTTTTTTTAAGAAAATTGGGTTTTTTTTCAATATATTTTTCTGTGACATCTCAAATACGGCTAATTAGATTGGTTTGAGAGCATTTTTCAATCTTAAAAAAAGTACTATGGTCCACTTATGGTACTGGTATGGTATTTTTTCTATAGCTAAAGTACAGTGAATTTTTATATGAAAAATAATTTATATCGAGGGCTTATATTCAAAAGGGTGCTTTTTCGATATTTTATTCTGATTGTGTATTTTTTTGTTTTGTAACCCGGGGAAACTTAAAAAATTTGTGCACACTAGGGTTACAGTTTTTTTTTTTTTTTGCTAAATTGTACCTATCAGCACGTAATGGGCAATAATGTATTAATAATGGAAATCGCATTTACAAGTGATTTTGAAACAAAAACCTCCCGCATAAAGTGCATTTCCTTAAAATTTTTTTTTCATTTGACCATTAATACTGCACAACATATTTTAAATAACTTTTTACTTATTATGGTCGTTATTTTGCGAATTTTGATGTTATTATATGTTATTTAATGTTATTTATATCGCGAAACAACGCTTTAATCTATTTTATCAAAATCCGCGGAACACGTCAAATTTAAAAACGTTTGTGTCCTTTAAACAATGTTTAAACTTTTTTTATATATATTAGATATTTGAACGCAATTATATACTGGAATTCAATAGAGAAAATCTGTAATAGGGTTAAAATGAGGAGTATTTATATAAGTAATTATATGTATATGTTTGTACCTATCAATTTTTATTTGTTTACTTTTTAACACATATGTTTTATTTAATGTTTAGTTTATGTTAAGATTTGATTTATATTGTTTAATAAAGGGTCCGCCATCTAACGTTTTTTTCCAATGCCGATTTTGCCAAAAAATCACCTTTTCAGATGAAGCTCATACTGCATGGCCAGCCGAGGCAGCCATTTTAATGAAATTATTTTCCATTATTAACCGGAAGGATTGTACTTTCAAATAAAAAAGAAATTTGAGTTATTTGGCTGACCCTTTATTTGTGTAATAGTATTTTTCAGTGAGTCGTATATAAGGCATATTTAGCCCCAAATCCTTGGTTTGAAATTGTATAATAAAATAAATAAATAAGTTGAATATGCATCATTATTGCCTACGTTAAAATGTTAGCCAAATATTAATTTTTAATTTAATTAAACAAAATGAGGATTATGGGAAAACTTTTTGAAAACCGCTAAAAAATAAAATTGCGTTACTTTATATTTTTATGGACTAATATACCGCTAAGGCAGCAAAAAAATTCAAAAGTTATAACCCTAAAAAACTGAATAATCCGATTAAAAAAATGTATATGATTCTTTACATAATCATACGAAATTTTATATGAGACTTAATACAGTTTTATCCGAGAAATGGGCCCATATATTATATAAGTTTGCATTAGTTTTGTTTTAATTTGAAATTATCAGATTAAACTACATCCGAATAATGGCACGATACTATTTAATTCGATTTTATATAGCGGTATAAATTTATATCTGAAATAATACTAATATATACAAAATAAGCTATAGTTGGCTATGACAATTTTAAAAATGAACAAAAATCCATTGTTGACAAACACAATCTTTTCATTATAATGATGGATTCCAATAGTGGCAATTGTCTTCTAATCTCAAAGGGTTTATTTGAAAATGTTACCCATTCAAATTTGTTATAACTACAAAATACCGTTATAAATCGGCGTTTCGGTATTTTAGCATTATTTTAACGGTCTTTCAATATATTTCAAAATCGAAACGATAAAATAGCGAAATAATATCGGTTATACAAGAAGGCACTTTTCTTAATGGAATCCCTTTTTTAATTTTTATTTTCGTCTGGATGTAACTGTAGTAGCCAACTACCGTTATTATTAAATGGTATTAACTAAATGCAAAAAATCACAATATATTTCCAATATTTTAACAATATCGTTAAAAAAAAAACTGATAGCTTTAATCATAGAACCAACTAAATTTGTGAAGAAATGTAGTTCGATGCAGTGATTCATAATCACTCAAACCTACTTCAATATTTTACAGGGCAACCAAAAATATTAGCTAAAACAGAAATATATAAGATTCGAACTTTATTTATAGCACCGCTATTTTTAACGTAGTAGTCCAAAATTTTGTGTAGGTATGTGTTTAGCCAAATGAATCATAATCATTTAAAAAACCGGTTTGGAAACTTTGTTAGTTACGACCCTTTTGTATAAAAAAATAAATTGGAATATTCCAAAATCAAATATACCATCTTATAGCCCAACTCTTTGGCCATTTTTTTGCTACAGATAATTTTCCAGTGGCAACTAATATAAAATTTTCAAAACAAATCAAGAGGTCCACATAAGCGAACGCTAATGTGGACCTAAAATAAAAAATTTTCTAAAAAAGAAAACGAAGTAAGTACATTAAATGTTTTATGTATAGTTTAAAGTTGCTGAAGGGGTTACCATATGTAATGTTAACTTTTTTAATTGCGTTAAACAAACGATAATTTTTTGTTGTGAAATTGTGCAAAATAGACAAGATCGGTTAAATTAATGCGTAAAACATTTAAAAATTACTTGAAAAAATCAAAAAAAAATAAATAATGTAAGAAAATACGTCAAAGATTTACTTTAGCGAACATTATCAAAAATTAATTTTGCAATTTTTTTTTTATTCATTATATTTTTTTTATGTAATCAATTAGTTTTATTAAAGTTGTGAACAAAATTCTTACTATTTACAAAAACTTACCCTGAGAGAATTATCTTCACTTCAGTAATGAATTTCCTCATAGCTTTAATGAAGATTGTCACTGGAACTCGTCCATTGAAACTTTTCATTGAATCTATGAAACTGGTTTCAATAAAGTCAATGTTTATGAAATATTTGTAGAATCAATGAAAATCTTCATAAACCTAATGAATCATTTCGACAATGAAGCGTTTATAGAATTTATGACACAGTTTTATAAAATTCTTTAGCATTAAGAAGTTTCCTTGAATTATTAAAACTGGTAATGAACGTCTTGAAAAATGCAGTGGAACTAAGCCAATGAACCGCTTCACATGATTTTTTAAACAATTTTATTGAAGTCGACAATTAATAAAAGGCTACATTGAAATACTAAACCACTTTATAAAATATGTTGAAGTCTCAAGTGCTCAACATATTTTATAAATCTTAAAAAAAAAGTTTGAAATGTATGAAAATTAATAAATAAAATTGTGAAATTTTTTGAAAAAATAAAAAATATTTAAATAGTTTCATAAGTTTCATAAGTTTGATATATTTATTAAAAAAAAAATTAATAAATTTGAAAACAAAAACTCTACAGATTTGTTCATTCCTAATACAGATATATAGAGTTTGGCCTCGAACTTGAATAATTTTCATTTTCATAATTTTATAGTTCTAAAGAAAAGTTTTAATATATTTATAAAGAGATAATTTATGAAATACTATGAATTTTTTATGAAACTATGAAGTTTTGTGAAAAAAAGTTTATGAAAAATTATTAATAAAATTTCTTGGATATAATGAAATTCTTGATTGAACCTACGAAGAAAAATCTATGAAATTATTTCAATAATATCATAAATTATAATTCTTTCAGTGTACTTGTAAAATTGTTTAAAACTGACTTGTTGTTATTCACTTTGCATGATAATAAAATATACTTTATGTTGGCTTTTTTTTGCAACTACTTCGAAACATTAACGTCGAAACTTTTTGAAATAAAGCGAAAATTACAATTTTGACATAACCATAAAACAACAGCAAAAAACCGAAACGTTCACTTAAGAGAACAGGTTACAACATTCCCTTAAAATTTAAAATACATTAGACCATAAATGCCAGCGTTGCCACTCTTTTGAAATATGCTTTTTTGGGGCATATTCGGCTGACACTGTTTCGCCATCAATTGTTATCCGAAATTAAAAAGTAGCGTCAATTCAAAAAGACTATAATATTGACTAGTTCGTAAAGGAGCGAGTTTTCAAAATTTTGACCTTGAAATAAAAATGGCTATGAGAATTTAAAAATTAGAAGAAAAAAAACCTGGCAATCGATTTAGAAAACACTGTTTTAAGAAAAAACGATAATATTTGAAAGTACTCCGAAATGTGATGAAAAGAGATCGATTTAGTTAAAATTCAAAATTTAAAAAGTGAGTAAAAAACCAACCTGTTTGCTTAGCAAAACAAGCAAATTTGAAGAAAAGAAAAAAAAAACGATTCAGTTGAACATGAATATCGATTTACTTTATGGCAGTAGGAATAATGAGTATTCTGTTTTTTGGGTATACCGTATATTTGTGGTGTTATGTTATGTTTTTGATACTATAATTTTTCGATATTTGTTGCATTTTATTTTTTACTCCCAATTCATAATTGGCCGTTACATGAAAAGTGTAGACGTAGTCTATTTAAATGTTTTTACGTTGTAGCGAAAATTTTATAAAAATATAATAAAATTGTAGAAAGATTGTTGTAATGTTTTAGATTTAGACGATGTTAATTTTAAAAGGACAGTTTTTCATGGAGCCATCTTTATTAGCAATTGCCTCCGCTTATATACTTAGTGGTAATTATAAAAATATTGATAAACACTTACATTCAATATATAGATCTTGAATTCATGATATCAAATTATTTCATTGTCATCAATTCTTCTAAAGTTCTTGAAGTCTTGAGTCTTGAAGGTAATCATGAGTATTGAATGTAATCTTGAGTCTTGAATATAATCATGAGTCTTGAATGTAATCTTGAGTCTTGAGTTTAATAAAATATCTTGCAAGAGGTTTAAAAAGTATCTTAAATTATAAAACACCTGCAAATATAAAAAAAAACAAAAATAATGGTCATCTTTTTTTATTAAACAAATAATTTCATATTTTATTAATAGAATTTCTAAAACAAAACAAAAAAAAATGCATCAAACATCCCAATAAACATTTGAAAGATATGCCACCCAGAAGATATTACCGCAATATCATTCATTTATCGTTTTGAAGACAACAATATCTTCTTTTTTATCAACTGGAAGATATATCGGCGATATTTATAAAAAAAAATATATTTATTTTTGTTTTATTTAAAAATATACATTATTAAATGAAAAATACATTAATGAAAAAAAATAAAAAAAAAAACAGCAAACTTTTGGATAATTTTTGCATTCAAAATTCCAAATAGTAAGCTAAATTGTATTTAAATTATCTTATAAATTGCAAGTAAAAACTAAAGTTCTGTTTTTTTTTTAGAAAATAACGAAAATAAATTTAAATTCACTAAAGACTGGCTTGGTTAATGGCCTCATTTATTTAAAATATGTCCAAATAAATGTTATCTAATATAAGCAATTGTAAATTTATTTATTTTAAATAATAAAAAGTATATCAAATATTTGAAACCACATTTTTTATCATCTTTTTTTTTTTTTTTTTTTTTTAAAGAGAGGCAACACTCAGGAAATACTTCCTATATTTAGTGTGTTGCTTTCTTTGGAAAGGGATAGTATAGAGATGAAAGGTGGGGAAAGATGAAGGGCTTCAGACATGGCAACACTGTAATTGCGCGAGATGATAAGTCTTAGAACAGTTGTTGCTCGCCACCTGATGGAAAGTTGGTGAACTTATTGAAGCTTTTTGGTTCATAGCCCTGATTCATTATTTTACTTCGGTGGGGTTAATTGCTATGGGAACACCGAAGGTGGACATTGCGATACGTATGAGGAATAGAAAAAACTCATACATATTGTTTTGATGTTGCCGGCACCGGGGATCGAACCCGGGACCTTCTGTGTAAAAGTCCAACGCGCTAACCATTACACCACAACGCCCACAATCTGGGTGGTTTTCTAGCGATATCTTCTTTTATCTGCCAGAAGATATATTGCCCATATTTTTGACACTTTATTATATCTTCTAGATGATAATAAAGCAATATCTCCGATTTATCTTCCAGAGGAATTCCTTTGGTATTACTGTGAAGTATTACATTGGGGACACGTTTTCTAACAAAAGGGGTATCTTCCGCAATACGAATACGATTGTTGCCACAATAAAATTTTTCTTCCAGGCAATACAATTGCCGAATCGTAATCGTATTGCAAGTTTACTGGGATATTAGTCAATACACACAAAAAAATTTAACTTAAAAATGCAACGCAAATTTGTTTTAAATTATATTAAAAAAATTATTTAAATATGAAAATTATAATTTTGCATTGCATTTAATTACCTATAATGATGACGCTTTGGCTATTTCCTTTTTTTTTTTTTTAGTTTGCATTTAAAATTATTTAAAATTTATAAAAGAAAGAGGAAATAGCAGCAGCTTTAGCAAATATTTTCATTCTAAAAACAACTTTAATTTTTGTGTGAGTGGTGGGTGACTATTCTTTTAGATCAAGGTTAATTGAGAACAAAATAAAATTAAAAATAATTTAATTTTTCATTTGTTTATAAATAATTTAAAGTGAGTATGCGAACATTTAAAATAAAAGAATTAAGTAAATTGAGGTGTGGGAGGGGGATATAATGTCAGGTGAATTTAAAGGTATTTTTAAATAAACTAATTATAAAATTAAACTAAAAATAAAATAAAAATAATAAAATTACTTCCTTTAAAAAAAAAAACATCTTAGCTATTTAGTAATATTTTTGTATTTGAGAAACTATTTGCTCAAACAGGCAGTATCATCTAATATAGAAGCAATCAATTGTTTGTCTTTTAATGCCCCATTTACTTCTTCTTCATCCCACTGCAATTGAACCTTACTTAAACGTGGTTCTTTTTTCTTTAATATTCTCAAAATGCCTCTGGTTTGTACTAAATCTACTAGACTGGCAAATTCGGCTTGATCCACTGGATAAATATTACGTTTATTGCAAACACGTCTATAGACTTCATGCAACCGTCCCATTGAGATGTCTTTATTCCTTTCATTACGCAGCATTAACATTAATGAACACAACATGATTTTTTGTTGCAATGGAAAAGATTCATCCATATCTTCTTGTAGATTTTGTGAAGCTCCATAAACTTTATTAAGCACTGCCGCCACTTGAGTAACTTGAACAGGTTTTAAAACATCTGAAAATATTTAAAGAAAATTTGTAAGTGTTTTTTTTTTTTTTGTTTTTTATTTTTTATTTTAAAGCACAAACAATTTCGAGTATAAAAAAATATTTTATGAGGAATACAATTTTTGATTAAAAAAAAATGTTGAGTGTAATTCAATTATTAACTCATTAAAGTTACGTCAAACTTTGCAATGCTTCTTCATTAAGAAGTGTTTGTAATTTGTTTTCCTTAAAACCTCTTAAGATTTAGATTTAATTTAATTTATTTCAAAAAACCAACCGAGCCCTTCGGGCCTTTTATAGTTGGTAGACCAAGATTAACAATCAACTTCATTATGTCACTTAAAACTATAAAACCTTCAACTTTACACTTGAATGTTTTTAAAGATAGATCAAAAGATCTAAGTGGTAAGGGTAAATGGTTCCAACACTTAGCTACACGAACATGAAATGAACGTTCATGAATAATATAATTTCTAATGGGATATAAAAGTTGAGGGTTTCTTTCAGTGTTCAAGAGTATAAAATGTCTATGTACATATTCAGGGCAATTAGAGAGCATGACTTTATGATAGAATAATAGCAATCGAATTCGAACAAAATTATTAAAATTGCATCCCAAAAAATCAGAAATATGCCTCGAAACATGATCATATGGCTTCAATTTGTAAACAAAACGTATTATTTTATTAAACAGTAAATTACATTTATTGAAGTCATCGACACTACACCCTGAAAAAACTTCAATACAGTATAATAAGTTGGACATTAATAATGAATGTGCTATGCGTTTTCTAATAGAAAGTGTCAAATAAAGATTTAGGGAATATAATCTACGCAGGGTAAAATTTATTTTGGAACTTAAACAGGTTATATGTCGACCGAATTCTAGATTGTTATCTATTAAAACACCTAGACATCTCATAACTTCAACGAATTCAATAAGCTCGTAATAGATACATCCACTTAATCGTAATAGATACATCCACTTCAGAGTTATGTGGTTTAAAAAGCATAGCTTTTGTCTTTTTTCTATATGGTATGAAAATTTTAGAGTACAAATCGCAGAAATACAAAAGTTTCAGCTTGAGAAACAAACTTTTTGCCCTATATTTTACATGAATATGATTTTTTGTCAAAGCAGGATATTGAAAATCGGGTGCCACTGCGCAGCCATAACAGGTGAACCGATTTTCAATCGCTTTTTTTTTTCTTTTTGTAGAGGACTAAAAAATGAAGTTATTAACGTAGAGACATTTTCAAATTGTTACCTATTATTTTTTTGAAAAAAACAACGATTTTTTGGGTGTTTTTTAATTTTTAGTTTACCCTCGTACCATTTTAATGCAATTTAAAAATTAAAAAAAAAAAAATCCAGCTAAATAATTTATTCGTGTGTGAAACAAGGTTAACATTTTTTTCTCAGATGATTACTGAACCCAAGGGTTCACGATTTCACCCGTTTCTAAAATGAAATGGTAGCCAGGGTTGCCATGGTTGCCATGGTAGTCCGAATTCTAAATTAAAATTTTTATAATATCTAATATTGGGTTTTTTTCCAACGGAAAAAGAATTTTTTGGAAAAATAAATTTATTTATTTATTTTTGTAATTTTTTAAATATTGTCGTTTTTATTGATTTCTAAAGCTAGTAATCCCCTTAAAACACCCTATTAAAAATATTAGTACCCGAATATATAATTATATATATTTATATATATTTATATATATTTATATATATTTATATATATATGTATGCGTAGCGCATACTTTAGGGACATGTCCAAAATTGTCGCCGGAATATGCGGTGTATAGAAAAAATTGTCCTCATCTTAAACGCTAGATGTATGAAAAGGCGCGAAAATTTTGGGGACAGTCCCCAAAGTAAGGAAATGTCCCTAAACTATGCGGGGGAACGAATAAATGTCTCTGGACTATGCGCTGTGCATACATATATTTATATATATTTATATATATTTATATATATTTATATATATTTATATATATTTATATATATTTATATATATTTATATATATTTATATATATATTTATATATATTTATATATAATTATATATGTCACCATAGCAGCTTATTTATTTAAAAATGTTGTTATATGGTGCTATATAAAATTATTTATAATTATATATGATCCATAATTATATCTAACTTATTATATTAGATCTAATTTTATATATTTTGTTAGCATATATATATGATGTTTATATCAACAAAGTATATTTTGCCACAATTAATGGAGTGTGGCCAACCATTTTGTTACCTGGAACGAACATCTTGACCACGTCTCCAAGAAGGCCACCAGGGCATATTATGCCTGCCAGAGGCTTTTCGGGAGAACATGGGGCCTAAGGCCACAAATGGTCTACTGGTCGTTCAATACTATTGTTAAAACCGATGATCACCTATGCTGCCCTTGCATGGTGGCCAAAAGTTGAACAGAGTAAGGCAAGGGAGGCTCTTAAGAGAATCTACCGTCTTGCGTGTGTTGGCATTACAGGGGCCGGCGGAACTTGCCCGACGGATGCCTTGGGGGTTATGCTGGGGATCCCGCCATTGCATATTTCTGTAATGGAGGTTGCCAGTATGGGTTCCTCTAGACTAAGTGAATTCGGTGGCATGAGGGGAGGCGACCTAAGGGGTCACATGAGGATCGCGCGAATCCTAATAGATGACCCAATTTCTAAGGTTGCGGACAAAGTGTCACCGGAGTGGATCTTTGATAGATATTTTGATGTGTTATTGTTTGACAGAGACATGTGGACCAATCAATCCTGGGAACCGGAAGATGGTTCTCAGGTGTGGTTCACTGATGGCTCTAAGCAGTCGAATGGGAACACGGGTGCGGGCGTCTTCGGACCAGGCTTCCAGCGTGCCTTACCTATGGGTAAATATCCGTCCATTTTTCAGGCGGAGATTTGGGCCATTTGTGTCTGTGCATTGGAATGCCTGCGAAGGGGAACTCGCAGATCTCGCATCTACATTCTTTCGTACAGTCAGGCTGCACTGAGGGCCTTAATGGCCTATAAGGTGTCGTCCGGGTTGGTCATGGAATGCATTCAGACTCTCAATAGGCTCGGTAGAGGCAACTCTCTAACCTTGGGGTGGATTCCTGGTCATGAGGGGCATGAGGGCAACGAGAGGGCAGATTGTCTTGCCAACCGCGGGGCCCGAAAGCCCTTTATTGGTCCTGAACCATTCTGTGGAATACCTGCGGGGTATGTTAGGGAAAGGCTCAGGGCATGGAGAGAGTCTGAATTCTCTAGTTACTGGGAAAACTCTCCTGGTCAGCGCCAGGCTAAAAGATTGATCTCTTTTTCCAGTAGGGGGTCGAGGCGACTCTTGTCGCTTGAAAGGGGGGGTTTGAGGACCCTGGCGTCGTACTTAACTGGACACTGTAATCTCAGATACCATCTGCACAAGAAGGGTCAATCGGACACGGATTTGTGTAGGTTTTGCGAGATGGTGTCTGAGACCTCGGAGCATGTTCTCTGCGAATGTCCCAGGCTTTGTGATAGGAGACTTAGGTTTCTGGGTGATCGCTTCATTTCGCCTTCCGACATCACGAACATTTTGCCTAATAGGATAATTGGCTTTATAGGTAGCTTGAATCTGTAGGTAATCTTAGGCAGCACAAAAGACCTACATTGGTCGCGGTGCATAGTGCCTTCTGATCTAATCTAATCTATATTTTGTTATAATTATAAAAAATTATATATACCCATTATTCGGATATAATTATATATATAGTTATATATAATTATAACCACCGATTTCCGTATATAATTATATATAATTTGATATGGCTTATATAATTTTTTTCAATCGGGCAATCAAAATTGAAACTTTGGCAAAATATAAATCGTAGACGGTTAAAATTATTTCAAAAATTAAAATTTTGTGTAATTGTATGGACAAATCTTGATTCAAAAATAAATTACATTTTTTTTAATTAACCAGTTTTTTACAATTTTGGGAAAATATCGTGGTTTTTCACAATTTAAATTTTTCCCAGCAAAAAAAACACCTTACAAAAAAGTAGTTTAAAAACCACTCCAAACAGCATCCTACGGCACAAAAGTTGTTACAAGTTATCCCAAACACTGGTTTATTTTACACTGAATGTCCCATGTTGTCAGTACAAAAGCTCCAAAAACAATTTTGTTGGAGTAGAAAATGTATTTGTGTACTTACACACCAGTATGTGTTGTTCTATTAAAATTATTTGTTTTGAAAGTGGTTTATTTGTATGTTGTTAAAAAAGTAGTCCATTTACAAGTGCTCCTCCAATTTTTTTTCTTTGGTTTATAATGGTATTTTTTCGACTATGTGTATTTAAAAAACTCATGGTCCGATAGGTCAGATTTTCAAAAATTATATATACTCAAACTTATTTTTAGCAGAGAAATCAATCTTCATATTTTCTAATTAATATTAATCAAAAATACACTGTTGCCAACTTTTTTTCTGAAAAATATCGCTATATCACTCATATGCTAATAAGGAAGGATTTGTTTTGGGTTAAAGAACTGGCAACTATTGCCAACCACATTAATACTCTGTGGTCTGTTACACAGCCTGACGAACATCATTGGTTTGCACAAAATAAGCTATTGCTAAGCAATATTAAAGATAATCATCATAAGCAATATTTGCAAAGTCAAGCAGTCTCTTCAATATTATATAAATATCTCGATTATACCAAAGGTCAATGCTATATCCTTGATAGTTTAAATTCAGAAAATATAACGTGGATCTTTAAGGCCAGATGTGGAATAATCAAAAATAAATTACAATACTTTTGGTGCAGTTGATGATGACAAAGTATGCAAACTCTGTAACCTGGGTACAATGGAGACCTTTGAACACTTCTTATGTACATATTTGTCCTGTTCTTAAGGAATTCAGACTCGCGAGTTGTGGGAAACCCTTTTTACATCATATGGAAATGATACAAATATTAAAAGGTTCAAATACTACAGATAGGAAAAAACTAGTTTTGTACTTAAAAAAATCTTTAGAATACAGAAACTTTTTGGTACAAGAATTTAATTAAATGCTTTGTAATAATAATGATTTTTAATTATTTGGTTAATCGACAGACATTTTTTATAAAATATTGTCGAAATTTATTACCTTTTCTTTTTCTTGTTTACATTAAATATATATGAATATATCGTCACCTAAAATGCAAAAGGGCGTAACTAACAAAGTTTCCAAAATCGGGTTTATTAATGATTATGATTCATTTGGCTAAACTACTTGCCCACACAAAGTTTTGTACTCTTACGATAAAAAAATAGCGGTTTTGTAAATACAGTTCGAATCTTACATGTTTTGTTTTCGCGCATTTTTCTGGATGCCCTGTAAAATGTTAAAGTGGGGTTGAGTGATTATGATGCACTGCATCAAACTACATTTATCCACAAAATTGTTTTTCTCTATGATTAAAACTATCAGTTTTATTAACCATATTGTTAAAATATCTGTGGACGTTTTTTGCTACTCCTGTACAAAAGTAAATATGTTAGTTACGTCCTTTTGCATTTTAGGTGACGATATGTAATTAATTTTATAAATTTAATTTATTGTAAATAAAGAAAAACTACTACTACTATTACTATCGCTATATCAGACTGAAAATAACCGCTATAAAATAGCTAAACTATAAAATAATACAAAAGTTTTGCGATAAATTGCTAAATTTGTTCAACTGTACGAAATCTGTTTAAGAATTGCCAAAAAAAAAAAATAATTAACTTTTTCGAACTTATTGAGTTTTTTTTTATATATATAGCAAAACTTTTGAGATTTTTCCAGTTTTGCTAAAAAAATTTGCGATAATGTGATTTTTCGTTTTAAATTCCAAACTAAATCTAAAAAAAATATTATACATTATACCAAATTTCATTTGTAATTTTCTTTTATTTCTTAATTTCTGAATTTCAATTGAAAAATCTCTTTTTTTACATTTTTAATTTTTATATAAAATGTCAATTTTATTTAAAAATTTGGCTATTTCAAATTTCAAATGAAAAATGTCCTATTTCTATTGAAATTTCCTCAAATTGAAATAAAAAATTTTAATTTTATTTGGAATTTTCTTAATTTTAAATGGAAAAAATTAATTTTCAAATTTCTTAATTTAAAATGGAATATCTGAAGTTCTTATGAAATTTTGTGAGATTTAAATCGAAAATCCCGATTTTTTTTTTTTTGAATTTATTAAATCTAAATTAAAAAATTTAAATTTTCTCAATTTTAAATAAAAAATGTTTTTCAATACAGAATTTTCCTAACTTGATTTGAAAAGCTCTCAATTTCAATTAAAAATAGTGTAGATTTTCAATTTAAATAAAGAATTTTGATTTGAAATAGAGACATTCTATTTCAAATTGGGAATTTCCATTTGAATCTGAGGTTTTCGAATGAAATAGAGAATAATAAAAACAATAGTTCTGGGCTTTAGTAAATGTTTTCTTGTGATTACGATTTTTAGTTTGGAGCTTATGTCCGACATAACTTTTGGGACATAATCCCACAGCCGGTTATTAGGATAATGTCAGTTGGGGCAATGGTGATATGACACACTTCTCAATTAATCAAATGATAATTTTTTTAATTAATCAAATGAAAAATCCAAATTACTAATGGAATTTCTGAATTCCTTCGTTATTTCTCTTCTTAGCCTTATTTGTAATAATGTCAATTTCAAATCATCAAATTTCATTTTCTCAATTTCATTTCAAATTTTCAGAATTTCAATTAAAAAACTTCAATTTCAAAAATTTTCCTAATCGTATATAAAGAATATAAAAAAAAAATATATACGATATATAATCGTATATAATCGTATATAAAAAATAACATTTTAATTTGAAATTTTCCAAATTTCAAATAAAAATATAATTATCATTTACGATTTTCGCAATTTCAAATAAAAAAAATCTCAAAATGAAATAATAAATTTGAAATTTATTTGAAAATTTCTTAATTTGAAATGGAAAACCTGAATTTCATTTGAAAAAATAGAAGATATGAATTTAAAATAGAAGATATGAATTTCTAATGGAATTTTTAAATTTGAAATAGAAAATTACAAATTTCCTTTGAAAACTTCTTAATTTGAAATAAAAAAATTAACGCCCTGTTTCTAGAACACGTTTTGCTTCACGTTCATCTAAAAACAATAACAAAATACATGCAATGCAAAAACAAAATACAAGTAGTCACCCGTTCGTGTAGAGGCGAACGTGTTGTAGAAACCAGGAGTAAATTTCTACTACAATTTTCACAGTTTTAAATAAAAAAATTTAGTTTCTCCTGGAATTTTCATAATTTTAAATGAAAAAATCGTAATTTTATTCAATTTAAAAACAAAAAGAATATAAATCAAATTTATTATAGATTTTTAATCCTGAAACCAATATGCTCAAAATCTTAAGTATTTTATCTAGGATAAATGAATTATTTTTTTAAATAATCTCAACAAGATTTAGATTATAATTCAGTTTCTTTAAAATATAAATAAAATGCTTACCTTCATTAAGATCTTCTAGAATTTCACCCTCAGCTAAATTGAGATTTCTTAAATTGATTTCCTTTTCTCCTGCCTTCTTTTGTTGTTCGGCAATTTCCACTACACGACGGCCAATATCTAAAGCTCTTCTAACATCACCACTAACAGCACTAACTTTGGCAGCCAATAGCTGTAAAGTGACGGGTGGAAATATATCCAATACCTCTGCCTCTTCCAAACGTGATTTGAATATATCAACAATCTGCTGTTTAGAATAAGGAGGGAAATGCATGTGCTTAGGTTTTAGCTCACAACGTGCATTTAAAACGCATTAAAGCTCGTTCAGTCAAATCCAAACTATTGGCAATACCTACTAAGAGCAATTGAGATTGGGGTAATGAAGGCCATTCAAAGATGGTATACAAAACGGATTGCTTTGTACTACACAATTGATCGATTTCGTCGAGAACAATCAACAACATTTTAGGACATGTTTTAAGATAATATTGCAAAGCCTGTAAATGATCTCTTTCAGTTCGACCTTGAGGTTTAAGATTAAGTTCGGTACATAGTTTTTTATAGACACCACCAATAGAGGCAATAGATGTGCAATTAACATAAACCGTTTGTAAACGTTTTTTATATTCTGGTGTTCGAAGTAGTAAAGATAAACAGGCCGTTTTACCAGTACCCGGTTGTCCGGATACATATAAACTACCGGACATTTTTGCCTCCAAATGTTCTCTAAAGAATGTTCTCAATTCTTCCAATTGTTCTTCTCGTCCTGGTAAATTTTGACATTCGGCACTATTGAGTACTCGTCTAGCATTTTGATATTTATTACGTACGGGAGTAGTTTTGGGTGTAGTTTCTTTAATTTCTTTTTTCGGTGTTACTTTCTTAACCACTTCAGGTGTTTTTATATCTTCCGGTCTTTCATCAATACTTAAACGATCTAATAGTCTCGACGGACTTATTAAATGTTTAGGCAATGCTTGTGCTTGTTGTCTTAATTGTTTAGGTGGTGAGGCCTGTTGTTGTAACTCCTCATCCTGAGACAGTTCTTCTTCTTCTTCTTCGCGTTGTAGTCTTTTTAATAATACTTTCTTTTTGGAAGCCGGCATTGGTTTATTCACTTTTTTACTTTTGGGTGTCTTTGGTTCTTCTGTGACTTGTAAAGATTTTTTTTGTCGCAATGATTGTTTCTGCTGTTCCATTTTATTAATTAAATCACAATTTTCGTTATTTTCTTCTATACTATAATTGGAAGAGTGGTCTTCTTCTTCGTCGTCACTGTTTAGGATAACAGAGTTCCTGGAATTTCTATGCTGCCATATAGCAGCTTGTCGAGGAGTCCTTGGTGTTGTGGTTAGGGCCGAATTTGGTTTGATGCCAACGCTGCTTAACCGTGTGGATCGTCTTACTGCTGCCATTTAGTAAAAAGTTTAAATTAATTTAAAATTATTTATAGTTTTGTAAAATTTTATATTAGATTGAAAACGTAACCACTTAACAAAGAACTTCTTTTTTTTCATTTGTGAATGCATCAGCAACATGCAATAGCAAAAGCGCGGTAAACAAAAAAAACCCAGCTGTGTTTGACAGTCAGTGATGCAAATTTAGCTCTTTTTACGCTAGTTTTAACCTGTATTTGCCACCCGAAACAGGAATTAATTTATGGTTTTTATAAAAAAGGTTTGGCACTTTTCGGTATTAAATTTAGCTCTTTTGTCGCCTTTTCCGAAAAACATTTAATTTTAGCACAATTTTAACTAATATTAACGATTTTAAGCCAAATATACAACTTTTTAATAGCTTTTTTCATAAAGCATAAAATAATTCAAAATTTCTTAAAAGCGATGTTTTTTATATATACAGCAAAGTGTTTTGTTATGTAGTCTGAATGCCATGTAAAGTTGCAATAAAATCATTATTAATTTTTTTAAAAATTTTCAACATTTTCTGAGGAAAAAGAATGTTAAATTAAGTAACATATTCTTAAAATAGTGCTTTTTAGTTCTTAAAAAGTATACATTTTTAAGAGTTTTATTAAAAAAAAGTTGACAACAATGTTGACAGGACTTTTATTAAAATTGTTGAAAGGAAACTGGCAGCGAAAAATAGTAAAAACTTGAAAAAGTGTTGAAAGTTTAAGCTAATTTGTAACATCAACAACACTATTTCTAATTAAAATTAAGATTATGCATTTACAATAGAGACCATTTCTACAGATATTTAGGTTTTTCCAAAAGAAATTGGAATTTTCCGTTTCAAATTTACAAAATTAAATAACAAATTTAGATTTTAAATTAAGAAATTTTCAAATAGAGATGATTTTTTTTTTTAATAAAATTCAGAATTTGTATTTCAATTTGATAAAATTTCAATTAAAATTGAATGTTGGACCCCATACATACTTTTGTTTTTTACAGTCGAAAACTTAAAAAAATACGTATTTTGACGTTCAGTGTAGTTTTTATTTCTGTAAAATGTCTGTTTTTGTTAACTAAACGTTTAAAAACTTTAAAACCAACCACGATTTCACTGCATAAAATGGTATAAAAACTCTAAAAATAATTTAACATCTGACTTAAAAGGAAAAAAAAAATATATTAAAAACTTTTTATTCAAAACTGCCAAATAAATATTTGTAAAAATCCATTTTTAAATTTATAAAAAAATCTTCAAGATTTAAATTTTTCATTAATTAATTTATTTTAGTAATTAATTTATTATTGATGATAATATAAGAAAATTTGTTTCTCTGCTAGGAAATAGTTCACATAAAGAATTTTTGAAAATCTAAACCGATCGAAACATGATTTTTTCAAATATTCAAAGTCGAAGTTATGACAAAATATATTTATTTATTTTATTTATTTTATTTTATTTATATTTATTTTATTTGATTTTTTTATTTATTTTATTTATTTTATTTATTTTATTTATTTATTTATTTTATTTATTTTATTTATTTTATTTATTTTATTTATTTTATTTATTTTTTATTTATTTTATTTATTTTATTTATTTATTTATTTATTTTTTTTTCTTTTATTTATTTTATTTATTTTATTTCTTTTATTTCTTTTTTTTTTTTTCTTTCTTTTCTTTCTTTTCTTTATTTTCTTTCTTTTATTTATTTTTTTTTTTATTTTTTTCTTTTTTTATTTTCTTTCTTTTCTTTATTTTTCTTTTATTTTTTCTTTATTTTCTTTATTTTATTTTTTTTTTTTTTTTTCTTTTCTTTCTTTTCTTTATTTTATTTTATAATTTTTTTTAACCGTCAAGAAATCATTTTCACTTCGTAGGCTAATATTTCCACCAATGAATAATTGTTCTAGTTATATGTAATGTGTGGTTTCGAAATGTCCAGCGGATCTATGACGTGTTTTTAATGAGCTAATCGATTAAGTAAACTAATAATTTTTTTTATTTTCGTCAGTAAATGAATTTTTTTAATTTGATTTCGTTATAAGATCAATCATACTTCATTAATTAAGCAAAAAGTAATAACTCGTGGCCACATGTGAATTATTTCCATATTTTCCATACTTTTATTTCAATTATTGAATTTTAATTCAGAATTCAAAAACGAATCTAATGAATAAAATATTTGAAGCTTCTGCATGCCATTTTTCAATTATTTTCTAAAAATTACATTTTTGGTACACCTTCCCTAAAAATGCCACTTTTACAAATCACAATGAAAAATAATTTCTTTTTGATAACTTAAAAAACTTAAGCAATTAAAATTTAATAATAGAAAATTTTAGAAAACATTTTCTTTTGTCATTTTTTATGATTTTTTGTGTAAATTTTAAACTTTTTGTAACATTTTGAACTTTTCCTAGTTATTACCAATATTGCGAAACTATTTTGTGCAATAAGTTTCGCAATGTGTATAGACAATATATGGAGCAACTATTTTCTTTTATTTTAGAAGGATACAACAATTGCAAAATGTGGCCAACATATAAAGTAATATTATGGCGCAATTTTTAGTTTTTCTTCTTTTTTCAATTAAAGACCAAAATCGTAAAATTCCGCAATTTCACTTTCCTTGTCTGCGTAATAAAAATCAAGCGCTTCTTGAATTTTCCATTACATTGTTTGGCCTTCCAATATGATATACACATTTAATATTAAAAGCAAGATATATTTAAAAGGTAGTTTTAGTAGCCCAGCTGTTTATTTTCCTCTTACCTGGTTTTGACATTTCTTACATGGTTTTGACAGAACAAAGACTGCATCTTGAGTATTTTGAAATGTCAAAACCCTGTTGTTTTTGTATTGTTTGTAGTTGTTTGTTGTATTTGTTGTTCTAGTAAGACTACCTATATCAATATATCTTGATTAAAAGTCTTTTATATTAAAAGTACAACAATAATTTTACGTGGCGTATGAGTAACTTTACATTTAACAAGCTTTATTTATTGTTTATCATTAAGCTCTTAATTTCAACAAAGTTTATTTCAGCGCTTTTCATTGCATATGCGTTAGTTTTGTGTAAAAATATAAAGTTGCCAACATTGTTTGGTAATGACGTTAGTAATTAACTACTACTACCAAACACAACTCTGTAGTAGCAAATAATATTTTTAGCACTTTTACTACAAAAAGCTATAGTTGTATTTAAAAAAAAAGTAAAGTCTACAATAGGAAACAGAAACAGAAGCATACCGGAAGTAACTTATACTATTGAGACGTTTTAACGGAAATCGAGTTTTAATTCTGTAGACAGTTGAAAAACGTAAATAGAGACTGGAAAGGACGTTATTGAATACAAAACTTTTAAATATTAGTAGAATATACGCTATTATCGTAAAAAAACTACAAAAAATTTACCCGCGGGTTCCAGCGGAGATAAATGCGATTAAAATAAATTGTTTACGCTAGCTATTAAATTTTTTTTTAAATATTTTGAAATCCTATAAAGATTTAATACTAATAATAGCCTTCTTTTACAGCACTGCATAATAAATTGATGAACATATATAAAATTAACCCTTTTTTGTATAAAAATTTATTTCATTTTAAAAAAGGCTTAGCAAATGTTCATTTCTAACTTAAACTTATATTACACAATAAGTATTTTCACATAATTACCTTTTCCCGTATTAAATTTCTTATGTACAGATACAAGTTAAACTAAAAACTCAATACCAAAAATTTGAGTTTCAAAAAAATATTTTTAAAAATCAACTGGATATTGGTAAATACCAAAGAATATCTTACGTAATACTTTATTAATATACAAACATATTTTCGTTAAGAATACACAAATAATGCCAATAAAAAAATAAAATCATTAAAAACTGAATAATTTTATTTTTTTCGAGAAAAATAGCCAAGCTAATGAGAAAGTAGGAGGAGAAACTTTTTTTTAAAACGACCACCAGCAATAAGTAAACAGACAGTAAAAAAATTTGACTATACATTGCTAAACGTATGAATATAAATTAATAAAATATGTTAAATTTTTCCATTTGCCAAATGTTCTCAATTTTTCATTATATTGGACGTATTCACACAACGATTTTATTTAAAATAAAAATTCGTATTTGACTAGAAGTTTATTTTTATACATATTGTATGGGATATACACACAAATCTAAAGAAGAAAATATATGTGTTGAGTAATATATAAGATATATAAGATACATCATTAATACATAAAAAAAAACATTGAATATATAGAAATTTCGAAATTTAACAGATAAACAATTTACAGTCAAAAAAAAAAAAAATAGATATTAAAAAATGATCAATAACATTGTTCTCTAAATCATTTGTCTGGTTCGTTAACGGTTTTAACCGAAACCGCGTTTTTAAACCTAGAAACCGTTGATACTAAACACAAAGTAAGACTGAAGGTTAAACTTTTAAAAAATGCTCTAATTTTGGTCGAAGGACATACAGGATTCCAAAAGGATACCTGTAAACAACATAGTCTTAAATTTAAAACGTATGGACGGAGTTTAATCAATATATTTTGAAGTTTAGGAACGTTTTCGCTCAATTTCGCGTTTTTCGAAAATCGTCACATCTTCTAAAGTAAATGCACAAACAAAAAGGGTAATTTTTGTAGTTATATTTTGGTAAGAGGAATAATTTATGCACCATCTTATTAATTTTTATGAATTAGTTTTTGAGATTTGCTTGAAACCTATTTGGTCCCATTTCGCCTAAAATATGCAACGAAAAAAACTTTGGTAGAAGAACACATTATTTATTATCCGTAAAATACCGATATAACTAAAATACCCAATACCCTTAAAATACCGTTACCGAAATAAATAAAATACCGTTATCGCTAAAATACCGAAATAATCTAAAAAGATAAAAAAAAAACAAAAATCGCTGTAAATGTATAGGTTTTTCCAAATTTTCATCATAAAACAGAAAGCCATTGGAATCAGGGCATAATGAGGCTAAAAATCTCGGTGTGCATTGATATATGTTTCTTTTCTTTTGTAAAATTCTTTTTTTCTTTATTTTCGTCCCTTCTCGTCGTATGTTCCTAAAAGCCCGTCCAATCGGATGTCTACTCGGGATTAAGAACACACATACCAAATTTCAGGTTTCTTGCTTTAGTGGATTGGACGGGCCACAACGGGGGTGATTTTTTTTTAACATTTCTCTAGGCTGAACGGAGGCGACGTTTCCCCTTTTTCAGCTACCCGTAGGAGTTTCCAAAAATCCACCATACCAAATTTTAAGCTCCTCGCTTTAGTGGTTTGGTCAGGGTTAGAGTTTTCCCCCTCCCCATAGGAATTTCCTAAAATATTATCTAAGCGAACGCCTAATCGGGATTAAGAACCCACTTACCAAATTTGAAGTTACTCTCGTTAGCGGCGTGTCCAGGCCGCCAAGGGCGTGATTCCTCCCTTTTGTGCCCATTTCCATAGGTTTTCCAAAAATCCTGTCTAAGCCATTGTCTAAGCGAAATAAAGACATATCAAATTTAAAGTTTCATGCTTTAGCGGTTTGTTCAGGCCGCCAAGGCATGTCAAATTCCAAGTTCATAACTTCAGCGGTTTGGCTAGGACGCCAATGAGGAGACTTTTCCCCATTTTAGCGCCAATTTTACCATAGGTCATATCGGACTTAACATACTTTAAAAATTTAATTTAAAAGTCCACAATATCGGGATTTGCAAATAAATTTCACACTCACAGAATTATGTAGGTAGAAATGACTGAAAAATTACAGTTAAAATACCTACAAATGTAGTTGAGAAGGTGATGACTGTATTTTAATTAAAAATTACTAATACTGCAGTTATTTTTAACAATTACAAAAACAATTACATAATGTAATGAAAGCAACTGCACAAAAAGGAAAATATTACCAACATAAAACAACTACCTGTATTGTTAAATCAAATACAAAACTACAGTCAAAATAACAAACAATACTATTAAAATAGATAAAACTGCTTTTATTTATATTTGATTAAAATGCACTAAACAAATACTTAAATGTTGAAGAAAGAAAATCAGTATCATAAAATGTTTTTAAAGTTGTTACAGCCTGTTTAAAATTTTTAAGTTATTATTTACCATTTTTTTAGAACCATAACGACTACAACTGTCACCAAAATTAGTTATTCCTAAAAGACAAATCATAAAATTTTATTAATGAACAAAAAGTAAAGGATTATTATTAGTTTTAATTAATTGCCATTTTGAATACTTTATTTTATTTATTTTAATAATTTGTTTTTCTCTCTTATTTATTTTTCAGCCTTACCGAACAACTCCACTGGTTTTGCCCGGTGCTAAAATGAAAAAAGATGCTCCATCGACAGATTCCTACTTGAGACATTATCCCAATCCAGCTGTACGTGCCCATCCCCATCATGATTATCACGACAGTGTTATGAAGCAACGTGTTGCCGACACTATGTTGCACCGAGTTGTTGGCCATGATGCTGATTCTGGCAAAGTAAGTTATAAAACTAAAAAAAAAAAATAATTTTTTTAATCACTTGCATTTAATAAACTCAAATTTTGATTACTCAAATTTACAACAGATGGCACTACGTCTTTTTAAAGATTTTTAGCGTTGACGCACGTCTTTTAAAGATTTTGTTAAGTTGACAACAGATGTCGCCTATATAATATATATCAATTAGTTTGCGTCAAAAATTAGCATTGGCATACCGTTTTTCTCAGACAGCGACATCTGTTGTATTATTTAAAACAGTTGTATAAACCCAGAAAAATAAATCCATTAAAATAATTCTAAAAATAAATCCGCCGATTAAAAAAAAAAAAAAAAACACCTCCAATCTAAAATTAATTCGATTTCTTTAACAGGTGTTCCACAAACAATTCAACTCCCCAATTGGTTTGTACTCTGATAACAATATTGAAAGTACCATCCGCCAGACAGTTCCGTAAGTATTTCTTTTTTGTTTAAATTACACAAAACTACTAACTTAAATATTAGTTTAACTTTTAGGGCTCAGCTCTGAATTAAACAAAAATTTAATTGATACTTATATACAAATAGAGCAATTCCAAATAATTTCGATTCGATTTTAGTCTCTTTTGGAATGGATCTATTTGGATCTCATTAAAAGTTAGCACATTGAATTTCAACGTTCCCATGATATATGTGCTGTATTAAGTCCTTCGAAATTCCGTGTAGTTCGCGTCGAATATCGAGTCAAAATTTAACATTTTGAGCAAAATTAAGAAAAAAATACCTAATGTTTAAACTGGTCTAACTTTTTAAGTAATTATCCGATTTTTACAAATCGTATCTATAATGAAAAATTGGATATTTAAGATGCATGTTAGAAAATTAGTCAGTAGTTTGCAGAAAATTTCTGTAAATAGACTGTATATTTTCCTAACAAATATCTCGAAGTAGAAGATTCAATCTTCCATATGAGTTACGATTCGGAAAAACCGTAACTCAAAAGTCAGAACAGTTTCAACATGAGGTATTTAGTTTTTTTTTTTTTTTAAATATCCAATTTTGAGTCGCTATGCAACGAGAACTGCATCGAATTTTGAGAAACTTAATATATATCATAGGAAATTTGAATATCGACGTGCTCATTTTCAAAGATATCCGTAGTCATAACGGAAAACAGTATCGAAAACTTTTGGAATTACTCAAATTATAAATTAGCTTAAAGTAAACCTACGCTTTGGCTTATATTAAACAAAACCAAAATTGTATATACTACAAAATACTAAAATTGATTTACACAAAAAAAAACTAAACTAAAAATTTAACATAAATTCAAATCAGGGTTTTATACTAAAAAAAAAAAACAAAAGGCTACACTGATACTACAAGCTACACTGGCAACACAAAAATTAAAATTTTAATTTTTTACTAATCTTTTAATTAAATTTATTTTATATTTTTTTAAACGTTTCTTCAAAATCTACATTATTTTAATATGAATATTGTGAGATATGCTGTGTTCTATATATGCACGTTCTACTGTAAAATTAAAAAAAAAAAACAAATTAAACCCAACAAACAAATGTGTTTTATATAAATTGATGTGATATTTTTTATGATTTTATGTCGACTATATATTATTTGTTGTAGTGTCAGTGCATTAAGGAAGAGTGCTTTGCATCGTCCTTTACCAACGAAACTTGACGGGTAAAAATACAAAATATTAATTATTTTTTTTATATTTTAAGTAACTCTTTTTTCACAAAATCATGTTGAAATTAGAATATCCAAAAAAGTTTTGATCCTGCTGATGATCATAATGTAAATCTTAGATACATTTTTCTATAGTCCTATATGTATTGTTTGTATCGAAAGCAGTGACGGTACATGAAGTTGTCAAAGTTGTGGTGCGATATTTTAAGGATTAAAATTATGTCTTTTTTTTATTGTTATCTATGATCTGTAATACATATGCAACTCAAATTCTACTAATACCAAATATAGACAGAAAAGTTAATCTAGTTAAAACTGGATTAACTGCCTAATCTAAGACAAAAATGTCGATTCACCCATATTTTTGTTGAACAAGAGAAATTGTATCTGGTTACTATTTCTAAACGACTCTGTATTCATACTACTAAATAAGTGAAACTCTGTGTTTTAACGATTAGCAACACTAAAAAGCAGACATACAAAGGCAAATAAAAATTAATGCTACGTTTTCACTGAACGTGTTTTGAGCAAACATGTGTTTTGGTGAAAAACTATTTTGGGGAAAACATGTTTTGTTTCAAAAAAACGTTCAGTAAAAATGTTGCATAACATTAAGACGCTGCCTCAAAAAAAAGTTTGCCGATGTCGACAAAATGCTTGCCGATGTCGACAAAATGTTTGCTAATGCCAACATGTGCCTTGTTTCTCTTATGTCGGATCTCTATCGGCACCACCTTGGTATTTTAAATTGACAAAGTTAATCGTTTATAGTGAACTAACATAGACCTGTTAATCTACTAAAAATGGGAATCACTGCTTAAACAAGCACTAAACAAGGCAATTAAACAATTTTTTAATCTTTTTGATTAACAGTTAATCTAACTTTTTCTCTGAGTACTATTGCTAAGCCACTCTGTATTATACTACTAATTGTGTGCTACTGTGTGTTTTTATATAAGTTCGGTTGGCAACGCTAACAAAACCCAAATACAAAGTCAGGTAAATATTAACGTTAATAGGCTGCAAAAAGAAAAATGTTGGCGCTGTCGACAAACATTTTTAGTTCTTCAGCTGTAAAGCTAATCCGAAAATGCACATGCAAACCGGGGAAGATTAAAAAGGTGAATTAACGTTAATCAAGTAGATTATTTTCTCCGTCTGAACTCCCTATTAGCTTGAAGTTAACAGGTGGATTGGCTTTTATCAAGTATATTAATTTCGCTGTTTAAAGGGGAGTTCAGACTGCAAAATTAATCTACTTGATTAACGTTAATTCGCCATTTTAATCAGAGGCGTTTACATATGAATTTTTTGATTAACTAGACAGCTAAAAGATTAACTCTGTCAGTTTAAAATACCAAAGTGGCGCGGATAGTGAACCGGCATAAGAGGAATAAGGAAAATGCCAGCGTTAGTAAAAATGTTTGTTTGTTTGCCTCTTAACGTTGATTTTTAGCTACCTTTGTATGAGTGTTTTCTTAGCGTTGCCAACCGAACTTATATAAAAACACAGAGCAACACATAATTAGTAGAGTACAATACAGAGACGTTTAGAAATAGTAGTCAGATAAAAAGTTAGGTTAGCTGTTAATCGAAAAGATTAAAAATGGCTTAATCGCCTACTTTAGTGCTTGATTAAGCAGTTACGCCCTGTTTCTAGAACACGTTTTGCTTCACGTTCGTCTAAAAACAATAACAAAATACATGCAATGCAAAAACAAAATACATGTAGTCACCCGTTCGTGTAGAGGCGAACGTGTTGTAGAAACCAGGGCTTAATCCCATTTTTAGGAGATAAACACGTCTATGTGAATTTTCCATAAACTGGCTAATTCGTATCAAATAGAATTTAAGTTGCATATCCATTAAAATATGTAAAACTAATAAAATCTGAAGTTTGTGCGTAATGGAAAAAATTATTATCGATGTAATTTTGATAACTTACAAAAAATTAGTCCACCTTTGATAACTTGGCGGACTGCCACTGATCGAAACACAAGTGAATTTGAGATAGACCCCAATGTTTGTAGTAAATGTTATGTTATTTACCTGCTTTTGATCCTTTTTGTACATATAATTACAATTAATTACATATACTACTCTTTTTTCCCCTCAACACTATAAATCCTACACTACAAACACAGACATTATATTTTGAAATACAATATTCTATAACACGATTATTTGTTCTGTTAACAACTGTTGAAAATTAACCTATTTTTAGGATGTACAATAAAGAAAAGTACAACAAATTAGTTTACAGCATATTTACATTGCATTTATAATATCCCAAATTATACTATTTTTATACCCTTTATCGTTTACATTGCTAATTTCGACAGGTTATAAGTATTGCCAGATAATTTATTTAAAAATACGCTAATTCATGAAAAAATGCTAAAATTTGCTAACAACAGGTCAGTGTAGAATAAAAAAGGTACACATTTTTATAGCGGCCTAATCTAATGTTCAGTGGTTAAAAAGTGGGATCAACAATTACTTCTTTTTTATTTTTTTCGGTATATTTCTTATTATTTCAAAGAAATTAAGAAATTTTGTTAACGAACTGTTTAACCCGTAAACTACTAAGACCGTCTACAGACGGTCATCACTATAGTCCAATTACACGCAAAGTTAAAATTTTCCAGTTGTTTAAGGTTTAAGCTTATTCCAAATTTGTAATTGTTTGGCTTTTATGTGACTTTACAAGAAGAGATCTTTTCTCGAGTACTTTTAAGATGCGTAACATATATAATCTGAATTTTATGAATTTCATATCCATTTTATACAAAAAAGTTAATTTACACCATTATAATTAAAATTAATCAAATATATTAATTTCGCTGTCTAAACTTCCCATAAGTGTCAAAATATCGTCGATTGATTATTGGAGAGCCGCACCGACCAAAAACATTTTTGCGAGAAAAACGATAAAGAAAGTTTACAACAAAATTATTAAATTTCTACAAGATAGGTTTTCTTTTTTGTTTGCTATATCTATAGCTGCATTTATTATAAACAATATTGTTAATTTTTACGCCTTTTTGCACTGAGTATCCAGAGTTATTAACAATTTTTTAAAAAGAGATTTTTTTTATTATATGGCCTATAAGCCGTTTTTATCACAATTTTATTGTTTTTCTTTCAAGTAGGTCAAAAGTTTTTTTTTTTTTTTTTAACCATTATAAAACTAGGTTGTCATAGTGCAAACCAATGCTTAAAATTTTTTATTGTTTTTTGTTTTATATGCGTTGCTTTTTTCAAATGTGTCAAACCAAGATTGACGAATAATGTTTTTATTTTTCAATAGAAAGTTTGACTCATTGGCCAAAAAGTGGTCAATACACCATACCAATGTTAAGAAATTTGTAAAAACAGGGATACGCAGCACATATGGAGCTGGATATCTCCTAATTGATACGAGGTATATAAAAACGGATTAAAGATTTAGAAAGAGGACACATTAATTATATATAATCAATTCCTAACTCAATTTTACCAGAAATGGTCTATAGATCTCACCAATATTCATACGACGATATGTAAATGTAAACGATTAAGATTAAAAAAGTGGAAAAACCTTAATCAAGTAGATTAATTTTGCTGTCTGAATGGGCTAGCAGACATCCACACAAAAATTTATCATTTTCGATCCCGCCCTTTAACCCTAAAAGCAATATATTTCAATTTCATTAAGATCGAAGAGGCGCAAATTATTAACCAATTAAACGAGATACGTCTGCAATGTAAATTTTGCTATTATGACGTGTTTTATACTACTTTCATTCATATTGAACCCCAAAATATGTATTTTCGTTTTGTATTTTGGTGTTCAGTGTGAATGTAGATACAATTACGCTAAAAATCAGTTTATAACTGCATTTTAAGCGTCATTTAAACGCAGCTATACACAGTTTTCTTTTATTGGGAGTTTAGATTGAAAAAAGTGAAGTAACAGCATATGTTTGCACTGAAATTAGGCAGTTAATCTACTTTTTACAATATTAACTTTTCAGTCTAAACTTACTATTACTCCTGAAAATATATTAAATTATTAAGTCAATAGAACAAATTAATTGGTTATAGAATAAAATGTATAATTCTCAAAATATTCAAGTTTTCTACATGTTGTCAAATATTTGCAAATTTTATTGATGTTATTTATGTATTTTTATGTTGTACTATACTTTAACATACAATTTTTGCTAAAAAAATATCCTTTTAGATAAAGATTCAAATATTTTGGTGGTAGTTTTTTTTTTTAATTGTTTTTCTTTAAAATATAGCGATTATATTTTGGAAACCAGTTTTGTTCACAAATTTTTTGTAGATTACCTGTTTTAAAATATGAATATTCTAATACTTTTTTTTTATAATGATTAACCCATATTTGATATGGTTTTGTTTTTATTAAACTAACTTAAATCAATTTTTTTTTAACACAATAAACTATTTTTTCTCTTACAAACAACGTTTTCAAATACTATCATTTGAAAAATATTTTTAATACTGAATTTTTAATTGAGAAAATTTCACTATTACCACAATTTTTAATTATTTTTACCAATAAATTATTGTTTTTAAATATTATTAAATGGGCCATTTCGAACGAAATGATAAAATAGTTTAGAAGGGTAGAACTATTTATTTCGAGCAGTGAATTTTTAATTTTTTTTTCTTTGAAACCAGCGATTACATTTGACTCGAAAAAGTAAAATTTAATCCTATTATACTCTAAGGTATTTATTATACACGAAATATTTTATGAATTATTTGATCGGAAAACATCGTGTTTTTGAATAATCTCTAACCAGCACATTAAAATAAATCGAGATTATTTTCCCCAAAAAAAACTGCTCCATCTACTCGGTAAATTTTTGTGTTACATAGTTACTACTAAAGTTAAAATAAAAATCCATAAATATCTTAAGACTTGGCCTGTTAAAAATTATGAATTTTGTTTGTAAGAGTTATAATTACTACTCCCGTGAAGATAAAGAACAGACAATTTAAGCCAAACATATTAAATCCATTAAAATGTGTCCAAAACATTTACAAATGTTTAGTATTAATAAGTGGAAAATGTTATAACATATATACAAATTTTATGGATGGCTATGAACAGATTTTTCTTAGTATTTCTTTTTAATTGGAAATATATTTTCTCCGTTTCAAATTGTGTTCACCAGCCGAATAAAACTTATTTTTATATAATTACATATAATTGTATACAATTATATTTTGTTCGGTATTGACATATGCAATACCAAGTAAATTCTTGTACAATTTTATAAAAATATATTTAATTGTGTAAGATTATATTAACCAAATCTACCATTTTTTGGATCAAAATATATATCTCCATTTATGGATTAATGCAATTATATATAAAAATATTCAAAAAATGGTGGATCTGGCTAATATTATTTTATAATATATTTTTTTTTTATTAATTAATAATCATGTTATTACAAATTATATACTATTACCCTAACCGAGCACTAGCTACTATGGCCTTCGGCGCGTTGTAGCGAAAACAAACCAGTGCCTCTGGTAGGAATCGAACCCACGACCCGCACAGATAAGCCAGCACGCTACCAACTAGCCTACCGGGGCGCACATAATTAAATATATTTTGATATAATTATATAAGAATATACTTGGTGTGACATATGACAATGCTCAACAAGATATAATTGTATAAAATCATATATGATTAAATAAAAATCATTTTTACACGGGCATACACAATACATTGAAATCCGGTTTGTTTTATATTTTCTGTTGTTATCTTCACGTTGACATTAAAAACCCCCTTAAGTTGATGTATATCAACTCTGTTTTTTGTTTTTTGAAATTAACACTGCAACCCATCAAACCAAACTACAAACAATTCAAAAACTTAAAAACCTTAAAAAAACGAATATATTTTTATATTAAACAAGTAAAAATAGTATTAAAGACTAGTAGTGTTAAGAATAATTAGCTGCACGATTAATATTAGAATTTTCATCGATCTATCTTTCCTGGAACAAAAATATAAAATACTGGAGCAACAAAAACAGAAAGAACTACAAGAACAACAACAACGAGAACAGCGACAAAAACAGCTGGAACAACTATATCATCATTAAGCGAAAAACTAAAAACATAGAGCAAAATATTCTTTTCAATTCGATTTTAGAAAAAATCTTTGAAAAAAATACTAGAAGAAATTTACTCCAAACCCACCATCCTTAGACCCCGAACACAACCCCTTCCCTTCCTAAACTCAAATAAACACACAATTAAACAAGAAACTTAATAGAGCAAAATATAAAATCGCTTTTGTGGCTAACAAATCTAAAACAGAATCCTAATAGAGAAGCATCAAAATTTGTAGAAAAATATATAGATTTTCCTTAAAACCCACGATAAAAATCAAAATATCCTCTATTACCTCTTAATATCATGCTTGTCCACTAATGTCTCCATTTTTTTATTCTAATGCTAAACATAATTTTGTAGTTCTAACCAATTTTAATTGAAATAATTAGTTTAATAAGATTTGAATTGGAAATTATCATTTAAAACTGTCATTTGAGTTGTTTTTTGCAAATTTACCAAACATTTTTTTTTTTGAAACTAATTCTAACTTATTTTGTGCACATCCTGTTTTTTCTCTCTTCTTACTCAACGCTCTAAAAAAAAAAAACCAAATCAACTCTCTAAAAAATAAAACTCTCTACTCGTCAAAATAATACAAAAATTAAAATCTAACAAAAACATCCTAAAATGATAAAATAAAACTCATCAAATGATACGAATTTGAAATTCAATGATGAAAATTTAAATGATTGGATGTCCTCTAATTCTAAACAACACGAACGAAATTAATGCTGCACTCATAACAATAGATATAAGAAAACACTTGTTTATGATCCATCAAGGAGTGAAACTTATAGAGCCATCCAGGAGGAGGGCTATGGTAATGCTGACTACACTCAAGAAGTAACGGTGCCAGTGCAACCAAAGGTTTTCCATCCCAATAGAATGGTTCCAGGAAAGGTAAGATCAGCGAAGTTTGTGATTGACTACGAACAGTATCACTATCTCGCTCGCTCTCGCCTTCTTATAATATATCTCTCTCTCTCTCTCTCTCTCGTCATACCAAATCAAATCACTTATCGTTTCGTCAGCGCTCAAATTGTCAGCTCAGATTGTAATGTCAATCACTATTATATTTTTTTCATCATATTTTTTTTTTTGATCGCATCAGCTGATTAATGTATAAATTGTGTTTGTTTAAAGTGTTTTATTTACTTACTGATCGCATAAAATATAGCTCGGCAGTATTGAGAAAAAAGCATTTAATCCAAAAATACTAATCATTAAAGTAATAATTGTAAGTGTCCACAATTAACTAGTAATATGATTGATATCGTTGGGATTAATAAGATCTAAAAAATATATATATTTTTAGCTCCATGTGTAGCCATCAGCCTTAAATTGAGAACAAAAAATTAACATCATACATAATTAATTTTCATTATTGTGTAAATTTGAACAAAATCATACATTTTTAAATATATTATGCATTATATTTTTTCTAACAAAAAAAGAGACTAATCAAAATTTGTTTAATCATTAGTAAAAAACAAGATCACTAAATATCATAAACACTTGTTTTTAAATGAAAAAATATTAATTTTAAAAAATTTCTCTCAATCATAGAAACCAGTACAATCAACAACAACAACGTCCTTTTGCGGTCCGTCGTACAATGTAAGTATAATTCAAATAACTGAAAAAGTTAAAATTAAGATAAATGAAAATGTTATTTTAAGTGAATTCCGGGATTTCCCTTTTTTCCGTTTTCACAAATTCAATACTATTTTAGGTACTTCATAATATGCTATCGAACATGAATCGTGTTCTAAAAAAAGTGTTGTTAAAAGATTTAAAATTTCCTTACTTTTTGGTTATAGGTCGGTAAAATGAGATTTAACAAAAAAAACTTGAACAAAGCGACAAAAACGCAAAAAACCATATTTCCAGCCCAAAAAAAAAAATCTGCAAATGTTGCTAACTAGGGGCCTCTCCCGCAAAATTCCTTCTTTTTGGCTATTTGAAACTCTTTTCATGATTTTGTACAAAAAAGTTGGCAAAAAAGTTTGTAATAAAACAACAGTTGGTAGCACAGCCACTGTTGCCAGGTTTGACGATTTATCGTCATTGTGACGATTTTTAGTACCTAAATTACAAAATGACGATTGGACGATTTTTGCTTCCAAAATGACGATTTTTTGACAAACGTTTAATATGTCAGCAAAACATGTATATTTGCTATGCTTAAAAATTTACCGGATCTATTTTTGGATTTTTGTTATTTCGTTAAAATTAAAAACTATTTTTTATTGAAAGTTTAGCAAAAAAGTTATTTTATGGATTCATGTTAGGTTTATTTTAATTTATTTTCCGCACTTAATAAAGGTGATGTAGCTAAAAACAAATTAAATTTCTCTTGAAAAAAGAACAACTTACATTTAAGTAAATTCAACTAACATAGTCATTTGTTTTTTACTAATCAAAAAATTAACTATAAATGTATTATTAATGAGTATTTCTTTTTTTAAATAAAAAAAAACTACTGTATAAAATGAATGTAAAATCATAATACTGTAATTTAATGTGGTTTGTTTTTTAAATGAACTACAATTGTAGTCAAAAATTAAATTTATTCTACAAATGACTGTTTTTTAAAGACGCCGTTATGAACGCTTTAAAGCTACGATTCCAATGGTGGCATGTGTCTTTACAGGGTCTATTTCAAAATTCTACGAATTAAATTTTGTTACATCAAAAATAACGTTATAAATCGTCGTTTCGGTATTTTAGCGTTATTTTGACTTTAACTAGTTTAAGATATTTCAAAATCAAACAAGCTAAATAGAAAACTAAACCCGTTTACATAAGAAGAAACATGTCTTTAATAGAATCGCTTTTTTTAAATTTCCACTCCGCTATTAGTGTTACTGTGATAGCCAATCGTTATTATGAAAAGTTATTGAATGCCAACCCAGCTTTTTTTTAATATTTGTATTTTTATAAAGATTAATTAGTGTAAGATTGAGATAAAAAAAAAAATATTTTTTATATTAAAAAAAAACATCCAAGTTTTTGCGAAACAAACATCGAGTTCGAATATTCTGATTTATAAATCCGAAAATAAATCCGGTGCTTAAAAAGCCTAATAATAATATAAATAAAGTGTTCCAAAGTGAAACTTCAGATATTCACAATTTATATTTGAAAATGGAAAAACATGCAGTAATAAACAATATTTAAATAATAATAAATAATAATATAAATAATTTTTAGCAATATTAAAAACCAACCCAAAATGACAAATATGAAATAATCAAAAATTTTACAATTTATTGTATTTGTTATTATCACATGTAATGCAATTTGAAACTTTTATTCGTTAATGGAAGTCCAAATTTAATAATTAAAGAAAATAACATTGTTAAAGAATTTCTAAACTAGTAAAAGAATTTAAGATTTAAAAATTGTGCTACTGAAGTGGTGTTTACAGAATTATGTAGAAGGAATTAACAGTTAAAGTGGTAAAGTGCTTTCGTTATAAAATATCATGACTTTCGAAGTTTAAGTTACAGAAAAGTGTAAAAAATCGTATTATACTACAGCGATAGTACATGAGCACTTGAAATGTGTATTACATTATTATTCTTTTTTATTAAAACTTTATCCCACTTGTAACAAATATTTTTTGTTTTGACGATTTTTGAAAATATATTGACGATTTTGACGATTTTTATTGGAAAATTTGACGATTTTATGCTCAATATACCTGGCAACACTGACTCGTACTGATACCATCTTATTTTCTGGTTTAATACATTTGAAAACAACAATGTTTTTATTTATTTTTAAATTTTTCTGTTTAAGTTTGTTATAATTTTTATTAAAAATAAAAATTATGTTTTTTTCGACCTTTAATTGTGCAATGAAAATGAAAATTATTCAAGTTCGAGGCCATACTCTATATTTCTTCATTAGGATATTGTCCTAACAAATAATCTATAGAGTTTTTTGTTTTCAAATTTATTATTTGACCCTTTCAGGAATGTGTTGATAGATCTATTTCGGGAATTTTCTAGGTTCCCATCATCAGAACACGTTTTGAAAGCGGTAACAATCCCATGTCAAACATCAAACATACATATGAACTAGTTTACTCACTACATGAGAACTAATATACATATGAGTTTGAAGTTAAAGATTATAACCATTGATCAAAAAATAAATTGAAAACTTGTTTGATGTGCAAGATCCACCTCTGGTGGATATTCAATACACGTTTTTTTGTTTCTCTCTCCTTTTTATATTTTGTTTACTTTGTAAGCAAAACAGGGGAAGTAAACTTGGCGGTACTCTGCCTTTTATACAAGTTTGTTATAATTTTTATTAAAATAAAAATTATGTTTTTTTCGACCTTTAATTGTGCAATGAAAATGAAAATTATTCAAGTTCGAGGCCATACTCTATATTTCTTCATTAGGATATTGTCCTAACAAATAATCTATAGAGTTTTTTGTTTTCAAATTTATTATTTGACACATCAAACAAGTTTTCAATTTATTTTTTGATCAATGGTTATAATCTTTAACTTCAAACTCATATGTATATTAGTTCTCATGTAGTGAGTAAACTAGTTCATATGTATGTTTGATGTTTGACATGGGATTGTTACCGCTTTCAAAACGTGTTCTGATGATGGGAACCTAGAAAATTCCCGAAATAGATCTATCAACACATTCCTGAAAGGGTCAAATAATAAATTTGAAAACAAAAAACTCTATAGATTATTTGTTAGGACAATATCCTAATGAAGAAATATAGAGTATGGCCTCGAACTTGAATAATTTTCATTTTCATTTTTCTGTTTTGTAAATTTTTTGTTTGGTTTTTTAAATATTTTTATTTCCTTAAGTAGATAAGGATGAGTTTCGATTTTAAATTAACTAAATTAATAGAAATGGAACTTTATGAAAGTTGACTTAACTTTATGAAAGTTGTGCTTCAATGTACGACATTTGTATAAATATACACTGATAGAAATAAACCTGTGAAAATAGCAAAAAAATGCTACTACTAATTAAAAAAAAAAAAAATGCTATTGCAGAAAACCCTGCTAAATTTAGCAGATTTTTTTGCTAAATATTAATAAAATAAGAACAGCAAAAATAAATCTGTTAACTTTACAAAATTTTAGTTCTATTTGATCTAAATTTTAGTTAATTGAAAATATCATTTTAATCTGTAAAATTAGCGAAAACTTTTACTAAATATTTGTTGACTCAAAATAGCAACAAACAAAAACTGTAATATGCCTAGTAAAATATATAAAATTTTAGTTTTTTTCTTTTGGCAACTTCTCCCGCAAAAAAATATTCGATTCAGGAAAAGGGTTAAAAGATTTTTAAGATTTCGAAGATAAGATCGCTTGATAAAGAAAACTCATAATTATAAAATTAAGTAAATTTTTTTCTTTAAAAAAAAAGACTCACCAATTGTTAAAGTTTTGCAAAAGTATTTGCACATAATTGCCCATATTGCCCATATCTTTTAAATGGTTTACGCTGCCAGAGTCATTGATACTTTAAAAAGGTACTTTAATCGTGGTTTTACGGGTTTACAAAAATAATTCGCATCTTGACGGTAAACTGTTTTATTTATTTTTTTCTTTTCAACTTCATTTTTTATTATTGGATCTTTCCTTGGAAATTTACAATAAGTATTCAAATCTTAACCTGATTTAATAATATAGTGGGTATTGCCAATGCAATCACCAAAATTTTGTATTCAAATCTTAGCCTAAATGTTGTTCTTTCAATTAGTTGACCAGGGGACCATTCTGTCTGGCTAGGTCCAAAGTATCACTTCTTCTTAGCCGCCGATGTCCTTCAAATAGCAATAGATCTCTTACAAGCGAGTTAGGGTGATCGATTAGTTTCCTCACGTACTTAATTGAGTACTTTTCTATTTCATCTTGAACAGTGGGAATGTTCAAGTCTTTATGGATGTTGTCATTTCTGATGTACCATGGAGCACCAACTATTAGTCGTAAGAGCCCTGACTGTATTCTCTGCAGTTTTTGGATATTGGAGGCACAGGCCGTTCCCCATAGCTGTATGCCATATGACCATATCGGTTTGATTATAGACTTATACAAATTCAAGAGGTGAATGTGGACCTATAAGCCACTGCATCTGAGCAGATTTTAATTTAATCTGGGTTATTTTTGACGGTAAAATGCATTTTTTTCAAAATCCGTGGTTTAAACCGCTGTGTTTCCAAAATCTGGTTTTCTAAAATTTAAAAAAAAAAAATATATGTTAATTATAAATTATTCTTTTATACCGTTACCAAATCCCTATGTGGTACTTCTGCATGTTTCTGAGTTATCGGGTTTTTAGTTAAATTTTTTCACATTTTTATTCAGAACTCAGGATACTACATAAAATAGATAAAAACGGTTTTTTGAACATTGCATTTTGCAGTGTAGAAGTGAATAATTAGTTTGCACTAGTAAAACCACAATTTAAGTAGCTTGAAAATGAGGTATCAATGGCTCTTGTACCTTAAGTACAATCAAAAAAAAAAGTTTGTAAAGTCAGCAAAAAATTTTGCTGAGTCAGCAAAATTTTAGTCAGGAGGGTGCTAGCAAAAAAATTGCTAATGTCAGCTGATTTTTAGCAACAAAATTAGTAGATTCAGCAAAAGTTTGCTAACACTTAGTAGATTAGAAATAAAAAGCGTTGGTAAAAATTAATAAATTATTTGCTGAATTTTAGTAGACTGAAAAAAACGCAAAAAAATTGTAAAAAAAATTGTAATTTAGTTAATATATTTGCTGAAAATCATAAAACATATTTTTGTGATTCTTTTAAAAATAATTTACAATAATTACGAAATATAAAAATTTTCATTTTCCCACATTGATGTCATGAAGTAATTTAATATCTGAAAATATATAGAAATAAATATATATAACAAAAATTTTCTTTCAGCTACTTACATCAATGGTTGTCTAAATGATGCTATCTTTTAAGGACGCAACTGCCGAAGATAATTATAGAAACGAAACGAAAAAATAAACAAAAACAAACGAAACGAAAAAAACAACCATTTTTTTGCAATAAGAAAAAGGAAACGTACTAAGATGTGTGTCTTTGTCTTTCGCTTTACTCTGTCTACATATCTGTATATGTTTGTTTGCAATTTGACCACACTAGATTATTAATCTATTAACATTTATTATAGAAATACATATTAAATTTAAATATTTTCTTTTGTCTTTTATTTTATTAATAGACAATTATTTTCACAAGCCGTTGACAACGCAAAATTTAAGTTGTTTTAATCCTCAATTTTGTTTTATGTATGAAAAAGAGATACAAAAATTTCCATGTTTGATTTTTTTATATGTCTTATTAGAGTTGTATTTTTTAGTATCATTTTCCTCTTCTCTACTACATCTTGACATGCCGCGACATCTGCTTATCAGCACAATTTTTTTTAGCAAAATTAATTAGTAAAACATTAGTATATTAGTAAAGCATTAGTATAAAACAGTTAAGTGCAGAATAAGAATAACAAAAATTTTAGCTGAAAACACGGTTTTAGCAAAAAAATTTGCTAAAAATAGTATACCTGATTTACAAGACGTTTTACTAACTTTTATACTAACTTATTTTTTTGAGTGTAGTTAAAAAGATATGAAATATTATGTACGACTACTTTTTTAAAATTTTTGGAATATTTTTCATATTTTAAACCGCGATATTTCAAGTTCCGCTCTGAATAGCTATCCTTCTTTTAGATAAGTTTATGATGTACATCTTCTATACCAAGTTTGGTCAGTAGATTAATTTTGCTGTGTTAACTCCTTATTGTGGACAAAGCCAAGTGTTGGCAGCACTGGTTGAATTACGTATTGTCAACTAAAGTTACTTGATCAATTGTTACTTTTTTTTTATAATTTTTTAAAAAGCTAACGTTAAAAATTGAACTAATAAAATTTGTTATCTCTATTTATTTTTTTTCTATACAGGTGGTAAACACAACCGATGATACCATTCGCCAAAGTGGATCCTTCAATCGTTTGATGTATAGTGTTTTGGGTGCATCAGACTATTAATAATTTAATATCTCCATATAAATATTTTTAAAAATTAATTAACATCTTTACAAAGATTACTAAAAATATATAAACAAAAATGCAAAAAAGTCTCTAACGTAAAAATACAAAAAAATAGTCCACGATCTTATAAATTAAATTCAGATAAAAAAACCATATACAAAAAAAACTGTTATAACCTTTGTAATAATACCTAAAAAAAATAAAAACACACAAAAACACTAACCTTTGATTGAAATTTTACTTCAAAAACACTATTATTGTTAGCATATCAAAAAAAAAAAAAAAAAAACGAAATCAATTATCCGTATTTATAATAAAATATTTCATAAATTTTACATTTTTCTCAAGATTAATGATTGAGTATATAAAAAAAGAATTAAAAAAAAAATTGAGTATCAAAAATCGTATATTATCTGTGTTGAATAAAATTTTTTATTATTAAATTTAAATTAAAAATAAATTAACAAAAACTTAAACAAAAAAATAATAAAAATAAAAAAAAAAAAACAATAAAACTTGCTTTTTATTTCATTTAATTGATAGAAAAAAATTCAATTATAACAATTGAGATTAAAAAAATTAAATATATGTTTTTATTAGCACATAATTTTAAATTTACAAATTAGGGTGTGCTATTTTAGCTACTTATACACATATCGTGTACCAAAAATGCAAAAAGGCGTAATAATACATCTATCAAAAATTGTATCAACAACAAATTTCATTCGTATTTGAACTAATTTTTCGATCTAAAATTTAGTAATTCGTGATTCTCAAATTTTGCCAGTTAATTTAAACCATAATTGTTTTCAAGCCATTATTATTTTGCGTCTCCGATAATAGTCTCACTAGTAGATGGCGTTATTTTGTCATATTTTTTATTTTATAATCATAAAATAGGCTATCCCAGCAAAACTTTGGTAATGGGTGCGATAAAGTAATGAATTACCTTACCTGTATCATTATTTTCCAACAAAATGTAATGCGTTACCTATAATGGGTTACATAATGCATTACTTTGTAATGCACACTCCTCACATTCAGCATTATTTCGAAACATAAAGTAATGGGTTACCAATAAGTGTGTACTCATGGATTACCTTGTAATGATACATCATTACCTTTTACATTATTTCAAAACAAAAAATAATGACTAACCGATCATCAATTACATAATGCATGAACTATAAACGTAAAGTAATAAATGAAATATTTTTTTGAAAATCTATGTTTAGACACATTACTTTTTTTTTTTAAGCAACTTATTATTATAGGTGACGATTGCTTAGTGGGTAGAGTTCTCCAGCGAGACCACGTTATTTATTTAATTAAAAAAATGTTTGTAATAATTATTTTTAATACTGTTTTTTTTTTGGGAAAATCTATTTATAGACCCATTACTTTCCTTTGCAATGAGTGAAGCCCTATGGCGATACATTACTTTACCCATTATTTGGTAATATATGGTTTTGCTGGGATGTCTCGGAAACTAATCGAGATAGAGCAAAATTGACCAGAAATCGGTGCTCCGTAACTATTAAGTACTCATTATTAAATACTTATATGCCCGGTAATAAATATGGAGCTGCCTCCGGAAAGACTTTTTTACCAGAAATTTTCTGTTGATTCACCTTAACAATTCTGTTGATTTTGCTTAATTCTTATTTAGTTCAAATTTAGTTCCTATAAAATTTAGTTCACCTAAATTTAGCAGACTGTGATTCTCAACTGCATTGAAATTTCAACGATTTGTGCGGGCTTTTTATGAGTTTATGCTAAATGCATCGTTTTTACTTAGGGGTTTACTAGCTGAATTATTTCACAAATTTCACAGCTGGTTAAACAAACTTTTTGCAATATATATTTCTTTAAATGCTTTGATTTTATATAAAAAGAACTTTTAGAATAGTATAGTATGTTCAGAAGGAAAATATTTATCTGGAGGTACAAGACTGTTGGTGCTTTTGGGGAAAAAATCGCAAAAATTAATTTTTTTTTAATTTCTACTTTAAACGAATGTAATTTTTGAGTGGAACAATTGCAAAATACATTTCAGTAAAATTTATTTGGGTTTTTTAAGATATTCGCGAAGTAAGAAAATTTTTTCAATTTCGCTATCCTTTTCGCGGAAAAACTTAATTTTTGTGCAATACTGTTCAACGAAGAGGATTTGATCTTTTAAATGACACAACGTTTTAAATTTTCTATCAACGCGTTCATAAGGTAGGATAATTCTAATATTCTATATTTCTTACACATTTGTAAAAAACACACAACTTTGAAAAGCGACTAAACGTGAACTATTTGCAAAAAATAAAAAACAAGTTTAACAAACTTGAAAGACCATTATCTGAAAGGTTTGTCGAAAGTTTTTAAAACCTCGCTTCTATTGTTTAATATTAAAAATACGGCTGGGAAACTACACAGTGAATAATCAGCAGATTTGAATACAACTTGTATATGTTGTAGAGGGCAAACAAATAATAGACACGTATATTTTTTTAAGTGTGTAATTTCAAGTTTAGGGGTTAAAAATGGGGGTATACAATTAATTACCCAATTTTGCGATTTTTTAATATATTTCTCATATAAATTATTAAATTATAGATATATTGGATGTTATATGAAAGGTATTTTAAAGACGCATCCACTGGTACATTAAACATGCCCCTGCAGGTCCTAACAGTTTTGTTATTTAAAACAAACCACATTTTTTCGAATACCTCATTTGCATGGGAAGTAGTATCCGACCGAACAGTTCGGTCAGAAAATGCATTTGGTCTGTATTCGGTGTTTTAAAGCATTATGGACAAATTTGGCGGATGGAAAAATGTTTATTGGGCTGATTATATGGTATTTTGAGTGTCAAACTTGAAGAGAAGTCTTTAGTTAAGCAATGAATTCACTGTTCGGCCTCAGAAAGTTCGGCCAAATTGAAAATAGTTCGGCGGCCGAACTTTTAACTTCATAGCTAAACTTCGGCTTTTCTCTTAAATTTTATACACAAAAACGAATTAAATCGGCCCAACAAACATGTTTCCATTACCAAAATTTGTCATCATTGCCTCTAGATATCAAAAAACCGACAAAATATAGTTTTTTGGCCGAACTGTTCGGTCGGACACTAATGGAAAGTTCAAATTAACATATAATAATGCTTATTTAATTTTATCCATTGGGTGTCTGGGGGTTTTTTTTTTAAATATTTGTTCGGCTTTAACACAAGTTTTCCCGAAGATATTTTTTAAACCTTATTTCAAATAAGTGGCAACCCTGTGCCCACAGCATAGGCAATATGGGTATCAAAATTTTAGTTTTCCCCGAGTACTTTAATACTGCGTACAAACAAATCTAAATTTCTTAAATTTTGTAAATGTTTTTATACAAAAATACAATTAATTTTTACCACCCCATCCCTTTTTTAACCACTTAACGTGCGATTCCGCACCTAATAAAATACGGCTCTATGCAATAAGTCCCAGGTGCAAAAAAGTTCCAGTGCAAAAGCGCCCAATGAAATAAATTCTAAAAAAATGAAATAAGTCCCGTCTCGAAAAAGTGAAATAAATTCTAAAAAAATGAAATAATTTCCAAAACAAAAAAAAAAAATCCTAGGTTTTGGTTGTTATTTCATCATGAAATAATTTCCAAAGAATAAAAATTAAATAACTCCCAAAAATAGTCCATGCAACACAAATGAAGTAGGGGCGTACCATTATATTCCCCAAAGAAGAACTTGTTTTTCAAATCAGATGTCGAATCCGTTGAAATCTTATATTTTTAAGACATCAAGTAACATTTATTTGACCTGTCATAACTTTTTATGTCCAAGATTTAAACGTTTAAACGTTTAAACTCTTTTATTTAAGATAAAAAACAATCAATTAGCTGTTTAAATGACAAAGCTATGACTGGTCAAACTATATTACTTATTGTCTTAAAAATAAGATTTAAACGGATTCGATATTGGATTTGTAAAAACAAGTTTTTCTGTGTGGCGGCCTTCTGCTGGTCTTAGTTTTTTTTCCTCCGTAGAACGCGGCAGGCGGCTACGCGAAATAAAGTTTTTTCTGCGTGCGACGCAAAAAAATAATATTGAAGCAATTTTTTTAAGTTTCCTTAAAACTCTTTTGTTTGATTTCATGAATCAGCCTTGACATTTAAGGTCTTATGACATTTAAAAAAAAAAATAAATTATGATTTTGGACAATAACTTCTTTTTTTACCGTCATAGCGCCCAAATTTATTTTGGCCAAACAAAAAACCGTCATAGCGACCAACAAAAAATTTTATTTCGTCCAAATCAATGTCGTATTGCCCAAAAACAAGATAATTTTTACAACAACAATTTACATATAATTTTTTTGGGCGCTATGTCGTTTATTTCTTGGGCAATATGACTTTGGGTAATATAACGTTACGCCTTCAAAATTTGTTAAAGAACAGATTAAGTTGGGTCAATTTAAGAAGATCATCAAAATATTTTGAAAGATCCCGTTATAGGAACCGTTTAGAATATTAAAAACATTAAAAACAAAATAATTATTGAAAATGAAATAATTCCTACTAAAAATTAAATAACTCCCTCAGTTGCGGACAGAGTGTCACCAGAGTGGATCTTTGATAGATATTTTGATGTGTTATTGTTTGACAGAGACATGTGGACCAATCAATCATGGGAACCGGAAGATGGTTCTCAGGTGTGGTTCACTGATGGCTCTAAGCAGTCGAATGGGAACACGGGTGCGGGCGTCTTTGGACCAGGCTTCCAGCGTGATTTACCTATGGGAAAATATCGGTCCATTTTTCAGGCGGAGATTTGGGCCATCTGTGTCTGTGCAGGGGAATGCCTGCGAAGGGGAACTCGCAGATCTCGCATCTACATTATTTCTGACAGTCAGGCTGCACTGAGTGCCTTAATGGCTTATAAGGTGTCGTCCGGGTTGGTCATGGAATGCATTCAGACTCTCAATAGGCTCTGTAGGGGCAACTCTCTAACCTTGGGGTATATTCCTGGTCATGAGGGGCATGAGGGCAACGAGAGGGCAGATTGTCTTGCCAACCGCGGGGCCCGAAGGCCCTTTATTGGTCCTGAACCATTCTGTGGAATACCTGCAGGGTATGTTAGGGAAAGGCTCAGGGCATGGAGAGAGTCTGAATTCTCTGGTAGCTGGGAAAATTCTCCTGGTCAGCGCTAGGCTAAAAGATTGATCTATTTTTCCAGTAGGGGCTCGAGACGACTCTTGTCGCTTGAAAGGGGGGGTTTCAGGACCCTGGCGTCGTACTTAACTGGATACTGTAATCTCAGATACCATCTGCACAAGAAGGGTCAATCGGACACGGATATGTGTAGGTTTTGTGAGATGGTGTCTGAGACCTCGGAGCATGTTCTCTGCGAATGTCCCAGGCTTTGTGATAGGAGACTTAGGTTTCTAGGTGATCGCTTCATTTCGCCTTCCGACATCGCGAACATTTTGCCTAATAGGATAATTGGCTGTATAGGTAGCTTGAATCTGTAGGTAACTTTAGGCAGCACAAAAGACCTACATTGGTCGCGGTGCATAGTGCCTTCTGATCTAATCTAAACTCCCTCAGCAAATGAAATAACACCGAACAAGAAAATAAAATGAAATAAGTCCCACGCTTAGTTCTGTTGGGACTTATTTCATTTCGGAATTACTGCATTATGAAATAACACCTAATAACAAAAATGAAATAACTTCTAAAAAAATTAAATTTCTATTAGTTAAAGTAAATTATCATATAAAAATTATAATTTTTCTGTTAATTTAGAAAAAAATTTGTCATGATCTAAAACCAAACAAATAAAATCTCACACATAAATTTATAGATCAACGATAAAATTCACTATTAAAATTAAATAACTTCAAAAGAACTGGGTATTATTTCATTTGAAATTACTCGCAAATTTGTATGAAAAATTTTTGGGACTTATTTAATTTTTTTTGGGACTTTTTCACCTGGGAGTTATTGCACAGAGCCATAAAATACGTATCTAATATTTTGTTTGTTTCATTAAAATCTTTGCATTCACCACTGTGTCGTTTCCTTTTGAGTAATTTGGTGATCGACAATCAAAAATATTTTTTATAAAGACATTTCTATTAACGTTCTTAGGTTCTTCTAGAGAATATACAATGTTTTATTACGCCTTTTTGCATTTCTGGTTACGATATATATTTATATTCGCGTGCCAGTTACTTTCACTTAAAGGGGATTTAAAAAAACTATAATAGAGATTAAAACAATTTATTCAATTTAGGTAAAGGTTATTATTGCATGTCTTATTAATTAATTACATGAATGAAAAAATAAAATTAATAAAAATATTAGGCCTTGTTTGTAACACCTACAAAAACAAATTTGTATATTTTTTCCCTCTTTTAAGTTTATAAAAATAAAAATAATAGAAGCTTTAGATTCGGCTCTTTCAAAGCTTTAAATCTCCTACACAATAGGGTTATATAGTTACAACAAAAAGTCGACTTTTACACTCATAATAGTAATACCTAGTATTTCTAATCTATATGTTGCTTTTGAGTTTAATTTTAATTGTTTTTTGTGCCTAATATTATTAATTCGCTTAAAAATTATCAAACAAACGATCTAAAGGTACCCATACACGACGCAATATTCTTATGCCACTTTTGCTATTGTGCAATATATTCCCAGTGTGTATGTATGTCATATTGGAAGGTTTTACAATATATTGGAATAAATCAAAATGGTTTTGATTCTTATTGCTCAACCAAGAAATGTGAAAAATATTTGATAGTGTGTTGACCACATTGCGCAATTTTTATATACCTCCACAACATTACAAAGAGTGGTGCCATATTTTGTGCAAAAGTATTGTACATCTTATTGCACTGTGTAGGGCAAAATGACAATAATACCGGCAATAGTATAAGGTGGCGCAAAAGTAATCCTCCTATCAGAAAATGCTATACATAATAAATACATAATAAAAAAAAAAACATCGGAAGGTTATGTTTGCGCCACCTTATATTTGCAACAATATTGCAAAGTGTATGGGTACCTTAACGAATGAAATTGTCAAAGATCGATTGAACTAGAAGAGCGACCTAGTTAATTGAAATCAATTGAGCCAAAGAGTATATACAAATATAGAGACGCCTCTCAACAACAAAATACCGAACTCGGACAAGCAAATGAAAACATTTTTTTTAAACTAAAACATGCTGATAAAAAATTATCGCTTAAAACACTCGCTTTTATTTTGATTATACAGCGTGTCCGCCGGGAAGGTATACTACTTTGTTTTGCCGCCATTTTGGTAAATATTACTCTTGACAGTTCATATTTGGCAGTCGTGAAGTAGATACGTGGCAAATTTATTATGGAAAAATATTCGATAAACCAACGCGTTTTAATCGTTAAAACATTTTATCAAAATCAATCATCGATTACTGTGACGATGAGAAAGTTACGTGTTATTCAAGTTATTTCAAGAAATGGTGACGTTGATTGGCATCCACGGTCGCCTGATTAGACTGCTCCGGACTTTTTTGTGGGGATATCTGAAAAACAAGGTTTATGCAAACAAACCAGAAACGCTTGAGCAACACAAACAAAATATTCGTGATGAAATTAATGAAATACCGGGTGAAATGTGTGAGAATGTAATGAAAAATGTCCTCAAAAAGGCTCGCATTTGTGAGGCTAACAGAGGCGGACATTTATTTGATATTGTATTCCACACATAATTGCCGGCATTAAATAAAACATTTATCAATATAAGATCCATTCTCTTTTATTTAATCAAAAATTATATACAAACAAAGTAGTATACCTTCCCGGCGGACACCCTGTATTTTGTTATTTCCTATTAAAAACTAATATATTTTAATTTTATCTTGTGATTTTATGATTATTATTTGAAATAATTAAAAATTTTATTAAAGTATTTTATTAAAAACATATTAAAAATTAATTTAAACTTTTAAATTTCTGCAACATGTTTTCATTTGCTCAGTGCGAGTTTACGAACAAATAAAATGAGAGCAGATTGAGCGACACTGAGTAGATTGAACTGGAAAGAGCGCTTACTTTAACGAACTAGATTGGCCAAGTTTAATGCAAATGCATGTTTTTTCTCGATAATCTAAGACTAATATAGACTAAATTATCCAAATCATAAAATTTATAAAAAAATGGCATCGACTTGTAGTTACATATTTTGTCAAAAGAGCACGTTTTTGCATATTTTGACTTTAAATGTATATTTTGTGCATTTAAATGTCCTTTTATTTGGGTACATTTTTATATTTTCAAAATCATATTTACATTCAAATTAATTTAATCTTGCTGAACCTAAGCAAAGCGTTAGAATGTGTTCCTCTTGAAAATTGAGATGCTTAATTCAACTTTTTTATATTTTTTATGTTTTCAATACTTGAGTTTTGTCCTTTAAATGCATATTTTTCGTTTTTAGCTGCATCCCAGCAAAAAATAACTTTGATTTGGTAAGCAGTAACTACATTTGTATGCTTCGAAAATAGCGCTTCACCGCCTTGCATACAATAAAGCAATTAGGGAAGGCATTCAGTTGTGCTTCCCAAAATGAATTCTTTGAAGCAGTGCTTACAATGAAGCAATAAAGAATGCATACCATGAAGAATTAATGTTGTCAATATACAAAAACGAGCTTCTTATTGCCTAAGAAGGCATGAATTTATTTTTTCTAAGAGCACATAAAAGAAGCGCTCAATTTTTTTAGTTACATGAAACTCCTTGCCCTGGTAATTATATTTCAGTATGTTTATATAACTATACAACATGATATGATATTTTTATCGCAAATAAATACAAATTTTATACTTTTTTACAAAAACTGTTTTTTAGCGACCTTTTAAGTGTAGAAATTAATTTTTGCACCGTCACTTCATAACACATACAAAACTTTTAAAAATTGTATCGACACTTATTATTACTTCAATTTCATTTAACAGAATGAAAAATTGCATCCAATTTTTATTATAATTCTCCGCTCAAAAACAATATTTTGTAGAAAAACGCATAAATGCTAAACAATGGCTTAACATTTTCTAAAAAAATGGCTAAAACTATGACTAAAACTATGGCTAATGACTAATTTCAAAATTTTCCGGCTAAACGTGCTCCAAAATTTCAAAATATACACTAATAGAATTTTGTGCGTTGTACTAATGAAATCCATCATTAATACAATGAATTTTATTCATTAAACAGCCCCCAAAGAAAGTTTCATTGTATTAATGAAATATTTTCTTTAAATGAATTATACTGGAAAAAATTATTGGTGCCCTGTTTTATATTTATTTGGATTTTTATATTTATTTTACTTTCTGTTTTTTTTGACATCTCCCTGAACGCGACTTGAACCCGCAGCCACCAACATGTAAACAGTTCCGCGTTACGGATTGACCTAAATAACCAAAACAAAATGATGTAATTATTTAGACTTTTATATACAAATATCTTTTTCCAATAGTTCAAGCGCCTCCTGTTGAAATCTGATGAAACTAAATGCTTTTGTGTACAAAAAAAAAAAAAAATATATAATAATGATTGCATGTTTGAAGAATCAAACTAAACCATTTTATAAAAATTTCACTTACTTAATGAATTTTTCATTAATTTAATGAAAATTATTCATTAAATCAATGAATCCAACTTAATAAAAGACATTTATTAATAGTACGAAGGAAAATTCTATCAGTGTTGCTATAAAATGGCCAAATAGGCAACACTGCTCATAACTTTATTATTTAAAAAATCATTAAGTCAATATTAGGGCTCGGAACTTCATGTATATACATGTTTATTGTCGTTCGCTGGACAATAACGTTGACCAAATATCTTTGCGAATCAACAAATTTGCAACAAAATGGCATCGATATGTTAATGCATATTTTGCTAAAAATGCATACAGTTGCGAGCACAGCGACGCTGTGTTATATGATAAATAACGGTATCGCAGAAAGGTCTGTCACGACGCTCTGTGACACGTTAATCCCCGACAGGGAACCATGGTTAAATGAGACCTTCTTAAGGAACCATCCGGGGATCCACACGGATGGATCGAAACTGGATGGGATAACGGGTCTGGGATTCTGGGCTTGACCGGTAATATTGTGATTTTCACGGATAGCCAAGCGGTTATCCGGGCTTTATCTACGGACTCTGTGGGATCAATGACGATACTCAGGTGTAAAGGGGAAATTAACGGTTTCTCTGCACGGGGACGCATTGAGATTATGTGGGTGCCGGGACACTGTGGTGTAGCGGGGAACGAAGTGGCTAATGATTTGGCTAGGGGAGGATCTTCCCTGGAATTAGTCACTTTGGGAAACGCTAAACCTTTTCGAGCTCTCAAAGCAGAGCTGGTGGACTGGGCTGACACCATGAATAGGACTATCTGGGAAAATGCGGGTGTTGGCAGGACAACGAGTATTCTCTGGGGCAACGCGGACACGGACAAGACGAGGGAAATTATGAATCTCAGTAGGAAGGAACTGAGTCTATTGATGGAAATCCTCACGGGACACTCAACACTTAGGGCCCATATCCACCGTATTGGTAGGTCGGACTCGGAAGTGTGCATGGCCAGTGGGGAGGACGAGGAGTCCTTGGAACACTATATCTGTGAATGTCCGGCATTTGCCGGGATTCGGGTCGATATACGATCCAGTGACCCAATATCCACATTGGGGGATCTTAGGAGCATAGGATGGAAGAAGTTGAGGAGTTTCGTCAGTGCGACGGAGTTCCTAGGGTAGAAAGGTGACATAGGACCGATTGTTTAGCAACAACAAGCCGACATTCTGGCTTAAGTGTAAGTCCTCAGGGACTTGAGTCGGATTAGGGAAGCATTTTCTTTTCTCCGAATCCTCTTTTCGACCTAGCCTAACCTTAATAGCTTCTTTTGGTGTTTAATTCTTGGTTTTATTCTTAAGATTTTCACCTAGAATTCAAGTACCAACAGTCAAAAATGGCATTGAGCCCCCAATAATAGTGTGGGGTAAGAAATAACACACATATTAGAATAAACGAGGCTCATTTATATTTTTGGATATGTGCTGTCTTCATAACTAAAATTCCATAACTAAAATTTAAGGAAATATGAATGTCATTAAATACTGTGTAATACTGAAACAACGCATGCTACCCTCTCTTTGTGAAAAATTACCCCTGGCAGTATATTCCAATACGATATCGATCTTAAGCCCACAAATCGCCAAACTCGGAACTTTTTAAGCAGTGATGTTGTGCAAGTTTTGGAGTGGCCGCCACAATACCCAGATCTCAACTGAAATAAAAATCAATGTTAGCTTGTAAATTGGGCATTAAAAAAGGAAAACTCATCATTTAGAAGATTTAGAAACATTTCTGAAAACAGAAGGGGGAAAATGCCTTTCGATACTATTATACATATTGATTCTATGCCACATAATGACTTTGTCATGAAATATTATTACTATTGTTATTTATTTTATTTTTTTATTAAAATACTTAATATTTTAATAAAAAAATACATATACAATTTTAATAAATATATTGAATTGTAAGCAGTTGCATTTTTTTCATTATTTGTTTTTCCTTAATAACAAAAATAAGAACAATTTAGATATAGTAACTTTATTTAGTTAACTATAAGTGCCCTATGGGGAATGAGGAGTCAATTGTCCTAAAAGTGACTGGTTAAGAAGGACTTATCACAGGAGTGGTATAATTGTATACTGAAGTGGGTTAAGCAGTGTCAATTGTCCTAAAATTACCAATCCTGTGACTGGTAAAGGGAGGACATACCACTTAACCAGAATGCTTATTAACAAGAAAAAGCCAGTTTACCAGAATTTTACCCATTGGAAGCTGTTTAGTTTTCGTTTATTTCATAAGACATGGTCCTTTCCCTCCTATGACAAGCCAATGTTAAAGTTACCAGTTGTTTACATAGGGTAGGGTTTATCAGAGGACCGGTCTCTGGCACGAAGTGACCGATCCTGTGGCACACGCAGAACCGGTCCCACTTCCCATAGGGTGTATATTAGGCCGGGTCGATTTGTATGGAGGCAAAAAAAATCGCTTAACGTTCAAGGAAAATCGTATTCTAGGGATCAAAATAAGAAACTTTGCCGAAGGAACCATACCTCTAAAACGAATTCGGATATTCCGACTTTTGACCCGTAGGGTCAAATTTTGAAAAAATTCCCTTTTGACCCATTTAGAGTGCCCCAATCGAATCCAACTCAATCGAATATAATTTATGCATTCATCTGCTAGAGCGTCTTCCGGAGAAGAAATAGAGACCCTAATCTTGGAAAGACTCCTCCTACTTTCTGAAATATCTCTATCCCGAGATTTGTTCATTTTGCTATAAAAACACGGCTAAAAAGGCCCTCTTTCAACTTAAATTTCAACCCCTTAACGGTCACCTATAATGATGATTTATGCATTAATCTGCTAGCGCGTCTCCCGGAGAAGAAGTAGCTCCAATAATTTTGGAGAGATTCCTCCTTTCTGAAATATCAAAGTAGGCTTTTTCAAAATTTGACCCTTTGGGTCAAAAGTAGGGACATCAGAATTCCTTTTAGAGGTATGGTTCCTTCGGCAAAGTTTCCTATTTTGATCCCTAGAATACGATTTTCTTTGAACGTTGAGCGATTTTTAAATCCGCCCTAGTGTATAAACGTGATTAAAGACAGCAAGACAGTATTTAAGACATTTTTTTGATGTTTTGCTAAAAATAAATTTTACACATTTATAAAATTTATAAATAAAATATTTTTCAAATTTATAAATATAATTTATTTTTTATCACCAAAAGAAAATTAACTGGAAAATACAATTACTCACTTTTTGACAATGTTTATTATTACACTTAAATACTATATAGGTGAAGACCACTGCAAATGTAGTTAAAAACAAATTAAATAAAGGACGACTTACATTTCAGTAAATTAAACTAACATTGTCATTTTTTTATATTGTTCAAGAAATTAACCACGATTGTAATGAAAAATTAACAAACATTTATTTGTTTTATTTTTCTTAATAAAAACAAAACTACTTTATGAAATGAATGTAAAATCATAATACAGTAATTTGATGTGGTTTGTTTTTTTGAATGAACTACAGTTGTAGTCAAAAATTAAATTTCTTCTACAAATGACTGTTTTTTTACTTAAAAATAAAGATATTGTATTACAACTCAAACAACTACAAATATTTACAGCAGAAGTTACCCGAGTGTAATTTTAAATTGTTAACCACTTTTTAAAATAAAAATTACTAGAATTGTGGAAATAATATTGAAGACTTTGAAAAAAATCAATAACAAATGCATATTTTTAAATTTTAAGTACATATCTTACGATTTTAAATAAAACACGAATATAAATGCATTAACTTCCGTGCCCTAGTCATTATGTATTTCTCACCTGAAAAACAATAAAATAAAACAATTAAATGATATAGTTTAATTGGATTAAGTAATAGTTGAGTACATAACAACATATGTATCTTATGTACATGTCTGAGATACATAATATCATGTAGACCACAATTAATGGTATAAAATATCAAAAAATAAAATATTTAAATGATTGCACATGATCATAGACAACTCCAAATAACAATAAGTAACAACTAAAACGAATTCAAAACCCCACAAATGATGACTAACAAATATTATATTTGTAATAAAAGAAATCCCAGCAAAAAAAAATAACATCGATTTGGTAAGCAGTTACTTCCAAAATATATTTCCCAAATAGCGCTTTGCAGTCATGCATATAATAAAGCAATTATTGAAGCAATAAAGAATGTACACAAAGAAGCAGTGATGAATGCATACAATAAAGCGGTAAGGTATCAATGAATAGATTTAATTGATTCAATAAAAAATTTCATTAACTGTATGAAAACTCAATTTTTTTTTGTAAATTTGTTCATAAAGGAAACTTTTTTGGAAGTCAATGAAAACAATGCCTTCTAAAAGCACATGAAGTGAATAAGTGCTTTGATTTTTGTTAAGTACACATTATGTTCTCGAAGTACAAAGAAAGCGCTTTTTATTTCCAAGATCACATGAAAAAAGTGCTTTCCACCTGCTTAAAAGACACCTACAAAGTGGGACATCGCGAACAAACAATCATGTCTTCCGGAATGAATTCAGGAAGCGCTTGCTTCCTGCTTCTTGGATCCCATGAAAGAAGCGCTTATCACCTGCTTAAAAGAGACCAACCAAGTGGTGCATCGCAACCAATAATCATGTCTTCTGGAATGCCTCCACGAAGCGCTCGGTAATTAAAAAAGGCCTTCCAGAACTGCTTTTGGGTAAGCACTATTTTTTGCTGGGACTGTATTACAATCATTTTCAAACGCTGGGTGTTGGTGTATAAGATACACTCGTAGCTACTTAAAGTACAATTTAAATGCGCATGCGTAAATGTTATTAGCAAAAAGTGTTCTTTAACTATAAACACAATATCATTGAATTCAATTTAGGTCAAATAAATGTGGTTGGTTTACTTCAAAAAGATGTAATAAACTAACAAAAAAAGAAACAATAACGGATCAATTACAATGAGTATTATATATCGTCGCAACGCTGACGAAATAATCTATGTGTTTTTGAGACATACTTTAAAACAGCTGTGTTTAGTATTTTTTTTTTAATAAAAGAAAAATAGCAATTCTGTTAAGATTTTTGTAAACAAATTTTTTTGAAATGTTGCGAAAATCCAAAAGGAATATGTTTTTGGAACTCCTTAAAACATATAGCTTATTTGGCCAGCGCAGCAATAAATGTAGGTAGGTAGTGGTCCAAAAAAATATGAAAGTTCGATTTTTCGATCTCCACAAAGTTGTCCACATTCCTTAATGTGTAAAAACTCCATGCGGCAAGTTTCAACTAAATTCCTTAACATTTAGAGCTCGCAGAAAAAGTATACTTTTAAGAACTAGTAATTCGTCACTAGAAGAAATTCTCACAAATTTAGGGTTGACTTTAAATTTAATTATTTCTTAATCTACTCAATGTACCTTAACAAAATTTTCCAATCTAGTGTAAATTTATGTGCATAAAGGGAATATGAAATTAAAATTAAAAAAAAAATATAAGGTCATTTGCGGTTTTTAAAAAAATTATATGTAAAAATACAATTTTTTTTTGAAATTGTAATATTTTTTAAAAAAATGTAAGTAAGAATCCAACTTGTTTACGTCTCAAATAAACAAAAATCTGAGCTTAATTTTAATCAAGATTAGGAATCTACAATTAAAATTAAAAATAATTAGTGGATATTGAATTATTCACGATTTTCAAAGATTGTAAAAAAATCGATTTTTTGTGGTATTTTTATAATTACCTGAAAACGATGTCATTAAAAAATCTAACTTGTTATAGTTTTTGCAATCTACTTACCAAGGACTTTCGTCATACATGGCTTTGTTTTTAATTTTAGAAAGGATTACAATTAAACTTAAATTTAGGTTTTTTTTTTTGATTTTTTGTATTTTTATATTTAGCTTATTAAAATTTATTTGTAAACAAAAATCTTATCTCACATAGAAGACATTCGACAGAAATATATCCATTGAAACAATTTTTGTTCACAACGGTAATTATATGAAAAACACTTGATCAAAGTTGAACACTTTTTTGTATGAAATTTTCCATTTTTGCGATTTCTGCGACTCCTATTTAAATTTAGATTTCATATTCGTAATGTACACCCAAAAATATTTTAGATTTGATGTGTAGCGATCATAACAATTATTTATAATTTTTTCTCGTTTTTCTTATTAATTTTTATTTTTTGATTCAAATAAATTAATAAAACAAATACTACGTTGAAACTTCAATTTGGATGTGCGACCTCTAAACAAAACTTTTTTCGAAACGTTTTTTTAGCAGATCATATTTATTTTCATAATGGCATATTTTAAGGATTGTAGAGCTAGCGAATCCCAACTTATTTTTTTTTGGACAACCTTAAGGTACATAGATCTATAACTTTTCACTATTATAGGGAAGACTTTTTAAGTAATTAAATATTTATTAAAAACTACATGTAAATTCAAAAGAAACTGAATACATTGTTTGGCACAAACCTGTCTTTGACTGCCAGCGATGCCAGATAGTGGGTTTTGTCCTGAAAACTTATTTTTAAACACTAATCTTTACATGTTAAATTGAAGTTAGTTCGACAGGTTAAAAAAAAATCTTTTTAAGGGGAACAATTTAAATTTCATTAACCAAATATTACCTAGTAACAGTGTTGAAGAACCTGGTTCCCGAAAATGTCTAAATTTGTGTAAAAAAATGCAAAAAAAATTTTAAATATAGCTAAAAAATGGCTAAGCAATTTTACAGGAAAAACTAAAAATTTATAAAAAAAAAAACAATATAATTTAATGAGTTTTACATTTAAATCATAAAATAAGAGACATGTTGTTTCTACTTCCGAATATTTTGAACAATGTTTTTTGCAAAACCTTTAATTCTATGCTAAATTTTTTTCGAAAAAAGTGAAATTCAAAATTCAAAATTTTATCTTTATTAAAATCTAATATTTTATATATATTTGCATTAATACAATTTTAAGAATGAATAACGTTTTAAACCTCTTTCGAAAATTTTTATATTTGCATTAACTAAACGATTTTAAGATGATTGAATTAAATATTTAGCCAGATCGAAATTCTAGTATCAAACAAGCTAATATGTTGGATTTAATTTATGAAAGCTCGTTGTAAACTAAAAATAACATTAAAATAATCTCGATGTATATAATTTTAAAAAACAACAGAAGAAAACTACTGAAATTTTTTACCAGCTGTTTGAATCAGTTATATAAGTATTTTACTAAACACGACAGCAAAACTTTGGTAATGGGTGCGATAAAGTAATGCATTACCTTGTAATATGTACTCCTTACCTGTATCATTATTTTCCAACACGAAGTAATGAGTTACCGATAATTGAACACTCATGGATTACCTTGTAATGAGACCTCATTAAATTTTACATTACTTCAAAACATAAAATAATGACTTACCGATCATCAATTACATAATGCATGAATTATAAACGTTAAGTAATTATTAATATATATTTTTGAAAATCTATTTATAGACAAATTACTTTGTGAATTTTTGTAAGCATAATGGTAAGGTATATATTTTTGATATCACGAACGAAAACACGAAGCACAACAACTCATCTACATTTTAAGCAATAAAATATTGTATGTATCGATAGCTCAGTAGGTAGAGTTCTCGCCTAACTAATTGTTAAATACCCCAGGTTCAAATTCCAGCATGACCATGTTATTTATTGAATAAAAAAAAGTTATTTATTTAATTAAAAAAAATATCTGTAAAACAAAATTTTTATGCATTTTATTTTAGAAAATCTATTTAAAGACACATTACTTTTTTCCACCATGTAACCATATAAGTAACCAGTTACTTTACCCCCTACAAGGTAATGAGTTACTTTGAGGCTCATCGCCTGTAAAATTCATCAGTGAAGTAACGTGTAAAGTAATGCATGAAGCCCTATGGCGATACATTACTTTACCCATGATTTGGTAATGTGTGATTTTGCTGAGAGCCGTTTAAAAATATTTAAAGTTATACAACTTGATATCATTATATATGCTTAAAGATGTTGCAATATATTACGATATATTACTTATATTATGGATTTTTTTTAATATGGCGTAATATATCATCATATATCATTGTATCGTATGTTATATATTAGCATATATTAGCATATCTTATATATCTGATGATATGAAATAGATATATACATATATATTCAATATATATATGATCATACATTACACAATGTATGATCATATGTAAGTGTATTTGGTATAATTAATTAAAAATAGTTCTATCACTTTTTTATATATAATTATATGTAGCAAAACATATCGTTATATATAAATATATATAGTAAAATTTAACGTAAAATTTTTTATCTATATATTGTTATAAGCATCGTTTATAATTATAATTTAATTGAGTTTCAAAACTTACTGCAAAAAACATGAAAACCTACGGTATTTTCATGATTAATACTGTTTTTATTAAAGTACTAAGAAACAACGTTATAATTATTAGGGTTTAAACCAACAAACATATAGACTAAACAAGAACCAAGGTACTCAACATCTGTTAAATTTTATATACCAACTGGTTTTAAAGTGAGGTACACACGATCAATATTATTGATAAACTATTTTTAAATTCAACCAATCAGAACAAAGTATTTAAAAATAAAATTGGTTGATTTTTGATAGATGGATAAATAATATTGATCGTGTATACTTTGCCTTTAGAGAAACAGTTTATAACCCTTTCACTACCGACTTTTTGGTTGTAGATATATATTTCTATTTTGACTTTAGATTCTTGTTAAGGGTCCCTAAATTAGAATGAAAAAGGTTTACATATACACCCCCTCCTCTTAATACCTACCAAAAAATGCGTTTGAAAATTTAATTTTAAAAACTTCTCAGCCCATTTTCACCACTTAAATATTTGAATAATTAGATGAAGCTACGTGTCAGATTTCAAGATTCTAGCATTGTTAGTGTAGGAGATACACCAAATGCCTCTTTTTCGGAGATAAAGGCTGATTTAAAAAATCGAAGTTTGGTAACAAATATCACTACTATATTTATGAATGTGGTGATTTTTTTGTCAATGACCAATATCCTTATGAACATATTTCAACAAAAAACAAAGTTTCATTGCATTATCATATTTTTTAAAAATGTGTACACTGTAGTGCACACGGGTAGTCAAAGGACTAAAGGTTTTTTAATGAATATTTTTTAGTATATATGAACAAAAATTTGTGTTTATTGTACAAAACTTATACAGAAAATACATTAAACAACTCAAGTTAACAGTTTTATTTGTTTTTTATGTACATCGAGATTAATTTTTTTATTTTTAATTTATAACGAGCTTCCAACCTCCGTATATTTACAAAAATAAAGCAAATCAAACATATTAGATAGGTTGATACAAATAGTGATACTATTTTGCTCCATTCCTGCCGTTTTAGTAATCAAACACGTGGCTAGGGTCTTTTCATAACAAGCATTATGACGTTACTAAACTTTGAAGACCAAAAATGTTCTATTTATATAAACAAATTTTAGTTTTTATTCCGACTCAAGTTTTATATCGACATTATTTTGATGTTATTTTTAATTTATATTTTTAATTTAATTTATAACATTAAAATTTAATTAAAATTGCTTAAAAGCATGAAAATTAATTAATTAAAAGTAAGACTTTTAACACATTTTTTTGAAGCGCTCTTAAAACCTGTCAAGTTTTTGGAAGAGAGCGTTTGAAACGGCTTGTTTAAACCATAGCTTTTAAGTAATGATTACTAATCGTAGTAATTAGTAATTAGATTATTTTTTTTTGAAAGGGGAAGTAATGATTATATTAAGATTATTTTCAGATTCGCACGATTACTAATTGATTACGATTACAGATAATCCAAAAATAATCAAGATTAATAAAAATTAAGAGAAAATAATCAAAAATAGGAAAAAGTAATCAAAAAATAATTCGACTACTTTCAGAGATTACTTTTGATTGTTTTTAATTATGTTTTTTATTTTGCGAAATTGTGACAATACTTTAAATAACTTTAGTCATTGGGAAATCCTGGGTCGTCATCACGGGGGCGGATGGTTGCCTACATAAAATTCTACCAGTATTTAATGTTAGTTGTTTTTTTTAATTTTTTGTTGTATTACACAGTGCAACACGAAAAAAAATAACCATATACGGACACCCTTACCTGATAAAAGACTAAAAAAAAAAACACCCGTGTCTCCCAATTTTTCCCAAAGTCATATCCTCTTTTGTTTATGGGCCGCCAAAGATTTGGGGCCTCGGTATCATTTTCGCAAAAAAGTAATCATTTTCTCAGGCTCATATCTTGAAAACCGTTCAGAATTTCGATTTACTCTCTATGGCAAAGTTGTAGCTCTTGTCATAAAGAACAAAAATTGCGAACATATAAAATCAAAAAAACTTCACCTTCCAGATCAAAATCGCAAAAAACTTAAAAAAATTCGATTTTTTTTACCTTTTTTCCCGTGTTCAGGTCCATAGGTAGCAAACCGTTCAAAATTCAAGGAAACAATCAACTACAAAAATTTACCTTAGATCTCAATAAACAAACATTCCGCACGGTGTATACCGTACGGAATGTCTCTTTTGTGTCTCAAGAAAGTTGTAGATATTCAATATCCTACCCGAAAAGTGCCTTAAAAATCGCAAAAATTACCATTTTTCCCCATTTTCACCTTTTTTGCTCAATGACTGGATTACAAATCCACAAATATGCTGTTTTTTTTTCTTTATAAACCTTATTTTGCATGAAAATAAAAATAAAAATTCCGATTCCTATTACAGCTATTCTTACGCAGAAAATATGATATTTTTATATGTTATCTATGCATGGAAACAAAGTTTAGAACATTTTCAATTATAATTGAAAATGATCTAAATTTTGTTTCCATGTATATATGCAGAAGTTCTTATTTTTGGGGCTAATTTCACGTGCAATTCTCAGAATTGAGTCCTAAAATCATGTGTTGTACTGTGTAGGTTAGGTTAGGTTAGGAAGGGTTATGTACCCAAGGGCACAACTCCACTCGGAGACCAATACGGTCCATTGTGAATCCCTTCAGAGAAAAAACGGTGAGAAAGAGTAGAAATAGACAGAAAAACATAGCTCGAAAGATAAAAATGAAGAAAGGTAGAAAATATATATTTACTCCCCAGAAACCGGATCCTAACGTCCCCTTACTAGAAACAGCCGTCCTATCTCCCTGACAAATCTCAGCAAATCAACTGGATTGTATCCAGCGACACACCCGAGTTCGTCGCGAAATCTATCTCCTAGCCATTTCTGTCTGAGACCCTGTAACCTAGGACAGTGGCACATTATATGCTCAACCGTCTCCAGTTCCTCAACGTCCTCGCACAGCCTGCAAAAATCCGGTATGTCCCTGTCCCATCTGCTTGTGAAAGCCCTAACAGCACAATGACCGGTCAGGAACCCCGTAAGGGTCCTGAGACCTTCCCTGACCAGTCCCAGAAGAACCTTGGTTGCCTGTACTGTGTAAGGGATGCATTTATTATTTTAACACGCCCTTAACGTCTTCAGCTGGAGTTGTTTTGTTATTGAAGTGAATATACCTATATTTTGTATACAAAAACTATCTAATTTTGTTTTATTTGTTCAGAATTTTTTTACGTTGTAAATGCAAATTTTTCAAAATAAACTGTGTAAATAAAAATAAATAAATAAAATAAATGAAGTAAGTTTAAAATTTTTAAAAAATAATCTAAAATAATCAAAAATAATTCTTGAAAATAATCAATTATTTTTTTGAATACTTTTGATTATTTTTGATTATTTCCTCGCAATCCTAATTAATCTTGATTATTTTTTGATTATTTGTAATCATAATTAATTAACAATCAGGAATAGTTCAAAAGAGAAATATGTAATCAATACAATTCTTTTTAAAATGTAATCTAATTGATTACTAATCGTAAACCAAATTTAACAGCTCTGGTTTAAACAAATGAAACACCCAACCCTTAACATGCGTAATGGAATCTAAATTTTTAATTTAAAAAATTAAATAGTTGCTTAGTTCCGCTATAGGCAATATACTTTCTACCACTGATCCTGTTTTGTGGTTAACAAAATAGTTGTTTTGAACAATCTGAAATTGATGAAGTACCAAATAAGGAGATTTATCCTTCATAAACAAAAATACCATATTGATCCATAATACCGGCCGTATAGTTATTATTTTTAATTATTTGTATAACAAGGACATGTGAAGTTTTCTGTTTATTTCTGATCTTAAAAAAAATTTTTTTTTTGTGTTTTACCTATCGCTTTAAATGTATTCTATATTCCAACTTCAGATTCATAAAAAGCATATATTTTTAGATTTAACATTACTTTTTAAACTTAATATTTATATATTTTATAAATTAATTACAAATTCTAATTAATTGGATAAAAATAAAAAGTACTGATCTCTAAAACATTTAAAATTTGTTTTTACATTTTTTAATTAAAAAACTTATTTGATAAAATTGTATCAAATTTTCCGGATCAAACTATATGAGATTAGATTAGATTCCATGAGATACCATGAGATTAGCTTATGTATGCCATTTTTTGCGTCAGATGTAATGTAAAGTAATTCTTAGTTATATGTGATACTATATATAATCATATATGAATATATCGGAACTGTTTTCGTCGGACAACTAAATAAAGAGTAACTTTGCAGTAAACAGTTAATTTTTTTAGTTATTTAAAAATAGAACATTATATCGAGTTTTAAAAAATTCTCGTTTAGTTTATATTTGTTTTTATTGATACGTTAATAGTTTGAAAATAATAATTAGAAAATTTCATTGTACCTCCAATGCATAACAATGTTATAACTGCAGTACAGTTTGGAATTTTGATATTGCATTTTTTTTTGATATTTGCATTTTAGGGTGTAGGAAAAACAATTTTTTTATGTATTTGAAAAAAAAAAAAAATAAAAAATATTTTTAAAATACCGAAAAAATAACTGCTAAAAACAGTACTCACAAAAACAAAAGGTGTATAATTTCCACGTATTAGAGTAATAGTTTACAAAGTTTCGTGGTAATTATGCAACTACATAAAATTAACAACAATATTGCCAAAACGCTTAGGTAAATGTACGAAGTGATATGTTTCTATTTTGACTTTAGATTCTTATTAAGGGTCCCTAAATTAGAATGAAAAAGGTTTACATATATGCTCCCTCCCCTTCCAACCCACCAAAAAATGGGTCCAAAAATCAAATAAGCCGAAGTTTTTTGTATAATATTGCAAAGTTTTCCAGGTTCAATAAACTATTTATTTTTGTAAATAAAAAATACTCCATTATATTGAAAATAATATTTTTTATTAAAATTAATAGTTTATTTAACAACAACCCAGTAAAAAACGCTGCTTACATGCAAGCAGGTTTGTAAGGGAGTAAGCCAAAAAGAATCCCTTACAAACCTGCTTACATATGCCATGATTTTTATATGGCGAATTCCCACTTGGAAGCATTACTTTTGGGCAAAGTAAGCGCGGATTTCAGTGCTTATAAAAAGCTGTGATTTCATGGGTTTTGAGTAAAATCATATTTCATGTCTTCATTATTACGATTAAAAGTAATTTTATAATAAATAAAAGTAATTATATGAATATAATTTATTTCACTTAAAATTCTACATATATTAATTTTTTGTTGTTAAATTTTTAGACATATAATGTAATAATTTAATTTTTTTATCGCTCTACGCGCTAGCTCATCAGAAACAGTTAAATGACTAATTATATTTATTACTTACTCGAAAACACCAAACACAATCGGAAATCACTCGTGATAATCGGTACAGATCGGTACACGATATGAAACTTTCTGCATTACAACCTGCATCCTTATAAGGGATTAGGGTAAGCTGCTTACAACCTGCATCCTTGTTAGGGAAAACAGTAAGCTCAACATTTTTTTTTGATTTTTTTTTATACGAAAATTAATCGTTTCTTTTGCTGCTTCTCAGTATTATGTGATAGTAAGCCTTATATCAGCTCATTTGTTTACTGGGAAATAACACTTTTTTAAATAAATATACCTAAAAACGAATATAAATACCTATATGCAGTTAACAGTGATGTGTTTACGTTGGCTAACGTCTTGAGGAGCTTCCAAATTCTCCGTCGTAACAAATCCAACATATTGAGAATGAAAAACAAAAATCCAATTAGTATTTAGATTTTTGCATTTATATAAAATATTTCTTACATTCTTTATAATTTATCTTTTTTCACAGCCAATTTTATATTTTTTTAAAATAATTAAATTGCATCAGAAATAAAATGCTAAAGAAACTCCACATCAATTATGCTTTTATGTTCGATATTGTCATATATAATAAATATTGCCGCATTGATTTGTGCATGTCAAACTAAATTCTAAGTGTTTTTTGTAATTTATCTTTTTTTTATTAGAAAAATATACTTGTAGCTTATTTTATTTTCCAAATTACATCAATGTAAATTTTTTATTAATAATCGTCAATGTAACATTTACATAGCATAAACTTGAATAAAATACCAAAAACGCAACTTGTGAAATTTAACAAAAACGCAGTTTAATATGTTATTCAATTTTTTTTGGTTTTTATAAAAACACACCAGTTTTTTTCTGCGTGTTTTAACAGTTGTTTAAAAATGTTTGTTGTAAAACATTTTCAGTTTTTGTACGACATTGTTAGTTGTTTTTAAGCAGGTAAAAACAATTACATTTTTAGTTATTTTAACGGCAATTACTTTTGTCGCCGTTTTTTACTAAATTACAGTTGTTTTAACTGTCATTCTCAGTAGATTGAAATTAGATTGAAAGTAACAGTAGATTGAAAGTAACACTTTTTTGAATGATTGAAACATGTTCGGGCCAATATATTTTGAAGCTCTGAACCCATAGCCCGCGGTATATTTAGCTCAAAGCTTGGTAAATCCAGATAACAACGAAAATTAACTACCACAATATTACGAATTAGACTTTTTTTTATTAATGTCTAGATATGTTTAATTTATTTAAATAACTTTTTGAAATTCAAAATTTTCCAACATGAGAAACAAAATTTTCTGGCAACATCTATTACAATTTCAAGTTATAAGCTCCTTGCAATAAAAAAAGTTGGTAATGCTGACTGTCTTCTTGTTAATTATTTTAGTTTAACCGGTTATAAAATGTGACGTCACTATATAAGGAAGAGGAGGAGGTTTTCTGTGAAACATTCAACATTGAAAGTGAGAGTAAGAGTACGAATAACGATAGTGAACATGGGGTATTTCTTGTTGAACAATATGTATAAACCGTTAACAATTAAGTACCAAAAGTTGAAAAATAAACTCCTCTAACAACTTTGCACATACTTAGGGTGACCCTATTTTTCTGACTTAAAATCCGTACAAAAATTTCAAAACATAAATTTTGTGATGAATTCTAAAAAAATACTGCGAAGGAAGAGTATATGCTATATAAAAATTCAGATTAAGGGAAACTTGAGATTATGGAAATTATCAAAATTTATATAAAAAAATTCAGACTCAGTTAATTTTTATGAATGTAATTATACACTGAGAGAATTATATGCATGATATTGATGAATTTTTGAATCAAATGAACGAAGTTTCGTTGAAACTCGTCCATTAAAAGTTATAATTAGATTAGTTTTTCCTAACATTTTATGTTTCGTTTAAAATAGTTTCAAAAATAATTATAATACTTTTTAATGAAATGGCGGAAATTTTTACTAGCTTTGTAAAAAAACTTTATTAGTTTAAACAAAAATTAAATTAAAAATCGTCCCAAAAATTTCCTTTTGTAACTGTTTTTTTTGTTTTTTATAATTTAATCAATACTCAGGGGATGCCCCCTACTCATGCAGTGCATTGTATTGATCAGCAAAATAGGGTATGGGATGGTGGAAAGAGGGAGTAGTGTTTGTGGATATTTAATTTAAATTTTTCTAAATTGTAAGTAACAGGGAAGACTTCTGCGGGAAGTTTGTTCTACATACGAATCGTTCCACTAAAAAACGAATCATTTTCTCAGGCTCAATCATTTTCTCAGGCTCATATCTTGAAAACCGTTCAGAATTTCGATTTACTCTCTATGGCAAAGTTGTAGCTCTTGTCATAAAGAACAAAAATTGCGAACATATAAAATCAAAAAAACTTCACCTTCCAGATCAAAATCGCAAAAAACTTAAAAAAATTCGATTTTTTTTACCTTTTTTCCCGTGTTCAGGTCCATAGGTAGCAAACCGTTCAAAATTCAAGGAAACAATCAACTACAAAAATTTACCTTAGATCTCAATAAACAAACATTCCGCACGGTGTATACCGTACGGAATGTCTCTTTTGTGTCTCAAGAAAGTTGTAGATATTCAATATCCTACCCGAAAAGTGCCTTAAAAATCGCAAAAATTACCATTTTTCCCCATTTTCACCTTTTTTGCTCAATGACTGGATTACAAATCCACAAATATGCTGTTTTTTTTTCTTTATAAACCTTATTTTGCATGAAAATAAAAATAAAAATTCCGATTCCTATTACAGCTATTCTTACGCAGAAAATATGATATTTTTATATGTTATCTATGCATGGAAACAAAGTTTAGAACATTTTCAATTATAATTGAAAATGATCTAAATTTTGTTTCCATGTATATATGCAGAAGTTCTTATTTTTGGGGCTAATTTCACGTGCAATTCTCAGAATTGAGTCCTAAAATCATGTGTTGTACTGTGTAGGTTAGGTTAGGTTAGGAAGGGTTATGTACCCAAGGGCACAACTCCACTCGGAGACCAATACGGTCCATTGTGAATCCCTTCAGAGAAAAAACGGTGAGAAAGAGTAGAAATAGACAGAAAAACATAGCTCGAAAGATAAAAATGAAGAAAGGTAGAAAATATATATTTACTCCCCAGAAACCGGATCCTAACGTCCCCTTACTAGAAACAGCCGTCCTATCTCCCTGACAAATCTCAGCAAATCAACTGGATTGTATCCAGCGACACACCCGAGTTCGTCGTGAAATCTATCTCCTAGCCATTTCTGTCTGAGACCCTGTAACCTAGGACAGTGGCACATTATATGCTCAACCGTCTCCAGTTCCTCAACGTCCTCGCACAGCCTGCAAAAATCCGGTATGTCCCTGTCCCATCTGCTTGTGAAAGCCCTAACAGCACAATGACCGGTCAGGAACCCCGTAAGGGTCCTGAGACCTTCCCTGACCAGTCCCAGAAGAACCTTGGTTGCCTGTACTGTGTAAGGGATGCATTTATTATTTTAACACGCCCTTAACGTCTTCAGCTGGAGTTGTTTTGTTATTGAAGTGAATATACCTATATTTTGTATACAAAAACTATCTAATTTTGTTTTATTTGTTCAGAATTTTTTTACGTTGTAAATGCAAATTTTTCAAAATAAACTGTGTAAATAAAAATAAATAAATAAAATAAATGAAGTAAGTTTAAAATTTTTAAAAAATAATCTAAAATAATCAAAAATAATTCTTGAAAATAATCAATTATTTTTTTGAATACTTTTGATTATTTTTGATTATTTCCTCGCAATCCTAATTAATCTTGATTATTTTTTGATTATTTGTAATCATAATTAATTAACAATCAGGAATAGTTCAAAAGAGAAATATGTAATCAATACAATTCTTTTTAAAATGTAATCTAATTGATTACTAATCGTAAACCAAATTTAACAGCTCTGGTTTAAACAAATGAAACACCCAACCCTTAACATGCGTAATGGAATCTAAATTTTTAATTTAAAAAATTAAATAGTTGCTTAGTTCCGCTATAGGCAATATACTTTCTACCACTGATCCTGTTTTGTGGTTAACAAAATAGTTGTTTTGAACAATCTGAAATTGATGAAGTACCAAATAAGGAGATTTATCCTTCATAAACAAAAATACCATATTGATCCATAATACCGGCCGTATAGTTATTATTTTTAATTATTTGTATAACAAGGACATGTGAAGTTTTCTGTTTATTTCTGATCTTAAAAAAAATTTTTTTTTTGTGTTTTACCTATCGCTTTAAATGTATTCTATATTCCAACTTCAGATTCATAAAAAGCATATATTTTTAGATTTAACATTACTTTTTAAACTTAATATTTATATATTTTATAAATTAATTACAAATTCTAATTAATTGGATAAAAATAAAAAGTACTGATCTCTAAAACATTTAAAATTTGTTTTTACATTTTTTAATTAAAAAACTTATTTGATAAAATTGTATCAAATTTTCCGGATCAAACTATATGAGATTAGATTAGATTCCATGAGATACCATGAGATTAGCTTATGTATGCCATTTTTTGCGTCAGATGTAATGTAAAGTAATTCTTAGTTATATGTGATACTATATATAATCATATATGAATATATCGGAACTGTTTTCGTCGGACAACTAAATAAAGAGTAACTTTGCAGTAAACAGTTAATTTTTTTAGTTATTTAAAAATAGAACATTATATCGAGTTTTAAAAAATTCTCGTTTAGTTTATATTTGTTTTTATTGATACGTTAATAGTTTGAAAATAATAATTAGAAAATTTCATTGTACCTCCAATGCATAACAATGTTATAACTGCAGTACAGTTTGGAATTTTGATATTGCATTTTTTTTTGATATTTGCATTTTAGGGTGTAGGAAAAACAATTTTTTTATGTATTTGAAAAAAAAAAAAAATAAAAAATATTTTTAAAATACCGAAAAAATAACTGCTAAAAACAGTACTCACAAAAACAAAAGGTGTATAATTTCCACGTATTAGAGTAATAGTTTACAAAGTTTCGTGGTAATTATGCAACTACATAAAATTAACAACAATATTGCCAAAACGCTTAGGTAAATGTACGAAGTGATATGTTTCTATTTTGACTTTAGATTCTTATTAAGGGTCCCTAAATTAGAATGAAAAAGGTTTACATATATGCTCCCTCCCCTTCCAACCCACCAAAAAATGGGTCCAAAAATCAAATAAGCCGAAGTTTTTTGTATAATATTGCAAAGTTTTCCAGGTTCAATAAACTATTTATTTTTGTAAATAAAAAATACTCCATTATATTGAAAATAATATTTTTTATTAAAATTAATAGTTTATTTAACAACAACCCAGTAAAAAACGCTGCTTACATGCAAGCAGGTTTGTAAGGGAGTAAGCCAAAAAGAATCCCTTACAAACCTGCTTACATATGCCATGATTTTTATATGGCGAATTCCCACTTGGAAGCATTACTTTTGGGCAAAGTAAGCGCGGATTTCAGTGCTTATAAAAAGCTGTGATTTCATGGGTTTTGAGTAAAATCATATTTCATGTCTTCATTATTACGATTAAAAGTAATTTTATAATAAATAAAAGTAATTATATGAATATAATTTATTTCACTTAAAATTCTACATATATTAATTTTTTGTTGTTAAATTTTTAGACATATAATGTAATAATTTAATTTTTTTATCGCTCTACGCGCTAGCTCATCAGAAACAGTTAAATGACTAATTATATTTATTACTTACTCGAAAACACCAAACACAATCGGAAATCACTCGTGATAATCGGTACAGATCGGTACACGATATGAAACTTTCTGCATTACAACCTGCATCCTTATAAGGGATTAGGGTAAGCTGCTTACAACCTGCATCCTTGTTAGGGAAAACAGTAAGCTCAACATTTTTTTTTGATTTTTTTTTATACGAAAATTAATCGTTTCTTTTGCTGCTTCTCAGTATTATGTGATAGTAAGCCTTATATCAGCTCATTTGTTTACTGGGAAATAACACTTTTTTAAATAAATATACCTAAAAACGAATATAAATACCTATATGCAGTTAACAGTGATGTGTTTACGTTGGCTAACGTCTTGAGGAGCTTCCAAATTCTCCGTCGTAACAAATCCAACATATTGAGAATGAAAAACAAAAATCCAATTAGTATTTAGATTTTTGCATTTATATAAAATATTTCTTACATTCTTTATAATTTATCTTTTTTCACAGCCAATTTTATATTTTTTTAAAATAATTAAATTGCATCAGAAATAAAATGCTAAAGAAACTCCACATCAATTATGCTTTTATGTTCGATATTGTCATATATAATAAATATTGCCGCATTGATTTGTGCATGTCAAACTAAATTCTAAGTGTTTTTTGTAATTTATCTTTTTTTTATTAGAAAAATATACTTGTAGCTTATTTTATTTTCCAAATTACATCAATGTAAATTTTTTATTAATAATCGTCAATGTAACATTTACATAGCATAAACTTGAATAAAATACCAAAAACGCAACTTGTGAAATTTAACAAAAACGCAGTTTAATATGTTATTCAATTTTTTTTGGTTTTTATAAAAACACACCAGTTTTTTTCTGCGTGTTTTAACAGTTGTTTAAAAATGTTTGTTGTAAAACATTTTCAGTTTTTGTACGACATTGTTAGTTGTTTTTAAGCAGGTAAAAACAATTACATTTTTAGTTATTTTAACGGCAATTACTTTTGTCGCCGTTTTTTACTAAATTACAGTTGTTTTAACTGTCATTCTCAGTAGATTGAAATTAGATTGAAAGTAACAGTAGATTGAAAGTAACACTTTTTTGAATGATTGAAACATGTTCGGGCCAATATATTTTGAAGCTCTGAACCCATAGCCCGCGGTATATTTAGCTCAAAGCTTGGTAAATCCAGATAACAACGAAAATTAACTACCACAATATTACGAATTAGACTTTTTTTTATTAATGTCTAGATATGTTTAATTTATTTAAATAACTTTTTGAAATTCAAAATTTTCCAACATGAGAAACAAAATTTTCTGGCAACATCTATTACAATTTCAAGTTATAAGCTCCTTGCAATAAAAAAAGTTGGTAATGCTGACTGTCTTCTTGTTAATTATTTTAGTTTAACCGGTTATAAAATGTGACGTCACTATATAAGGAAGAGGAGGAGGTTTTCTGTGAAACATTCAACATTGAAAGTGAGAGTAAGAGTACGAATAACGATAGTGAACATGGGGTATTTCTTGTTGAACAATATGTATAAACCGTTAACAATTAAGTACCAAAAGTTGAAAAATAAACTCCTCTAACAACTTTGCACATACTTAGGGTGACCCTATTTTTCTGACTTAAAATCCGTACAAAAATTTCAAAACATAAATTTTGTGATGAATTCTAAAAAAATACTGCGAAGGAAGAGTATATGCTATATAAAAATTCAGATTAAGGGAAACTTGAGATTATGGAAATTATCAAAATTTATATAAAAAAATTCAGACTCAGTTAATTTTTATGAATGTAATTATACACTGAGAGAATTATATGCATGATATTGATGAATTTTTGAATCAAATGAACGAAGTTTCGTTGAAACTCGTCCATTAAAAGTTATAATTAGATTAGTTTTTCCTAACATTTTATGTTTCGTTTAAAATAGTTTCAAAAATAATTATAATACTTTTTAATGAAATGGCGGAAATTTTTACTAGCTTTGTAAAAAAACTTTATTAGTTTAAACAAAAATTAAATTAAAAATCGTCCCAAAAATTTCCTTTTGTAACTGTTTTTTTTGTTTTTTATAATTTAATCAATACTCAGGGGATGCCCCCTACTCATGCAGTGCATTGTATTGATCAGCAAAATAGGGTATGGGATGGTGGAAAGAGGGAGTAGTGTTTGTGGATATTTAATTTAAATTTTTCTAAATTGTAAGTAACAGGGAAGACTTCTGCGGGAAGTTTGTTCTACATACGAATCGTTCCACTAAAAAACGAATTTTCTCTGTAATGCGTTGTGCGAAACACAGGACAATCAACTACAAACCGATGTGCTCTACTAGATAAGCGAGTATTACGAATAAAAACTCGGGCTCGTGGAATAAGTTCACTTATCTCAGATGAGCATTTCCCATGGTAATATCGGTAGAAAAGTGTCACACAACCCACATTCCGACGATGCTCCAATGAAGCAATAGAGTTGGATACACTACTGTCATTGATAAGCGTCACCGCCCTCCCCTGAACACTGTCCAGAAGCTTCAGAATAGACAGTGGAGCTCCTGCCCATATATGAGAGTTGTATTCCATTTTTGGCCGGTTATAGCTGGTATAAATTGTAAGGAGATCGGATGGAGTGAAGTAAGTCTTACACCGTTTTAGAAAACCGAGAAACTTGAATGCCTCTTTCGACACTTGAAATACGTGCTTATTCCAACGGACATCACACTGTATTCTCATGCCCAGAACATCAAGAGTATCCGATTCCTCAATACCTGTACCATAGCTACAGATGACAATATTAATTCCACAGCCCGTCTGTGGGTTAACATACAACATTGAGTCTTGCGTGCATTAAAATCGACCTTATTCGCGCGACCCCACTAGGAGATTGTAGAAAGGTCTTGATTGAGGTTCTGCCGCATGCCCTCTATCACCAAAGAGCTTGGCCTGTGATCGAATGAAAATTAATGACAAATGTTGCTGTCATCTGCAAAAGAGTAGATAGGATTGAAGGTCTGACCAAGAAGGTCATTAATAAAAATAAGAAAAAGGGTAGGAGAAAGAACTGTTTCATTTTTCTTCCTGAATATTTGTTTTTCTAAAAGACCCAAGATTTTGAAATATTGCTAGTCTCGGATTTTAAGCACTGATCTTAGATTTTAAACCGGTTTCCCATGTAATCACTTTTAGTTTTCAAGCAGTTTAGTTACAGTTGTCATTACATTAAGAAAATTTTTTAATTTTAAAAACTTTAATCCAAATGGATTAAAACTTAAGTTTTTCTATGAAAAAAAATATAATTTTCGGAAAATGTTAAAAATTAGAACAACTTTTTTTTCAGTACACATGATCAAAAATCAGTACATGTATTGATCAAATCAGTACGAATGGTCAGCCTACACATAATGGTAATACCGAAACAACTACAAACCAAATTGTAGTTGTACTATTATCCAAAAAATAATAAAAAAAAGATTGGTTCGTTGGTATGTTCGTCTATTCGGGTGATCTCTTTTAAGAGGCCAAGCGGGTAAATAGACACAGACATATAAATTGTATTGAAACTTTAAGCCAAGTTAATAATTGTTTGTAGGTGCAACTATAAAAGCTCATGATGCAGTAATATTATGTGCAGATACTTTTGTTACCGCATTTAACGACGACGTATTTTATTTTAAATTTCAAACGATTAAACGCGCTCAAGTGAACGTTTTTAAATAGTTTCCGTTTAGTGGAGTGTATTTGGAAACAACTACCAAAAAAAAAAAAAAAATACAAAAAATTATGAAATAATAGTTGTCCAAAAATATACAAAGAGATATAATTGAAATTGAAAAAGAAACAAAGTCAATTAAATTGTATAAAAAATAACTTAAAAAAAAAACTAAATCATGCGTTCATTTGTGATAATTTTTTCATTGGCCTTTATTGGTCACTCGGTCGTATATGGTCAACAACATCAACAAATTGATCCAGCTTATTTACGCCAATACTATCAACAATTACAACAACAGACTGGAGCAGCACAATCGGCTGACGCAACTCCCATCTATGAACAGAATTCCGAGCAAACACAACAACAATACGTTTCACCTGGTCAACAATTACGTGTCAAGGACAATGTACAGGAACAAGTAGGTTCTTTCGTTTGAATTAAGTATATGTAGAAATTGACTTATGAATTACTTAGGGACGGTATTATGGTGAACACTTAAGTGAAATCTAACTCTTAAGTGAAATATTTTTAAAGTTTTTTTGGGCATTACTTACGAATAAGATAGTTAGCCAGATTAAAAAGGCTGAAACATAATTGGTCAAGTGTTGGTATGAAACGAAAATTTGGAAATACAATTGATGCCTCGCTCAAACAAGGGTGTAAGCAACAAATTTTTAAAAACCCGTCTTTTTTTCATAATACAACGTTTTTGCCATAAAGAAATATTGCTAACATTTTTCAAGATATTTTGACCACAAAATTCAAAAGTGAAATTTTGAGGGACGCAGAACTTAGTACATTGAAATATCAAAACGTTTTTTATTAATTGGACATACAATAGTTCTACTAATACACTTTAAAATAGCAAAAACTTCATTTAAATATCTAAAAATAAAAAATAATGAAAAATTATGGCAATTTTGTCATATTTAAATTCAAAATTCAACCACTGCCATTTACAACAATAGGACTTGAGTTAACGAACTGTGATCAAAAAATATGATTTTTTAAGCATTTCACATCTTTTTCTCTTCTCCTGTAATGTACTGAAAATGGATTATATACTCTTATTCGAGCGAGGCATTCAATTATTAAAATATAAAAAAAATTTAATTTCCTTTCATATCAATACCTGACTTAAGTCACTTAAACCAATTATGTTTCAGCCTTAAAAATATCTTAGAAATTGTCTTAAAAACACACTTAAATTAAAAAAAAAAACTTAAGTGTTCACTTTAAAACTGGTCCTTAAAGGCAATATTTATTGTTGTTATTCATTATTTTTGTTGTTATAGATTCGTGCTTCTCAACAGCATCAGCAACAAGGTTATGTTGCTCCTGTTGTGCGCGAATATTTGCAACATCAGCCTCAACAGGTATGATTGGTATATTTTGGTTTAGTTGTTACTCCTTTTAACAAACTAAATATTGGACATTCAAAAAAAAAACCTCTACTAATATTGGTAATAGATAAACTTTTCTTTTCAAAATTTACCTGTAAATACATTAAAATTAGTTGCTTCCAAAATCCAAACATCTTTTTGCTGAGGTATTATTTTTACATTTGTGTACTAATAATATATTTCTGGTTCAAAACTCTGCTGAAGCGATACAATTTCGGACTTAAAATCAGTACAAATTGAAAAAAAAAATTAACTTGCTCTCCTAAAAAAATATTCTCAAATTTATTATATTAAAAACATTTCAAACAAACTAGTTTCAAACCACTTTAAAACAGATTTTTTACCTTCTAATTATCAACTTTAGCCGTGAGCGGCTTCAGCAATTAATATACTGGGAAATTTCAGACGCCATGATGTACAATAGACTTGCGCACGCTTGTATGGAAAACTAAAAGTATATTCAATCGGAAGATATTTAGGGGTCGCTATGAAATGTGACTTTTGGGTTTCGTCTCTTATACGTATTACGTTCTAATTCTAGTGTTTCAGCGTTATTGTATTTGTTTATATATTTCTGACTGTGAGTTCTTGTATTACAGAGTCTTTGTATAATTTGGTCATTGTAAATACTATTCCCACTCCTTTTTATGATCTTAACTAGCTCTAAATTCATGAAAATTTTAATAGAAAATTATATATTGTATTATGAAGGCAGAATTAAAAAAATAATAATAGGTATAATTATATAATTTGTGGGCGTTGTGGTGTAATGGTAAGCGCGTTGGACTGTTACACAGATGGTTCCGGGTTCGATTCCCGGTGACGACAACATCAATTTAGAAAAATAATATTTATGAGTTTTCTATAACTTATATGTATCGCTGCGCCCACCTTCGATGTTCCCATAGCACTTAACCCCAACGAAGTAAAATAATGAATCAGGGCTATGAAGCAGAAAAACTTAAAAAAAAAATTCGCCAAGTCAACATCAGGTGGCGAGCAACAACTGTTCTAAGACTTATCTACTCGCGCAATTTCAGTGTTGCCATTTTTGAAGCCCTTCATCCTTCACCACCTTTCATCTCTCCACTATCCCCTTTCCAAAGAAAGCAACACATTAATTAATAGGAAGAATTTCTTGAGTGTTGCTTCTCTTTTTTAAAAAAAAGTAGTTTGACCTCCTAAATTCAAATCTTAATTCAAAAACTTTTCACTGGCTCGCCGTTCCGACTTATGTACCATTCTTTCTTTAACCCTCTTACCCAGACAAGAATGGTTTAATTTTCAATTTTGCGTATAAGTATGTTAAATCTTTTATATATTTTATGGATTTGCATCTTACATAAATTTAACTCTCATTTGAGTCAAACTATGTCTGGAAATGTGCAAGGGTATTTTGGTACCCAGAAGGGGTTTCGAAAATCGTCTTTACTTTGAAATTGTACTTATGGTAGAAGAGGAAGCTTTCGTCAGTGGGACACAAACACCATCCTCACCAAATTTAAGAGAGATAATAAAAAAAGCTTAAATGACAACTTTTTCAGTTTTTGATCTTTTTTTATACCTCCAAGTTTTAGATTTTTAGTATAAAGGTAATCTCTATTTAGAGGGTTTCAAAAAATATATGAAAGTAAGTTTATTCTTTGATAACTTTTTCAATTGGTTTACTACTAAATATATCTTTTAGAACAGCCGTGGTTTCAAGGTGGGGGGTGGTAATGGGAAATTTGTGTTTAAGATGAAAAATGAGAAGTTTTATCTGAACTAGCAAAGTAACAATTACAAAGAATAGACATTTTGTTTGGTTCTATAAAAAGAATCACTGAAATTAAACTGATTCTTTGAATAAGACATTGATGTATAAAGTAGCAAATAATTCAAAAAATAAAATTAGTTTTGCCAGTCGATTAGTTCAAAATTGAAACAGCTTAAAAACCCGAACGAGATTATTTTGTTTTTAAAAGTCTGTTATAAACAGTCACGGATCCAATTGAGACCAAAAAAAAAATAAAAATAGAAAGATAAAGGAAAAAGAGGATAGGGGAAAAAGGAAGGGGAAAGGAAAAGAAAAAAGGAAGCAGTTGTTTGGAGTAGTTGTTTTGACAATGTTTTTTATTGTTTCCCTAAACACTATTAAAATTAAATTAAAAAACCCAAAGCATTTGTTTATATTAAAAAACTGTTCAAATATTCTATGCTTGTATATGCGACTTTGCTGAGTGTCTGATTTTCCATGGTCTTAGGTTAGGTTAGGTCGAAAAGAGGATTCGGAGAAGGGAAAATGCTTCGCTAATCCGACTGAAGTCCCTGAGGACTTACACTTAAGCCAGAATGTCGGCTTGTTGTGCACTCTAAACAATAGGTTATATGTCACATTCCTACCCCAGGAACTCCGTCCCACTGACGAAATTCCTCAACTTCTTCCATCCCATGCCCCTAAGATCCCCCAATGTGGATATTGGGTCACTGGATAGTGTTTCGACCCGAATCCCGGCAAATGCCGGGCATTCACAGAGATAGTGTTCCAACGTCTTCTCGTCCTCCCCACAGGCCCTATACACTCTCGAGTCCGCCAACCAATACGGTGGTGATGTGTCCTTAATGTCGAGTGTTCCGTGAGGATTTCCATCAAAAGACACAGTTCCTTCCTACTGAGATTCTTGTCCCTGTCCGGGTTGCCTGTCCTGCCAACACCCGCATTCTACCAGATGGTCCTATGCATGGTGTCAGCCCAGTCCACCAGTTCCGCCTTGAGAGCTTTAAAAGGTTTAGCGTTCCCCAAAGTGACTAACTCAAGGGAATATCCTCCGTGATCTTAAAGGTTAAACCCGGTTTATATATATTGAATATTATAAGCTCATCTGAACCGCCTTTAAAATCATCTAATATATACACTCAGAGGAAAAGCTTTATCATATTTATGACATATTTCATAAATTTTCGTTAAATGTAACTTATCATAGTATTTACGAAAGGTTTCATTAAAATCAAAATCAATGTCATCAATTCATATAATGTTTCACTATATATATGAAGCATATTTTGTATTAGTAAGGATTTCATTATTTTTGTGTACAAAAAATTTTACGGAGACAATGATATTGTCATTATAATTCTTGTTGTTTATGTAATGATTCCTAAATATTGATGAAATTGTTACATTGGACGAAAATTGAAGAAAATTATTTCAGGTTTTCTATGGGTGTACATTAGTGCGGGTCGATTTAAAAATCGCTCAACGTTCAAGGAAAATCGTATTCTAGGGATCAAAATAAGAAACTTTGACGAGGGAACCATACCTCTAAAACGAATTCTGATGTCCCTAGCATATTAATGCATAAATCATCATTCTAGGTGACCGTTAAGGGGTTAAAATTTAAGTTGAAAGAGGGCCTTTTTAGCCGTGTTTTTATAGCAAAATGTACAAATCTCGGGATAGAGATATTTCAGAAAGTAGGAGGAGTCTTTCCAAGATTAGGGTCTCTATTTCTTCTCCGGAAGACGCTCTAGCAGATGAATGTATAACTTATATTCGATTGGGTTGGATTCGATTGGGGCACTCTAAATGGGTCAAAGTGGGATTTTTCAAAATTTGACCCTACTGGTCAAAAGTCGGGACATCAGAATTCGTTTTAGAGGTATGGTTCCTTCGGCAAAGTTTCTTATTTTGATCCCTAGAATACGATTTTCCTTGAACGTTGAGCGATTTTTTTGCCTCCATACAAATCGACCCATTAATTAAAATGTGCAGTAATATTTTAATTGAAAAAAGCTGATGAAAGCTGTTACTAGTTTTTCTCAACAATTATATCAAATTATATATAATTTCATAGAATTTTAGAAAGGATTGTTCTTATTTTTAAACTATTATATTTAATTATGATTTGGCAGTTATTAATGTATTTATTACTAATATTAATCGTTCGTGAGATATCTAAAATGTATGGTTTATGAAATAACAATTAATGTCTTAATTAATGGCTTAAGAGCAAAATTTACCTGCTAGCATAGAAAAATAAAGCATTTGTTGCCAAAATTGTACTTTGGGCCAAATCCGCAAATTCAATAGACATGTAAAAAAAGTTTTTTTAATAGGAATAGAAACAAAATCGTGTTATCGTATATCCAATTAATTTCTTATGGATTTACTTATTATTTCCGCATGATTAATACGACTAATCTCTAAAAATCGTTTACTACCTGAACAAAGGCAACATTTTATTTGGAACCATATTTTTGACGAGATAAATGCTACAATTTATAACATTTTTGCCAAATTACATATAAAAAAAAGCAAAAAGTTTGCGGTTTTTCAGTTAACATTAAAATAATTATATCAAAACTATCAATAATTAACCGGGTGCGAAAGTGTAACATTTGTCTTAAAATAGAAAAATTTTGTAATTTTCTTATTTTTATCATGTAGTTTGAAATTTAATTTTGATTTTGAATAAGCATACACTAATAAACAAAAAAAAAAAAAGCTATAAAAAATTATTGGATTTCATTTCATAGATAAAACTTTAAAGCAATATATCTGAACAAAGTGAACACTGTTGCAGTATTGCTCCTAACTGTATGTATTTATAAGTTCCTCTACCCATTCCTTGTTAAACAAATTTCGATTTAACACCATAATTTCAATACTAAATTTTCATATTTCGATTGCAAAAAACCCTACAACATAAACAACAAATTTTAATCACGATTAAAATTAATACATATCAACCTAATATAGTTAGAATATATGCTAATATTACCAAATTTTCTTTTTAGGTCCAATATCAACATCAACCCCAACAAGTACAATATCGTCAGCAACAAGCTGCAGCTCCAGCACCTAGACCTAGACCACAGCCTGTAGCTCAACAATATCAGTCACCCAGACCCAAGAGTAAACAACAATTGGAACAAGAGGAAGAGGAATATGATGATGTAAGTGTAACAATTCAATGGGGATATAGTTATAAAAAATACAACATTTTCGGATTTAAAATTTCCCAATTTCACTTTGTGATTTACTTTCGTTTATGAAAACAATGCTACTAATGCCTGGTTAGTTTATTGTAAACTTTTTTTTAACCATGGTTTAAAACAATCTCCATTGTTTTACTATAATACATATGAGTATTTTCAAAAATGTTCGACACCTGTTGAAACCGAATTGAGATGCCTTTTATTTCTTAAGGTTTTTTTTAATTGAGAGTAACGATGGACAAAGTTAGGTAGACTATTCTTAAAAAACCTATGACATTCAAAATATCAAGTTGAAAAGTCTTTAGCTAAAGAATTGAAGAACATTTAAAAGTTGATAATTAATTTGAAACTTACAACAAGTTTTTCTATTCATTTTATTTTTTTCCTCATAGTTTTTAACTTTCAGATACAAATGGAGTCACTAGACTTGGAAGATACTTTCACTAAAAAAGTGATTTCCATATTGCTGCTTGGTAAAAAGTTGTATGTTGGTTTACAAGTGGAACAAATTTTCCGATTTTTAAACATGAGTATTTTTTTACAGGGCTTTTGTACAATTTAATGCATTTGAGTTTTGAGAACAGTATTCAGAAAACTGTGTAATTTTATACGTTATGCGATTTTTTGGAAAATACAGTTTTTTAACGCCTGACATTAACAAATATACTTAAAATTTTCTAGCGTATTGCGTGAACTGAACTCTTGGTAAACAGCACCTTCGACTCAAAAAGGCATTTTAAAATCTTCAAACGCAAAAATTGTATGAACTTTTTAAAAATGCTGCGAAATTTAATTATTGGTAGCGATTCCTATTCTCACTTTCACCATTCACCTCAATTTTCGAATCTCATTATTTCCCGAGTGTTAATTATTAGTTCCATTTTGACTTCAGGTTTTTAAATATTTGTTTATTGTAAAGACGATTGGATAATAAAAAATTTATAAATTTGTATTATTTGAGAGAAAATAAGGTTCGAAAATTGAGGTGAATGGTGAAAGTGAGAATAGGAATCGATACCATTGTTTAAATTTTGAGAACATAGTTAGTTATCTAGAGTGAATCTTCACGACGGACTAAATTGATAAAACTCAAAACAAAATATTTTTTTTTTCATTCCTAGCGATTACATTGGCAGTTTTTTCCAAACACATTTTGCTTAGTGACAACAAAAGAGCTGTATCAAATTCCGCCAAAACTTACATCAAATAAAGGTTTTAATTAGCTTAATTCTAAAATCGAAAAGGCATCAACAAATTTCAAGGGCTTTAAATTATATTTTAATTATAGAGCACACAACATTTTAAGAAGTTCAAAAAGCATTCACCCAGAAAATATACTCGATAGTAGCAACCACATTTGTAGCTAATTGAATGCTTCGATCGTTGCAAACAAATTATTCGGTTGCGATAACAATCATTTAAATAAAAAAACAGAAATTCTGACACGACAATAGAATTTCGATCGCCTGAACAGAATTTTCCTTTATAAAATTTTAAATATTGCGAATTTTAAAGTACTCAATATAATTTCCTGCAAATAAGTAAACCCAAACTTACCTGACCAACCATCCCGATCTTGGTGGGATTATCTTGCTTTTTGAAGGCTGATCCCGCTTTGAATTTGTTCCCCGCTATTAAAACGAAAAGACCGCCTTTTGTATTTTGGAACTTCCGTTTTTTATAAACAATTGTATTTTTTATAAACAATTGGAAAATGCTTTAACCTTTAATAACTTGGTACTTTAATAACTTGGTTAATTGTTTATTTATTTTTTTTTTTTATTTTATTAATTAATAATCATATAATTACAAATTATATACTATTACCCTAACCGAGCACTAGCTACTATGGCCTTCGGCGCATTGTAGCGAAAACAAACCAGTGCCTCTGGTGGGAATCGAACCCACGACCCCCGCACTGATAAGCCAGCACGCTACCAACTAGCCTACCGGGGCGCACTGGTTAATTGTTAAATTTTTGAGTTCTTTAGAATTGTGCAAAAAAGGTAAACGATGAACGTAAAATTCTTTGGTACGGCGATGATGAAAAATGTTTTATATTTTTGAGATTTATATGTTTTTTAATTGAAAAAAAGTTAACAGTTTCAGTGATGGGACTTCGAAATTTTTGATTTTTGCCGAATCGAAGTCTAAAAAGGCCCATAATGGCATTCGTTGTGCCAAAACTGTGTTTTTTTTACCATGCATAGAAAATATAAACTTTATTCTAGATTTTTTAACAAAAATTATATCGTATCTAAATACGCAAATTCAAAAACTTTCACTAGTTAGTAAAGTTTGTTTAGAGATTTTTTATATAAAAGTATCACAAATTTTTTAGGAAAATTTTTTAAAGAAATATACAAAAATTTGATATTTTCTAGAACTTTATATGCAATTATTTTTGGAAGAATTTTACATAAGCTCTTTACTTCACGAAAATTGGGATTTAAAAAGAGTAATATATATTGGTAGAAAATGAAAAAAAAACTGTACCTATTTCAGCGATTTTATATGTTTTAATTTTTAAGGATTTTATTGAAGGATAACGATAAATCGCCATAATTTTTGCGCCGTTAAAGCTAAATTATTAAACATGATGAATTTAGCATGTTTAACCTCTCTGCTGCGTAAGATGTGTGTATATACACGTTTTATCAAAACTCGGTACTGTTTCGTAAGACTTATAAAGGGTGTTTTTTTTATAGAGGTATAGAACTTTGAAATGAAATAAAACAAATAAGAATTTTTTAAATTGACATGAAATTTTTCGGAAGATAATCTGCTGGCTCGGACGTAGTCTAATCTGGAGGTCCAATGACTCGATTACTTTTTCCAACATTTGTGGCCGTATATTGGCAATAACGCGGCGAATGTTGTCCTCCAAGTGGTCAATCGTTTTAGGCTTATCGACGTAGACTAGCGACTTCACATATCCCCACAGAAAATAGTTCAGCGGCGTTAAATCGCACGATCTTGGAGGCCAATTCACGGTCCGAAACGTGAAACTATGCGGTTAACAAATGTTTCTTTCAATAAATCAATTGTGGCACGAGCTTTGTGACATTTTGAGCCGTCTTGTTAAAACCACAGCTTCTGCACATCATGGTTGTTCAATTGATGAACGAAAAAGTCAGCAACCGTGGCTCTATAGCGATCACCATTGACTGTAACGTTCTGACCAGCATCGTTTTTAAAGAAGTACGGACCAATGATTCCACCAGCCCAGTCAGTTTTTAAAGATGCAAACAGTCAGTTTATCTGGATGCAACGGTGTCTCAACATACACTTGAGACTTATCATCACTCCAACTACGGCAGTTTTGTTTATTGACGTATCCATTGAACCAAAAGTGAGCTTCATCGCTAAACAAAATTCGTAAAACAAACAAATTTGCACAATTTGAAAGTGTTGTTCAGGCGTCAGTCTATTCATGTTGAAATTCCAAACCAAATTAAACATAAATCACTTGACAGCTGAAGAAATGGCCGCCAGTTAAAAAAGTGTTGCCAGCTTAAAGTTATATACCTGTATAAAAAACACCCTTTATATATGTACATCTTACTTAAGTGCAGCAAGCGTGTTTCGACTTAACCAGCAAAGGTTTTTTTTAATATCTTGACTACGCAGTTAAGTAGTTAAACATTTTCTAACACGTACACAAAAAAGGTTACTCATGTCATACAAAAAACTGTTTGAAAATATTTTGCCTCTAAGTGTCGAAAATTTTTGAAATTCCTCATATGTCACAAATTGATATTGGTAATAAATTTTAAATATTATGTACAATATTTATGTAAGTTACCATGGATATAACTTACAAATAAATTCAAAACGTGCGATGCAACCAACCAACTAACAACTACAGCATAAGGTCATTAACACTATTAAAATTTTATGCCATTTGGTTGGCAATACTAAGTAGTGGTGGTAAATTTCACATACTTGCAGTTACTATTGTAATGTAGTATTGCGTTTTTCATGCATGAATACCAATTGTGTCAGTGCTTCAAGTTTATTAACTTTTTAAAACAAACGAAAAAAAAAAAAAAATCCCAAGATACATAATGTTAAAAACTAAGTTTTACAGACAAACGGATGCTGCATGTTTGAATTTTTGTTTTATGGCTTTTACATACAATTTTTTTTTTAATTTTTTTAAATGAGCTTCCGTACGGAAATGCATATTGATTGATTTTGTTTTAGCAATCGAGTATAGTCTAGTGTGTAAGTAATAAAGTTTATTTTATATTAAAAAATTTTTTTTTTTTTTTTTGATATAAAACACGAATTGTTTTTTCGTTATTAGTTTCCTTTCCTTTCATTTTTTTTTTCATTTTATTTAACCAGTTTATGAAGCATGTTAATAGTATTTTAATTCGTTTTTTTGAATTTCTTCACAAAAATTTGTCAGTTAGCAACATGTTGTTACAGAGTTGGCAACACATTGATTATAATTCTTAAAAATTGCATGATAACTATCACAAATTTGTTGTTACTACTCGTTTATGAATTTCCTTTCAATTTTTGTCTACCACTAGTTTTTGTTGCACTTTTTTTGTTGTAATTGTTCATGTCATAACATGTTTAGTTCTTATACGTACGTATAAAGAACTTCAAAGGCTACATTTTTATTTTATTTTGCTGCACCCAATATTGGTATGCTAGTTTGCAACAAGAACTACCTTAACCTACTTTATTGGTTGCAAACAGTTTCTCTAACTACAAGTTCTGCCTAGCTATCGATGTGTGTGTGTGTGTGTAAGTCAAAACTTCCATTCATCCGTTAATTGCATATTTTACGTAACGTGCAAGCTAACAATAGATTTCATTTTCTTTTACAAATAACTTGTAAAAGTTTTATTTTCAGTGAAAACGAATTTAGTTAACCCTCTTTGAGTATTTAAAAATAAACTTTACAACTTTATTTTTAAATACTCAAACGCTCAATTGCCGAAGGAACCATACCACTAAAACGAATTCTGATGTCCGGACTTTTGACCCGTAGGGTCAAATTTTGAAAAAGCCCACTTTGATATTTCAGAAAGTAGGAGGAATCTCTCCAAGATTATGGGAGATACTTCTTCTTCGGGAGACGCGCTATCAGATTAATGCATAAATCATCATTCTAGGGGTTATAATTTAAGTTAAAAGAGGGCCTTTTTAGCCGTGTTTTTTTTATCAAAATGTACAAATCTCGGGAAAGAGATATTTCAGAAAGTAGGAGTCTTTCCAGGATTAGGGTCTATATTTCTTCTCCGGAAGAAATAGAGTATAAATACATTCGATTGGGTTGGCTTCGATGGGGGCACTCTAAATGGGTCAAAGTGGGATTTTTCAAAATTTCACCCTACGGGTCAAAAGTCGGGACATCAGAGGTATGGTTCCTTTGGCAAAGTTTCTTATTTTGATCCCTAGAATACGATTTTCCTTGAACGTTGAGCGATTTTTAAATCGACCCGCCCTAATATATATATATATATATATATATATATATATATATATATATATATATAATGTCCTATGGTCCCTTAAGAGGAACAAAGGGCCACAAGGAAATCGTTCCATTCGGTTCTTCTTGATGCAAGATGTTTTATCTCTCTCCAGCTTAGGCCGCTTTGATTAATTTCAAGCTCAAGTTGCCGTCGCCAGGTGTGAGATGGGCGTCCAACTCTTCGTGTATTTCCATGAGGATTCCAATCTATAGCAGCTTTTGTTGTGTCATTCTGTGGTCTGCGGAGCATGTGACCAATCCAGCGCCATTTACGATGAAGAATATCAATGTGGATTGGGCGTTGGTATGTTTGCTCCCATAGTTGCGTATTTGAAATGGTATTGGGCCAAAATATTTTTAATATCCTTCGCAGACAGCGGTTTTTGAATACCTGGATCGTGTTTATATTGTGAGATGTTGTGTTCCATGATTCGCAACCGTATAGGAGGACTGACTTTACACAGGAGTTAAATATACTGATTTTAGTAAGTTTTGTGATGGCAGTAGATTTCCATACAGGTCGTAAGATACCAAATGACTGGTTAGCCTTTGAGATTCGAAAGGCTATATCATCACTGCAGCCGCCAGTTTTTGTTAGTATGCTCCCAAGATAACAGAATGTATTAACTTCTCCTAGCTCAATATTCTGTATTTTAAATTTAGTGGTGTTAAGGGTGTTGCACCGCATGACCTTGCTCTTCTTTATATTTATCTTTAACCCTGCCTTTGAAGCCTCATTCTCAAGGGCTTTCAGTTTAGCAGACATGTGGCGATAATTGTGGGATAAGAGGCAGATGTCGTCAGCATATTCTAGGCTCTCTAGATGTTGATTGAGTCCCCATATTATGCCCCTATTCGCCTGAGTAGCATTTCCTACAACGACGTCGAGTACGATATTAAATAGAAGGGGAGATAATACACACCCTTGTCGAACACCAGTTATCACGTTAAAACTGTTGCTTAGTGCGTTTTCGACTATAGCCTAAGACAATTTACACTCGCTATTCTCTCGTTATCCTTTATCTCCCTCACGTATTATTTGAATCAAGCTCTACAGTCGCTCCAAAAAGTGAGTGCTCACCACAATTTGAATTTACAAATGTTTAAAGTATAACAATATATGTTAACCATTATTAACATAAAGCCACTGCTTTTTATTTGTCATAATATCTACCTAAACTGATAGAATTATCCTTCATGATATTAATGAAACAATTTCATAGAGCTTTTTTTTCCGTAGATTTAAGGTAGAATTTCATTATATTCAAGAAATTTTATTAATATTAGAACATTTTTCTCAAATTTTTTTTAATACAATTTTATAGTGTCATAAAAAAACTCATTCGAGTTCAGAAATTATCTCTTCATAAATTTCACGTAAATTTTCTTTAGAGCTGAAATAATTTCATTTTAAAGACTTCATTTTTATATTTTTTCATAAAATTTTATAATTTCAATAATTTTTATACATTTCAAACTATAGTTTTAAGATTTAAAAGTGCTTTATTAATTCAATAATTTTCTACTTCTAGCTAATTGTTTACAAAATCATATGAAGCGGTTCATTGTAATAGTTCCAATGTATTTTCCAAGACATTCATCAATAGTTTTATTAATTCAAAGATTTATGTATCAAAGATTTTATTTATTTATTTCATTTCATCTACAGAATTTAATTCTTACAGATTACTAAACTAGAAGAAAACTTAAAAACTAATTATAATGTTTAAATAAAAACAACTTAAACTTATCTTTATTTACATTAAAAGTTTAAAATTGGAGCAAAACTATTACATAAGTGTAAACATCTTGCAATCGGCTCATTCGTAGTTTGTTCTATGAACAGATTCTTCGAAAATCCGATTTACTCCTAAATAACTTGGAGGGCGATATAATATAAAATGATCCCTAATTTCGAAACAATTTATTTCACCAGTTATAACATTTTATGAAACTGTTTCATAGAGTCTAAAATTGATTAATTTTCGGAATGATTCAATTGTTTTATGAAGATTTTCATTAATTCTACAAACGTTTCATAAACATTTACTTTAATGAAACCTGTTTCATAGATTCTATGAAACGTTTCAATGGACGAGTTCCAGTGACAATCTTTATTAAAGTTAATTCTCTAAGTGTACATTATAATTATGGAAAAAACATTTCGAAATTTTCCTATATATTTTAGCACAACAACAAAAACAAAAAAATAATCGTTTGAAACGCCAAAAAGTGAGTGCTCTCTTAAGTTTCTGTATAAAAACTAATCCGTTGGTAAACGAATTTATGTTTAATTTGTGTTCCCTTATTCCTTATTATCTCTAATTATATTCCAGGGAGGGAACTAGACAATGCTTGAGTCACATTAATTGGTCAATTTTCCAATTATTTCTATATAGCTCTAACCAGCCCCTTTTTCAGTTATTTTCAATTTCTTCAATATTTTTTTTTTTTTTAAATTTAACCACAGTTTTTTGTCATTAGGATTAACAAAAGATAATAAGAGAGCTATTTTACAACATTTTTGAAAATAAAACTGAGACCCCAACTTTATATCGACTACATTTTACATTGGGCCGTTACCCTAGTCGAAGAGACTTTGGACTAGAAATTCAATTGCTTTTGGTCTATACAAAAAATATGTTTTAAAAACTTCAACATTACATATACAAGATTACATTCCTTTGATAATATGTGAATTTTAGACATATATATATATATATATATATATATTAGAAACTAATCATCTGAAATATTTGAATCAGATGTTTCATCTCGGCCGAAACTAGAATACAACTCCTATATATGGGCAGGGGCTTCAAAGTATATTTTGAAACTTCAGGACCGGGTTCAAAGGAGGGCGCCGCCGCTCATCAATTACATTAGGGTAACAAGATCTTTTAACTAATTGAGACATAGTCGGAATGTGAATTGTGTTTCAGAAAAGTTCCGAGATAATTGAATTAATACCTGGAGTCGCTTGTCTTCTAGATCACATCCATTTATTGTCGATTGTCCAGTGGATCGTACAAGGCACTATAGGGAAATTTCATTCTTTAGTCGTACTATCCATATGTGGCACAAACTCCGCGTCTTTAATCTCATTCAGAATTTAGAGAAATTTAAGTGTAACATCCACTTTCCTTTAACATCGCTTCTTTTCGCCGAAGCAATGCACTGCATCAGTATAGGGTATCCCCTTCATCACTTAGTGTACCTTCATATGTGAAGAAATTATGACACTACATACAAATCTCATCAGGTCTATGCGTGAAGGTCTTAAAATTTTATACTTTTTAAAGGGCACATTCTCAGTTTGAGATAAAATTAGTTGTAGTCCTGCTTGATCCCTAAATATCGGTACTACCTGTATTGGGTGTAAGTACTAAATAGATCGTATTATTATTTTGTTATCCAGACCAGAGCCATTTAAGGTTACATTTTTTTAGCTTTTCATATATTTTTGGAACTAAAAGTGATGTAGAAACGATAGGGATAATACAATCCTTTTAACACTTATCAATAGTAATGGTGATATCTATCATAAAAGGCAGATTTGAATCTTTAATTCTTTAAACTGTGGATGCACCAGTCAATTTATAGTTGGGATTTTAGGATACTGTGGAGTTTAAAGTTATCTTAAGCCACAAAATACACTATTTAAAACATTCACATAATGATTGGTATGATAAATATCTACAATTCAAGATATATTGGACTCCATAGTTCTTGAAGATGTGGGTCAAAGAAATCTTATAGAGAATAATAAGTTCATCCGGTAATATCTATCCTTAAAATAATTTAATAATAAAATAAATTTTTTCTTAACTTTGACCTCAATTTCCGCAAGATGTTGTGAAAAAATTTGGAAACCAAATTCGAACTTAGCACGGAAAGGTTACTCGAAAACGTGTGTTATTAACGAAGATTTTTGCGGTTTTTTGTTTATAACTTTTGCAGCACTCAAAAAGATTGCTTCACTTGAGCACATTACTTGTTTTTAATGAAATAAGCTCCTCTAGAAAAAAATTGTGTCACCAAATTTGAAATATTCAATTTTTAAAATCTGAAATCGTACGCTTATTTAGATTTTCCCATATATTTCCATCAATATTTAAATGGGTTCTTTCGATAAAATGTCAAAAATTGACAAGAAAAGGAAAGAAGTACCGTGTTTTGTGCCATATAAAACTTGCCCTACCAATGAGGATAAATTTGATGTTTGGATTAGAGCAAATTTTGATTAACGGCATTCGGTTTACCGAGCGTTTACTGTATTCAATAGACAATATTGCCTATGAGTATATTTATCTTAAAAAACCTGAAATACAAAAATGGATTTATGACCTGAGGATTTATAGGACCGACAAAAATAACCATATAATTTAAAGGCTTTTCATTACGAGAATTCTTATTAGCTAATGGTTTAGCAATTTAGAAAATATTTAAATCAAGAATGATCTCTTTTAAAGTAAAAATCCATTTGAATTATAAATCCGGTGGATAATAGATATCTTTATTGATAAATGCTTTTGCTCTGCAACATATCCTAATTTACTTACGTTTTCTCACAGGAGTCTTTAACAATTTTTTTGAAATGAATGTGTTGTAAAATTTATTTATTTGGGCCACTTATCGCGGATTAGTGTTACATAAAGGGTCAGTGTACTTTTTTACTATAGTGTAGGGCAATGACATCTTAATTATTGACTTGCAACGTTTTTCCTTTGTTTTTTAATAATAAATAACAATTGTTTTTATTGTTGTTATCCTAAACAAAACCTTGAGTAGATAACCTTTTAAGATTTTTGTTTTAAAGATTCATCTTTTATATTACATTGTTAGTTGGCATGGCATAAGTTAACCATTTCAAATGAATGAATTATTTGCAATTATTGTGGGATTTTCAAAAATGAAAAGTCTTTAATAATGGTTATTGTTATAATAAATTTATTAGCATGTTATAATAAATTATTAGCATTATGTAAAGATATCCCAATGAAAAAAGTTCCGATATAGGTATATATAATCATATATAAAGGGTCCGCCAAATAACTTTTTTTTTTGAACTCCTGAACCAATTGGACTTTGTATGGCGTCATACCAAGGTCTTTATGCAAAATTCGTCTCAATGATGTCTCCGAAATGTTCAATTGTTGAGAACGACGGTGAATTGATGTTGATGGCGCTTCACGCACACTTTCTGCCACAGCAGCAATATTCTCGGGTGTACGCACTGTTTTTGGCTTTTCACGCTTTGGTTTATCGATGAGGATGCCAGTTTCTTTCACTTTTTTCACAAGATAACAACATACGGACTATATTCGTTCAGCGGAAGGATAAAACTAATTATCTGTCAAATCAGACATGAGCTAAGTGTTACCATTCACGAAATAAGCACTAGTTGAGAAAAAACGTTAGATTTCATATCACATCATATCTCGGCTGATCCGATTCCATGGGATTTCAGTTAATATAATTTGATCCGAAGAATGGGTCTATCTAATTTGATTATATATAATTTGATATAACTTCATAACGTTTTTTTGGAAATCCGAATAATAATGAAAATTTAACTGCATGTAGGGCCTAATAATAAAAAAAATAAAAGTAATAAAGACGCAGATTGTTAATTAAATACAATAAATCTCGACCTATATTTTAATATCTTATAGTTAATGATTTCAAAATAACGGTGGTTTTCACAGATCAGTAATGTCATGATGCTTGTTAGGAAAAGACTCTAGCCACGTGTTTGATGACTAAGAAGACAATATTGGAGCAAAATTGATGATTAATAGGTTTTTTGTTGAAGCTCTGCCTAGCTTTTCTAAAACTTCAGATTCTGATGAGATCTTTAGCCAGATCGAAATAACTAAAAACGGGTTTCAATTTAAAAATTTAAAAATTTATTGAATCAATTAATATTTTAATTGATTTTGCACCTATCACGGCAATGATACTATCAATTAAACCTTTTATTAAAATTATCTCTTTTTTATTAAAAAAAGTGTGTGATCTATACTTTGGTACGTGTGTTTTTTGTAATGTTGAGTCTGTTTGTGTGTGTGCTTGTTTTGTTTGTTAACTTCAAATGTATTTGGTATTTTATACTGAACATTTTCTATTTATGCATACAGTGTATGAAAAAATAATATGATAATTGGGTCTAAAATAAAATATGTATTTATATATTTAAAAGTCAATTAAAATATTAATTGATTTAATTAAATATTTGTTTAGAAACAAATTAAATTCAAATCAAATCTTTAATTAGACATTTTAGGTTGATAATTTTTTCTGTGTAATAGGCTTGATTTGATGTATTTTTGTAAATATACGGAGGTTCAAAGATCGTTAGAAATTAAAAATAACATAAAAATAATCTCGATGTATATAAAAACAAAAAACTAATAAATCTGTAAAAAAAAAACTGCTGATATGAAAATTTTAAAATCGGTTATTGGACAACTGTTCTAAGACTTATCTACTCGGGCAATTACAGTGTTGCGATGTTTGAAGCCCTTCGTCTTTCACCACCTTTCATCTCTTCCTTATCCCCTTTCCAAAGAAAGCAACACATTAATTAATAGGAAGAATTTCCTGAGTGTAGCTTCTCTTTTCCAAAAAAAAAAAAAAAAATAATGGAACAAATTCATAAATAATAATGAATTTTAAAACATACACCCGACATTCACTCTAATTATGGCGCTGATTTAGTTTTCGGAGAAGGGAAGTACACCCAGGGAACTTCTGCTTTAAAAATATGTAGTTGTTTGGGTTGTAATACAGTTTCTTTATTTTTAATGTAAATGTCAGTCATTTGTAGAACAAATTAAATTTTTGACTAACCTTGTAGTTCATTTAAAAAAACAAACCACATCAAATGACTGTTTTATGATTTTACATTAATTTTTTACAGTTGTTTTTTGTTATTTAAAAAAATAAAAAATAATAAATGTTTGTTTATTTTTTACTACCATGTGGTTCATTTTTACTACAATTGTTAGTCATTTTTTGAACATTAAAAAACAAATGACAATGTTAGTTGAATTTACTGTAATGTAAGTCGTCCTTTATTTAAATGAAATTTCATTTGTTTTCAACTACATTTGCAGTGGTCTTTACCTACATAGTATTCTAAGTGTATTAGAATAATTTTGATTAACGTTTCTAATATTTTTAGCATTTTTGTACACTAACGATATTATGTAAATAAAGACGATAGCAATTGTAGTCAAAAACAAATTTTACTTAAATTCCACTAACATTTGTCATTTGTTTTTACTGTTCAAAATATTACTAACAATTTTAGTAAAAATTAACCACATATTTTAGTAAAAAATAAACAAACATTTTTTTTTTTTTATTTTTTTTTAAATAACAAAAAACTACTGTAAAAAATTAATGTAAAATTATAAAACAGTCATTTGATGTGGTTTGTTTTTTAAATTAACTACAAGTTTAGTAAAAAATTAAATTTGTTCTACAAATGACTGACATTTACATTAAACATAAAGAAACTGTATTACAACCAAAACAACTACAAATATTCAAAGCAGAAGTTTCCTGAGTGTATTGAAAATTTTGTTTTAGGGGGAGGAAATATCCCATTTTCCATCCCCCTGGATCCGCGCCTGCTCTAATTTAACCAGGAATTACCAAAAAAGTTCACCAGAACACTTGTTTCAAGCGCATCAATTTAATTTTATTCCATTATTACACTCTAATTCAGGCGCAGATCCAGAAAAAGGCTTTGGAGAAGAGAAGTTAGAGTATTTGTGATTAACTAAAAATTTAAGTTCTTAGGGAATTAAACAAAAAAGTTAAGTCCTTAGGGAATTAAACAAAAAAGATTAATTCCCTAAGGCAATTAAACGGATTCCCTAATTAACTTAACTGAATTTGAAGGAATTCTTCATTTTTCATTTTTGTTAAAGAATTCAATCCTTGAATTAAAAAATTGAATTAAATTTTTGAGAATTCATTCCCGAATTGAATCAATTCTTCAAAGCTCTGAAAACAACAACAACAAATACAGAATATTTCCTTTTTTAAAGCATTAAAAACTTATCCTTTAACTATCATTTCCTTTAATTGAAATTTGCAACTTTTTTGTGACAATATGACATTCCATTCCAGCATAAAAATATTATTTGAGTTTTTCAACTTTCATATTTGCTCTAGTTTTTAACTAGTTTTTTTTACACTTTTTTTAAGTTACCAAAAAAATATATTGGTAACGCACTTAAGAGTAATAAATGCGTTTGGTTTTTTTTTATGCAATATGATCTATATTGCATAATAATATTGTAATAATAGCCACGTTAGCGTGTGCGTGCTTGTGCCATTCAATCCATTCCATTCGATCGACACTTTAATAATTGCACTGAATCATTAGTACACACATTCCATTCACTTCCATACAAAAAAAATTATGATTATTTTTTTGAGACCATATGCTGGCTGCGTTTTACATAAGACACATGATTAAAGTGTTGTTATCTTAAATGTATTATGTTACTCATACTTTAGATAGTATATAGTACCAAAGTATGGTATAATTAAAAGAAATAAAATAATAATAATAAACACACCCACTTTCTAAGCTCTTGATTTATGATTTACTAGTTTATATTATTAAGTAGTAAATTTAAATATTTTTGCACAGCTGTCTGAAATCTTTTACATCCGTATTTGATGGAAGATACAATAATGTTGGCCAAAATGGTGAATTTTAAAAATCTCTGTAAATTCGACTAAGTTTTTGCAAATCTCGTAAAGGATTTAATTTGTTTTTACAGATTTTCTAGTTATACAGTTTTTACCGATTTTCTATACTATCTAGTATACTATCAAAAATATGAAACAAAATTTACAGAATCTGGAAATCTTACATTCGGCATGCGCTGATATGAATTTGTAATTTTTTTCTAAACTCTATAAAAATTTGAGAGCTCACCTTACAACTTTACTTTAAACGTTTAAACCGCAGTTTAGCTTACTTTCAATACTAAACTGGCAAAGAAAAATTTGATTACTGAGTCTAAATACTTTACGATCCAACTTGAAGTTTGATCTATCATCAAAAATTGTTTAAAAAAAATCGAGATGTAGCTTCTAAAATATTCTCGAAAAAATAGCGTATCTACAATCGTTCATTAAAGAGACTGTATATTTATCTAAAAGTAGAATGTGATAAGACTTGTAAAAATTGGATAAAAACTTAAAGGATTAGAACAGTTGAAACATGAGGCGTTTTTCTCAGTTTTGCTGAAAATATTGAACTTTAAACCGATATGTAACGTGAACTACACCGAATTTGGAAAAACTTAATACAACACATATTTCATACGAGCGTTGCATATCGACGTGTTTGTTTTTTAACAAAGTCCATAGACGTATATCCGATGAACGCTCAGAAATTTTTTGGAATGACTCTTCTACCAAAAAACTTTTGGCACTGCCGAATGTAATAAGTTTACCTCAATCCTCGACTGACACGATTTTACTAAATAAAACATGGAATTCTCTAACCAGTGATAATTTTGTAATTTTATTTCAAGTATGTAAGAATAACTACTAACCACCTTCTTGTTCCGCATTTCGTTTGGCAAATGGCCTTTGACGACCATGGCCTTTGACGACCATCTAAACAATTTTAAATTTATTTTCGTGAACTGCTACCTCTAATCCTTGTTTGCTTTTCGGTTGTCAATTACAGTTCCTTGCAACCTTTAAATAATGAATACTTTTTAGCCAATTTTAAGGACTCCTAATAGACGAGTGTGACCAGTAGAAGATTTTTCCTCCCCTACATTTTGTTTGCCCCAACTCTCCCCTACAAATTAGTTTTTGACATACATAGTGCCAAAAACTCTTGGGCAAGTAGATTTTAGATTTAATTTTTTTTTTAACTGGTTTTCATTTTAGAATACAATGAACTAAGTGTTGCTACTTCATACTTGGGATTTTTTTATTTGCATTGAAATTTCGTTAGTGTTAACTTGGACAACATTTTTCCAAAACGGACCTCAAGCGACACACTCCGATAGTAATAATTGGGCAAGCTCAAGAGGGATCCCTGGGGATTAATTTCTATAAAATTAGCACAGTGTATTTTACGGAACGTATATCCGTTCGATTCCTGTGTTTAGTGTTTCAATTCCACTCGTACCATTTTATCGTAAATCCGGGAATAGGGCTGCTTATTATAGCCTAAACAAGTACATATCACCAAATTTCTGTAAATAAATCAGACATTTCCTACTGAGTGGTCCAACTGCAATGAAATGAGGAACAAGCATAAGTACCGTAATATCGAGGAGGCGGCAATTGGATCATTAAAAATAGGGCACTTTTGGCCTAAAAAATTGGCCTCGATTTCATTCCGCTATTCGCAAAAAACTGAACCTGAGTCGGACCAAGTTTGGAATTTCACATTTTCAACTGTATCTCGGTAACTGCAGGAGATAACTAACATAAGTAAGCATAGTAATAAGTAAGCTACCGATTAGAAACAAATAAATGGCGAGCATCAGCGGCGTACCCAGGATTTTGTTTCGGGGGGGGGGGCCCAATTTTTTTTTTATTAATTTTTTTTTTGTTTAAAAAGCATATAATTTTTTACATACTAGAGCCTTTATTTAATATTTTGTATCTGTTAAATAAGTTTTGAATGGGAAAGTTACCACTGACGTTATACCCAGTTATGATAGCAATTTTGAAGCAAAATGTTTATGTTTTGACATGTCTTTGTTATTTTAGTTTTTTATATCTACAAACAAGTTTTTTTTTTTTTTGAAATATTAAACAAATTTATGTATCAATGAAATAATTTTATTTTGATTTTTAAAGTGAGCTATCATATTAATTAAGATCCTTACATACTATTAACAAAACTCTTAAAAGTTAATTCGACGATTTTTTTTCATAAAAGTGTCAATGATTTCGTCAGGTTGAACCTTTTCTCGATACACTGATGCAAAAGCTAGAGCACCAAGTCTAGTATTCACCCATAGAATTCCTTAAATATGTTTTCACTCTTTTTAGGGTGGAAAAACTTCTCTCCGTGGATGCAGTTGTAACATGAATTACTATCAGTAAATGTAAAAACATGTAAACGTTTGGAAAAAGCTTCTTGTTGCAATCTTCAATAGCATCTAGCAGATTTGATAGTCTTTCTTTTTTATTTTTCCAGTAGTGTTTCCATAGATCAATTTCATTTAATATAACATTAGTTTGATCTTTTAAATCAATTTTATAAAATTCTATAATGTTATTAAATTCTTTTGATGGGGCATTAACGACTTGACTTGGTACAATGTTATAAAATTTTTAACAACACTTTCATGCCCAGTAAATCTATCTTTCATACTTGCTATAACTTCTTCTAAATAGGGAATAAACAACACTGCTCTATAGTAATCCTTTGGGTCAGGTGCTTGTAAATTTGATCGGTATTTCTGCGTTCCAACGCGTCTTGGTAGTTGTGGCTCAATACCATACGCCGCACAGTGAGACAGCCCTATAGTAACCGCGGCAAAAAATGGTTTTTTGGCGTGTCGTCGAATTTGGATGAAAGTATATTAACAGATATATGAGTAACAATTCCCTGAAATTACAGCCTCATAACTTCATTACTTTTTGGTCTAGAGCAAGTCAAAGTTGAGGTATGCCAACGCGCTTGAAATATGTTAGTTCAATTGTAATATTCAAAAGCTTATTAATAACAAAATACGTAATAAATAAACATTTAAAGTATTTTTTTAATTAATTTAGTTGTTATAGTATGAGTAGATAAAAAAATAAATTTAAAAAAAACACAAAAAAAAATTGCTTAACAACAGAATTGTGGTGTAAAAATTGAACATTTTGCATTTTCAATGGACTAGGAAATATAGAGCAGCCCCTCGCCCTATGTGCCGACTTATATCAAATGAAAGATTGAAGTCTCAGCTTTCATTTAAAGTAAAGGACATATAGCAAAAGTTTGCAAAAGTACTTTAAACATAAAAAAACTACAAAAAATACGCAACGCGCACATTCTGTCGCTATAGCATGCAATAGCATGTTTACAAATCATTCTCATTCTCATTCACGGCAGCAAAATGGTATCTGAGGCTATATTGTCAATAGGTTTGTTTGCAATTTTTATTTTTCAAAGTATTTTTTTAAATTTTATTTAATATTAACTTTTTTTTTGCTACAGGAATGTTATCCGAAGAAGCGCAAGAAGCAATGAATAAGGAGTATAGAAACTGTAGGCTATTCCATTCTCGTAAAAATTCACGTATTTCTACGAATGAAGATGTAATGCACTAGTTGCAAATATCATCAGATCCTTATATTAATTCATTTAGAATGAGAATGAAATTTAAAAAATTAGAATACCATGATGATATTAAAAAATTATTGATAGAATGAAAAAAAAAATTGTTCTTTTTTATTGCATTTCAATGGGAGGTGGGCGTAATAGTGGGCGTAATAGTGGGCGTGTAATTGTAATTTTTGCATGAAACATTTTAAATGATATAAATTACAGTAATATCAAATTTGAAGGTTGTACCTAAAATATTTTAGAAAATATGGCACTTTTTATGTTGAGGTTGTATGGGTGGTGGGGGTAAAATTGGGCTAAAGTTCAAAATTTTTTCCCGATAATGTTTATAACAATATAACATTCAAGTATACCAAAATTGAAAGTTATACCTAAAGTATTACGGACAATACGGCATTTTACAAATTTCGATTGTATGGAAGGTGTTCGTAAAAGTGGGCGAATTTTCTTAATTTTTTTTTAAACTGGAATTATCTCAAAAATAACCTCTTTCAGAGCTCTACAATGACTCCTTGTATTTAATGGCGGCGTTGTCTCACTGTGCGCCGTTACCATATTAATGGTCTCAGTGTAAATTAAAAAGAATTCTTCTTCGGCATTTGTTCGCATTGTGCTTAACATGTTAATTACTACATGGATGTGATCGTACGCCTTAATAATATCTAAATTGACAGACTGCAAGAATTTGGACAAGTTGTGCGTGATATTTAAATTTTATTGCAAATTGCGACATTCAAAATAAATTCGAATTTACATATTCGGTTGTGTAAACTTTTTTCCATATTACAGCATACTTACAGTATGCCTTTTTAGTACTTACCATTTGACAGCTTCGTTAGTGTTGCAATCAAAAATATATATTCTCAATTAATAAGAATTCACATTTTCAAAAAGAGAGGGTGTTGTATTCAAAAACAAGGTTTATATAACATAATACATACACCCAACTCTATTATTTTTTTATACATTATGTAAACTCAAAAAATATTATAAATTCATTTATTACATACTAACCAAAACAAAAATAAAATAAAAAATCGAAAATATTTGGGGGGGGGGGCTTTGGCCCCCAGGCCCCCCCCCCTGGGTACGCCACTGCCGAGCATTAACATTTTTTATGCAAAGAGTTCCCTAATTTGCGGGTCATGTTGTCGCCACCGGCGTGTCTGTAAATTTTAAAAACCTTAACGATATTACGTCACTTATACCTGTTCCAAATTGTATTGCAATCGAACCAATAAGTAAGAAATGGCCAAATTATTTCCAATAAATTTGTTATATATGCCACTGAGTACTGGTGTAGGATATGCTGTGGTCGATTTTGATCGATTTGTTTTAAGTTTAAATATAAATATAAATTCTCCCTTTTTCTATTTTTAGCAGAACTCCTCCTATCAATTCGGTTTCGATGTTAAAGATGATGAATTCACCAACTATCAAAATCGTAAAGAATCACGCGATGGTGGTGTTATCACAGGCAGTTACTCAGTTGTCGATTCTGATGGTTTCTTGCGTACCGTTAAATATACCGCTGATCCTAAAGAAGGTTTCAAGGCTGAAGTAATTAGAGAACCCACAGATATTGTTATCAAAATCCCCACACCAGCACCACAACATCAGCAACCGCAACAACAACAACAACACCTGCAGCGTCCTCATCATGCCCCCGTTAAAGCACAAGATTATAATTTAAAGCAACAATATCAGCATCAACAGTATCAACATTAAGTGATGGCAGTTGGAGAGAGTTCTTAGTTTAAACAATCATTAAAAAAATAAAGAACTTTATTTCAAGGAACATTTCATTATAAGAAGTTCCTATAATAACGATTTTATAAATAAAAAACATTTCATTATTTATTAGATGTCTAATTTTAAAAAATAATAAGACAAAACTTTTGTTTAATATAATTTCAAATCATTTGACCATAATTTTATTTTTTTTGAATCCATACATGCATTCATTTATAACTGTTTTATAGTAATACATACATATAAAAAATAAATTGATATAAAAATATTTGAAAATTCTTTCTCATTATCCTTCGTTATTTCACATTGACAACGATCTTCTTACTCTTGTATAGAAAGATGATGTTGGTGACCATTTGTTTAATAGTTATTAGGTTTTGTGGACCGGTCAAACCGGTTGGTTTTGAGCGAGTGTTCTTGCATAAATTATAATCAATTCAAAATCAGTGGGAAAATCTTTTTACACACGCAATACAAAATATCATTGCTTCATAAGTAAAGATTCTCCCAACTATAAGACTACCGTAAGAAGTGTCCTTTTGCAATGTCCTTGCATAAATTAAACGAATAAATGTTGTCTGTATGCAGTTTATATGGGAAAAGGGGTAAATGGTAAATTGTTTAAATCAACAACATCAAATGACCTTAAAATAAAACCGGTTCTGGACATCTATCACACAAATAAAACAAAACAGCCAACATTCTTATAAGGACACATATATCTTAAGGATATGGATATACAAAATACACAAGCAACACAAAATATTCAATACCTAACATTGATTACAGAGAATTAGTTTGCAACATATGGTTTTTCAAACAAAATTATGAATATCTATCACCTTTAGTGGTCATAATTGTTAAAGGGGTCAATTTGTTTAAAATGTGTAAGTAGTAAAAGGACACTGGTCTAACTGATGTCCTTCTTTCTACTACAACCAGCTGGTTTTATATTTGTGTTTGTTTATAAATGGTCATTAATTCCTTTACATCTACTTAAATGTTGCAATATGCAAATGAATTTGATGTGTGTGTCCTGAGGTTATGACAAAATTTCAAATCAAGCACCCTTAAATCCCTGATATGTATCTTGTAAGTTGTTCTTTCCTTGTGAGATCATCCCCCTTGTGTAATCATATGTGTAACCCATTGTAATAATTAAAGTTATTATCTAGCAAAAGGACATTATCATATCTTCACTTGTAAAAAGGTCATTCAGAAACTGGTTTTGAAAAAGAAAATTAAAGATGATAGACTGTAGAGTTAGTAAAATATGTTAAAAAGTGATTGGACTTTTTTAAAAATGACCCTCATGCAATAAAATGTATTGAAAAAAAACTGGACTGACCACTTTTTCCGTGAGAGTTTTCTTTGAAACAAGAAATTGTCTAAATAATGACCTAAAAGAAAGTTTCCTGTTAATCCTTAAACAGGACTTTTAAGAAAAACATAATTTTTCCTTTTCTACACACAAACATCACAGGCACTAAAAATTTTAAAATTTAGAGACCGACTGTTAATTACAAAACGCAACAACAAATTTCAGCTTTTATTGTTAAAAAGTAAATTTATTGTATACTTAACCTGATAAATCATACCATTTCGGCCAGATTATCCAGCCTTTTCATCTTAATACAGTTTTCATAAAAATACAAAAACAGTTTAGAAAACTTCACTATCGATCTTCTGCAATGTAGGAATTTTTATATAAAATTAAGTCATTCGATTCGGAAGGTTACCTGAAAGTGGGTGGATGGTGTAGGAGTTCTGTATGTTCATAAATTTCCAAATATTGATAAATTGCAAATTTAATATAAAAAAATATTAATTTTTCAAAAAAATTCCGAATTCCCGAATTCCGCTTTTTCATCAGAAACAGTTGGTCACGTTACGTATAAACTCAAATAACAATGTCTGTAAAAGTTTCAGAAAAATTTGTATTTGTTACAGATTGTTTTGCTACAATCTGTAACAAAACTACAGCGTGACCGTAATTTTTTTGGTAAAGTAAAGGTCCCGACGAAAAAAGTTTATATATAGCCGTATATACCTTGATATAGTAGTATCTTATTATATATGTGGCCATATGTAACGATATATACTTACATCTCATACTTATTTTTATGAACATTTCTAATATGGCACTATATATAATCATATATCATTTATCTTAAGCTTCATATAAGTTGGTCTCTTTTATCTTATCATACATAATTGATATATAATAATATATAAGTACATATAAAACAGTAACACCAAACAAATTCTATACTTTTTATATTTTAAAATATATGGTATCACATATAATTGAAGAGCTTATTGGAAAAACTTGATAACATGTATTGTTTTATGGATTTTCGCTATTGTCTAGACATTGGTTAATATTTGATAGAAGTCCTGCTTAAACACTTACTACAAGTACCTATAGCATAAACGTCCTGCAAAAGTCATATTTTTGCATATTTTCAACCTTTAAAGAGCGAAAACAAACTTGCATAAAATGTGGCTTATCAAGTTTTTACAATAAGCCCTTCAATTCTATATCAATATTTATATGTTAAAATTATTTCAAAAGTTTGTTATAATTATTATTTAAAATTAAATAAAATTTATGTTTTTTCGACCTATAATTCTGTAATGAAAATGAAAATTTATTCCCCTCGCAAACATTGTATTTTATTTTTAAATAAAAGTAACAAAGGTGGAATATTAACGGAAAATGTATATTTCATCTCTGTCAAAGACAGAGTGTATTCAAAATCAAATGTTTTCAATTTTTTAATTATTAGTGCAAATTTTATTTTCAGCCTCAACTTAATTCTCATTTGTTTTAACAAATGGGGTATATAAGTGTTTGAGTTTGTGAATGAGGTTACCACTGCTTTCTAAACTTGTTCTGATGATGGGGACCTAGAAAATTCCCGAAATGGAGCCATCAACAAATTCTTGAAAGTGGTTAATTAATAAATTGAAAACAAAAAAACTCTATAGATTATTTGTTAGGACAATATCCTAATAAAGAAATATAGAGTATGGCCTTGAACTTGAATAAATTTTCATTTTCATATTAAAATTAAGGATAACGTTAATGAAGTTATTCAGGCAATGTCAATGCACATCGATAATTTTAACCCCATTATGACCGAATTCTAATGACTAGCTAAAAACTAGCTTTGGGATTAAATATATCTATTTACAGCGAATATTTGTTCGGATTTTGTACAGATTATTTTGATAACGATATTTTAAGCATAACGCTATTTCAATTATTTAGGTAACGGTATTTTAGCGATATTGGTATTTCAGTATTTTAGTTATATCGGTAACGGTATTTTACGGGTAACGATATTTAATTTATTTCGGTAACGGATAACAAAATTCAGTTGAAAGGGTTTTGAATCGATAACGATATTTTAGCGGTATTGCCTGCCAACCCTGCATTTTAATTAAATAACCGATTTAAAAGATAACAACAAAAAAACTCAGTTCAACCGAATTGGAAACCGTTTAACAGACGTTTGAACTAACTTTTTTGTAAGAGTGTAGCAAAAAACGCATCCGTTTTTTTTTTATATAAAACTCCCTTTTTAACCATAAGATAAAATCTTCCCCTTTGTTTCTTCCTCAAATCTTACAATATGCAAATTAGTGTAAAATAAAACTGCAATATTTTTTTGTTGAATATTTGTGAAAAATATTCGCATTGTATTGTTTATAAGAAAATTTAAATAAATTCCATATTATTTAGAAAAGTCACGTTTCGTTAAAGTTTTCCCTGGGCCATATTCCAATAATGTTGCGTATAACCTCCATCATTGTCCAACCATATCACCTTTAAATCAACATTAAAAAGAAAATGAACAATAAGATCAAAATCATTTAATTTTTTTTTTTGATGAAAATAATAAAAATAATTTCCAACAAGTCATGCTTTAAACATACTTCACCCTTGTAACGGTTACCCGCCTTTAATGATTCAAAACGTTTTTCAAATAAAACTGGTGAGAGCTCAATATGGCCATAATTTACATGATGAGATTTGGGATAATTTAAGAAAATATCACTAGAAAATTAAAATAATATTCAAATTTTCAGAAAGTATAAAAATAAGGTGTAAAAAGATAATAATCATTGATAACAATTCCATATTCCATTGTCCATATAAAATCCACTTACTGAAAATATCGTATTTCATGAGAAGATGAAGAGGGTTGTTTTGTTTCTATCAAAGATGCTGCTGTTGTACTGACATTATGATCGCTCTTCTCATTATCATCTCGTATTTCTGTAAAATTATGCTCAATTAATTTATCATCATCATAAGGACTTTCATTTAAATTTCTTTCCTTTCTGATAAAATATGGATAGTGTTGTGGTGATTGATTTTCAATACCCTTATCTGGTATATTATGATAGATTTTATTATTGTAATTAATCGTTGGTCGTGATATATTGTATTTCAATTTTATTGACTCTTTTGGTGGAAGCATAATGTCAATATTTAATGTGGCTGCCGTTACAGGTTCAATATTTGAATTTCGATGTACTGAAGCAGTTGTGGTTTCTTGTGGCAAGGAGTGGAGTGGGTTATGGTATTGATATTGTACAGGATAAATATTAGAGCTTACAGGTTTCTGGTATGTTGAGACTAATGGTTGAGATTGACTTAAAATATTTGATATCACACCAGATTTAGAGGAGGGTAATACTGTTGTACGAAGTCGAGTTCGAAAGGAAGATTTTAAGGGTTGTGATATTTTTGAATTTTTTATTAGTCCACTAATAGCAGATCCATTTACTATAAGCGAATCATTTGCATTTTTGCTATTATTATACTTTGGAGTTTTTCTTAGTCCATATTTCAAAACAGTATCATTGATTTTCGCATAATTTATTGCATTATTTGTCCTCATCGTTTGGGTTGCAGTAACTCCTTCGGAAGTTTCTGTTGTTATTTCCTCTTGTTTGCTTCTTGGATTAAAATATTTTCCATTGTTATAGTAACTTTGTTGATTTATTGAAAAACTTTGACACATTTCCGTTATTATCAATACTTTTACTAATTTTAGCCAAAACATCTTTCGATAAGATTGGCCTTGTGTTTGAATGTAGTGTAAGTTTAAATTTAAACAATTATCAGCTGATATTTGTATTTTATACTATCTGAGTAACCGGAAGTTGAAAAAAAATTGGTGACAATATTTGTTTGGTGACAATGAAATGTAAAATTAGGTTTGGTACAATAGTTTGTGGTTTTAGATTTGAATGCATTTTAAAAATTTTTATTTAACCCAATACAACACAAAAAAAAAATGTTTTTTTTTGATAAAAATGTTGTTTTTTTACAAGAAAATGGCCACATGTGATGCATCGTTGGAGTGTCGAAAGTTCAAGTAATAGTTGGTGAAGAAAATAATATACCCCCGTGTAAAAAGGTTTGATATGATATATACATATATGACCAAATATATATATTAGAGTTCGTTTTCAATTTTTTTTTTTATTTTGATTTCTGGATATTATTACTTTTTAGAAGGTTTTTGTATCAAGAAAAATAATGGCGTATTTTTTTTTTTAATTCCAACTCCTTCCCGTGCCTATAGGCGACTCAAATCGCGGATTTTGGGTCCCTTTTCCCATACAACAAAAACGGCTAAATATATGTCAAATCGTACTTCAGTATTCGATTCTACGGGAAAACTTAGGCCCATAGGCTTTTTTTCAGTTTTTGGAATGCAACAGAATGCATAATTAGAGTGGTCCAAAAAAATAGTTAAAAAAAAAAAAATTAAAATATTTTTTTTTGTTAAATTTTTTTTACAATGAAAAAATACTTACATCTGAGAAAAATGGTCCAAAAATTTTAATTTTGTTACCCGTTCAAAAGTTATTAAAGTTTAAAAATTTAATTTTTTAGTGAATACAAAATAATTTATTGGTTTATATAATAATTTATTGGATTTGAGTCGCCTATAGGCACGGGAAGGAGTTGGAATTAAAAAAAAAAACATACGCTATTATTTTTATTGATACAAAAACCTTCTAAAAAGTGATTTCATTCCTGCCCTGAAGATTTCCTTGGGCAGGAATGAAATCCGGATAGGGACACGCCTACATCAGATTGTTTTTCACAATTTGTTACATAAGTTTTGGGACTTTAGCACATTTAATTACTATAAATGCAATTAATGTTTATCCCGATGAAAATAAATTTAAAATAACAAATATGCAGGTGCTTGTTCAAATTTATATGTAACTGACACTAATAGAAAACATATGATTTTCTATTGTTGATTTACTTGAATAAACGTCACTACATTGCTAGGTCTGTCAAAAAAACAGAGTAGTATTTGGAAGATGACAAAGCCAATTGTGACAATATTTTGTTGTTGTTTTTTTTTCTCTGATATTTTAAATTTTGAATCTCGCTCTAGACGAGGACAAGAAATTCTCATTGAGTTTGTGATTTAACATAACAAATATCTCTAGAAATTATAATAACAAAGTCCCCTGAAGATTTCCTTGGGCAGGAATGAAATCCGGATAGGGACACGCCTACATCAGATTGTTTTTCACAATTTGTTACATAAGTTTTGGGACTTTAGCACATTTAATTACTATAAATCCAAAAATCTATTTTTCGAAATTAACTCTAATATTTATATCCCAAATTTGAGTCTATTCAATTTTATCTGAATCCATATATATTTATATATAAACATATCATATATAACATATCTGAAATGATATATAATTATATCTGAAAGTATATATCTGAACTCTGATATAAAGGGATATACTCAAATTTTGAATATAATTATATATGATCATATCTAAACCTTTTTACTAGGGCCCTCTTCAAAATTCTAGACATAAGAAATTTCCACCTCTTCGAGGACCAATCAATGTGAGTACATATTAAAGTATGAATAACTAAAAATCGCTGAACAGAAGTTTTCTTCTTATATTCGCTATATAGCGATTAAGTTTCGACTTTATGTTAGTTAATAAAAATTTAAAATTTTTAAAAATGATTAATATTAAATTTAATACTATACAACACGATACTTCAAATCTATAAAATATGTTGGCAATAATTACAAATTACGAAGTTAAATTTTTAATTAAATTGGCGATTTTCGCTATAATGCAAATTAAAAAAATTTAATTTTTTTTAAGAAAATGTTGCGAGTTTTTCGTCTTGTAAAACATTTACTCCGTAGAATTGTCACTCTGACAATAAACATTATCTATTCGCATTGAAATTAAAAACGTATTGAAATTAAAAACGTATTGAAATTAAAATATTGGTCCATTATCTAAAAAGTTGTTAAGGAAAAGGTAAAATAACTCATATTTTATGAAAAATCGCCAGAATAATGTTATCCTTAATGCAATGCCATTCATTTTTATTTTAGGCTTTAAGGAAGAGGACTAAATTAGTATATTGAATATACTATTTTTTCGCGCACACTGGCTCTTAATAATAAAAAATTATAATAATTTTGTTTTTCTCAAATTCAGAAAAAACGTGAATATATATTGTAGAACATACCTTTAAAAATATATTAATGGTATGTTCTACCATCTTAACCGTAATAAAATTTTGATTCTGAACTCACTAAGGAGTATTTAGAAGTCATTGACAATTTTATCTAAACTTTTTTTTTAAATTTGTATGTAAGTTTCCATAGAAATTTAAATTTTTAGCGACCTTAAAACGTCAGTCGATTTTGCTGAAATTTGGAACATATGTTAGTGTTTTTCATACACAACGATCTAATCAGGAAGTACACAAATCGTCTAGTTTGTCCATACGATTTTGAAGCACGTTACCCATCTCTGGATATGATAATAACATTAAGTGTGTTCGATTACTTTCCCAGTAAAGTCCAGTAAAAATTACTCAGTAACAAAATTACTGAGAGTAAGACAAATTTACAAAAAGTAAACGAACGGAAAATTTATAACAATTGGTAAAATATATAAAACAGCTGATTTTAAATACCAAATATTAAAAAAAAATCAACTGGTCGTTATGGAAAAGGTAAAAGTTAATTAAAATTGTCGACCAGAAATAATTTAGAATGTTTTTAAACTTCTTTCATAGTTAATTCTTTAATAATTTTCACTTTAAAACCTTAAACAATTATAATTTAATTTAATATTTGTCTTTGTTTACTAAAAATACAAGCATATTTTTTCAATCATATTTTCTTTTCTTACAAATTCTTACTGGCAAAAATTTATCCAGTAAAAACTTGAAAGTTTTTTGTCAACAACCTGACACTTTACTCTCTCTTCTTACTATTTTTTACTGAGTATTTGTGTAAACGAACACCTTCCAGTAAAAACTTTTACAAATTTTTAAAAATTTTTGTGTTATCGAACACACTTATTGTGTAAATTCTTTTAAAAATACTTGAACAAGCTTTGCATTTTATCCGCAGCAGACAATTACTTTTTAACCCATGTAAACAGCTCTTGATTTTTCATGTTTAATGTAAAATAATTTAAAAAGTATTACGCTTTCCCTATAGTTATACATATTTTAAGAAATATAATTTAGTTAAAAATATAATATGAATTTTTATTGGAAATATTCACAGTTTGAGGAGAAAACATCAAAGCTCACAATGGTGATAGTGGGTTTCAAAGGGTTAAGGTAATCACAAAAAAACGTTTCCAACTTTGAATAACCAGCCTCCTTAAAAGTGGCGTGACCGCCAAAACATCACAAATTTAACTCACAAGGGAAGTACCCTCATGCGGACCGCCGAACCCGCAATAAAACTTGGGTAGGTGGCAAAAGAAAGAAATAGTTACTATAAAACATACGATGCCAACCAAATTTCTGAGGGTAAAAATAGGTTTGAAGTTTATTCGAAACTTTTTTGTGTAAGAACTTTTTAATATTTTTTTATAGATCTTCCAAATACCTCTAATTTGATAACCATTTGAGACCCAATTTCTTTTTTCGAAATGCCATTTTCGATACCACTTTTTGTGAACAAAATATTATATTGGACAGCTAAAAAATTGTAAATTGTAAAATTATCAATCTTAAATATCTAATAAAAGATTAGGTTTGAATTAAATTTGCTTCTAAACAAATATTTAATTGAATCAATTAATCTGGCATGTGATGAAATCCGATCGTTTTTGATTTCGATCGATTTGGTTAAAAATCAAATTTTTAAAAGAGAATAAAAATTAAGAGGAGGATTGAATTTAGTTTTAATCACTTTAATGGAATCGGGAATATAGATTTAGGACTTTTAATCTTAATGCAATTAAAAACAATACGAAATATTCGGGGTTGAAATTTCAAAAACGATCGATTTGTAAACGATAGTTTTTCATCACATACCAGAATATTTTTATTGACTTTTAAATATATAAATACATATTTTATTTTAGACAAAATTCTCAAATCATATACTGTAAGTAAAGAAAAGTTTCAGTATAAAATACCAAATGCATTTCTAGCTTACAAACAAAACAAGCACACACATAAATATACAAACAGACACAGCATTACTAAAAACACATATATACAAACGCGTCGTTCACACACTTTTTTTTTTGAGTATCATAATTTCTTTTGTAGATAGTTCACAGTTTTTTTTTCTTTTTAATGTTCAATAAAACTTTTAATTAATATTATCATTGCCATGATAGGTGCAAAATCAATTAAATTATTAATACAATTAAGTTCCGTTACAAGTTATATTTTAACGGTTATCCAACTTTGCTTAAAACAAAAACCTTCGGTTAAATTTTCACTATTTCACACTATGTTGCCTATACAAAGATCGAAAAGAGCTTCTGTGAAGGTTAAATGCTCTGTGACTACTACAACAATTTGGCTAAAAAAAATTATGGTTTGAAATCCTTCAACATAATTGAAAAAAGACAAAGGATGTTTTGATCAAATTCTCTGAACGTGCTTTAAAAAAAAGTTCAAGGACTCAAAAATTTGCATACGTATTTGTAATTTAACGGTTTCTTCTAAATCAACAATAAAGCACTATTAAGACCACCATATAATCCAGTTCTATTGTATCCACAATAATGCCAAATACGAGATAGTAAAATATAACTGTTGAATTTAGCATCGAATTGTTATTATAGCAAAAAGCATACGCAGAACTAGCCACCACTCCACCCTTAAAGCTGATTGGTGGAAAAAATAAACCACATGAAAAATGAAAACTGTTAAGGGTTATTATATACAAAAAAAAAACTTGAAGGAAGCTGAAAATCCAATTGTATGAGTTTAAGGACTAAAGAATTTTCAACCCTGTTTTACCAATTTCTTAAAACATTCTCAAAATAAGAATTTATATTGGAATTTTTAAATCATTCAACTCATTCAACTTTTAAAGTTGATACCATACACACAATAAACATTTTTTAAAAAATTTTGTAAAAAAAAAAAATTAAATTACTTCAAAAAATTTAAAAAAAATTCTTAAAGAAATCTACAAAATTTCTTTTCACTTAACCAAAAAATATTTTTAAATTGGTGAGTTAATTTTAGTGAAACTCCTGGTGTTTTAAATAGTGTTAAACATTTATTTCTTTTTAATTTTTTCATTTTGAATAATAATTTAAAAATTTAAATATATTTAAGTTTAACCTACAAATTAATATTTTGCATGTTAAATAATTAAAATTATAGTTTTTTGTTTCAAAAAAGTGCCGCAACAAACTTCATGCTTTCGTTTTCTAAATAATATATAAGTCAGTTTTGAATTGAAAAATTGTTCACGTTCCAAATGAATTCAATCCATCATATCCGCATTGTTCGTACGCATTTTGGCGAAATCTTCAAAGACAATATTATCATCATCATCCTGATAGTAGCCCTTGGTGTTACGATGCTGTTCAATTGATTTCATTTTCTTCATGGCATTTGAACGTTTCTTTTCCACCGAACCTTTAAGAGTATAAATAATTTTGACCGTTATAATGTGTTAAGGTGTAATTTGGTAAGTGCTTAATAGTACCTGGTGCCGGTTGTAGTAATTTGAAGGGTACATCGGTTTGAATTTCACCACCCAATGTGCCACAGTTAAGTTTAATACGTATTGAATAGGAGATGATAATACCGCAAGCATCACCAGTTGATTTTCCATCTTGCACCAAAGTTGAGGAGGCCAAATTGACATCTTCATCTTTAAGATGACCATCCAAAGCAATACCTGAGAAAGTAATTTTGAAATGAACTTTAATTGAAAATTCTGTCAAAATTTATATATAAAAATCTGTTGATTTGTTTCCAATTTTTCTACACAAGAAATTTTTGAAAATTGATCTCTTTGTTTGAGAATTTTATTACACCAGCGCCCTAAGCATGCGCGGCTCCAGCAATTGATATAAAGGAAAATTTCATACGCCTCAGTGTACAAAAAACAACTAACACATGCAATTGTACATCGTGGCGTGTGCAATTTCATTATATATTAATTTCTGGAGCAGCGCATGGCCTGAATGAATACTAAAATGCCAAAAAAAAAAATATTCTTAATGAACAAAGTTAGATAATGAAACCCAAATCCAGGTTAAGGAGACAATAATTCATATATATATATATAGATTCCTGGGATTCCTAGTTGGAACATAGGGCCAGTACAAAAGCTTTCCATTGACTTCTATCCTCGGCTAGTCTTTTTGCTTCTCCCCATGAAGTTCTGGCTGAAAGCAGTTCATTTTTTATTTGGCGCCTCCATGTATTTGCGGGTCTTCCTCTACGTCGGCTGCCCTGTGGATGGTAATCAAGAGCTTTTCTTGTGATGTCGTCATGGCTTTTTCTAAAGGTATGACCCAGCCAGTTAAAACTTTTCAAGCGGATATCTAACATGATTTTATTTTGTTGGGTTTTTCGCCATAGATCATTATTTGAAATTGTTGTAGGCCAAAAAACACGTAGAATTCTTCGCAAACAGCGGTTAACAAAAACCTGGAGTGCATTTGAGTCTTCACTTGTTATGTTCCATGTTTCACATCCATATAGTAAAACTGATTTTACATTCGAATTAAAAAGTTTTATTTTCGTGCGAAGAGTTATGCGATTGGACTTCCACACTTTAATTAGTGAGCCAAATGATTGATTTGCTTTGACAATGCGGTAAGCTATATCTTCTTTGCTACCACCGGATGTAATTATTATACTACCGAGATAGAAAAACTTGTCTACATCTAGTAGTGGGTGATCTAAAATTTTTAGAGGCTCGGTGTTGTTGGTGTTAATACGCAATGTTTTTGTCTTAGATATGTTTACCTTAAGACCAGCTCTGGATGAATTTTCAACAAGTATATTTAGTTTGGTTTGCATGTTATTGAAGTTATGTGACAGAAGACATATGTCGTCGGCATAATCTAAATCATCTAATCTGCCCTGCAGCTCAAAAGCTATACCACGATCACCTTTCATCGATTGTTCCATTACAATATCAAGAACGATGTTAAAAAGAAGTGGGGAGAGCACGCATCCTTGTCTTACTCCTCTTTCAACTGGAAGTTTATTGCTTATAAGTCCATCATGTAATACACGACAGGATGCGTATTCGTATAAACATTTGGTTAGTTGGATCAGGTGTTCTGGAATCCCTTTACATCTTAAAGCATGCCATATGGCCGGTTGGTGTAACGTGTCAAATGCCCTTTCAAAATCTATAAAAAGCAAATATAATGCAGACCTCCATTCGACTGATTCTTCTACTATTATACGAAGACTGCTGATATGGTCTGTACAATATTAACCTCTCCTGAAACCAGATTGTACGTTGCGAAGTTCTGGCTCAATAGTAGCAGAAATGCGTTTGTTTATTATGTGGGCAATGATAATTCATAAGGATCTGATATTATTTTCCCGGGGAAGATTTCTGTGTGCGCTAGAGTAATTTTTCTATAACGCTAAGAAAATTATGTCGGCAAAATCAACTGTAAATGGCAGTTAAAATAATTACATTTGTAGTTGAAAAGGTGTACACTACACTTGCATTGAAATCAACTGCAAACTGTAGTTATTTTAACTGTTAAAAATTAACTGTCGAATGTAGTAAAAACAATAAGTTTTTTTTTTTTTTTTAATTTAACCAATACTTAGGGTATGCCCCCTACTCATGCAGTGCATTGTATTGATCAGGAAAATATAGTATGGGAAGGAGGAAAGAGGGAGTAGTGCTTGTGGATATTTGATTTAAATTTTTCTAAATTGTAAGTAACAGGGAAGACTTCTGCGGGAAGTTTGTTCCACATACGAATCGAATTTTCTCTGTAATGCGTTGTGCGAAACACAAGACAATCAACTACAAACGAATGTGCTCTACTAGATAAGCGAGTATTACGAATAAAAACTCGGGCTCGAGGAATAAGTTCACTTATCTCAGATGAGCACCACCCATGGTAATATCGATAGAAAAGTGTCACACTGATTTTATTATTTAATAACTTTATTTACATAAAATATCACTTTTAAATATTCACGTTTCCAAATTATTTTTGCTGCGTGTGTGTATTTAAGAGAAATAATATTGTTCTTTTTGATTTCTTTTCGTAACATTGACTTACTACACAAATATTCAATAGCTATTTCAAAGGAAATACAACATTTAATAATATTCACGTAAATAAATTTATTTTCAATTTTAAATCTTTACTTTATATTGTATTTATTCAATAAAATTTAGAGCGTTTTCATTTCTATCTTCTTTAACATTCTCTTTTACACTAAAGAGAAAAAATGTATAAACGAGCCGCTTGTTGCAGATGCCATGTTGGTTTTCTGTTTTTGTATCTCTACACACACAATTTGTCAAAAAGTCGAAACAACTGTATAAAATAACTGTTACCGAAATGCGTTAATTTTGGTAGATTGTTTAAAAAATCAACCCTCAAAAATATTAAAAATTATTTTTGTAAGTAAAACAACTGCAATTGCAGTTAAAATAACTACAAGCGAATTACTGCACAGATAAATGTCATGTAGTAACACTAGAACTTCTCTGAGTGAAGATAAGTGTGATCGAATCTAGAATCATGTTTGCGATCCTTAATGCTAAAGTACACAAAATTTAGCGTTTTTTTTTTTAATTAGAAAAATTCTGATAATCAGGGTATTTTTAATGGGATATAATCCTTAGCACAAGAATCAAATAAAAAAAGTTTGGATACCCGATTATACTCAATTCATTTAACGGAATTTTTCAATTTTAAAAGCATGAAATTTTAATTATTTTAATTATCAAAGGAAATTCTTTAAAATTGTTAATTTTTATTGAATATTTTAATTTATTTTTTTTGAACCCAAATTTTTTTTGCTGATATTAACAACTTTTCTGCAAGGATCCTCACAGCAAAAATAACGCTTTTTTTAGTGTACTACTGTACTTATAACACTTTAACAAATTTTCAAAAAACCACAATATTTTTCCTAAAGAACTTGGCTACCTCAAAAAAAGGAAATTTTATATATCTTTAAATCAAGATATGTCCATTAATAGAAATTAAAATTTATAAAATATTTCAAACTGTCAAGTTTCTATCAAAGTTTCAACTTTGGTAATATTTCCACCAGACTTGGGCGACGTCAATTACATTTCACATTCACTTGAGAAATTATTCTAAAGGGTCCGCCAAATAACTTTTTTTTTTTTTGAAAATGCTATAAAAAAAAACTACTAAATATTTTCTCAAATTTCTTTTTTTATTTGAAAGTACAATCCTTCCGGTTAATAATTGAAAATAATTTCATTCAAATGGCTGCCTCGGCTGGCCATGCAGTAGCCTACACGATCGGTCCAAAATGGCCCAATTATGCCTGTGGACCAAAATCCGCACCAAACAGTGACTCGTTTTGGGTGTATCGGCTTTTCAATGTATGCGTGCGGGTTTTCTGTGCCCCAAATGCGACAATTTTGCTTGTTTACATACCCGCCAAGATCAAAATGAGCTTCATCTGAAAAGATGATTTTTTTTGGCGAAATCGGCATCTTCTGTAAGTCGATCGCAGGCCCACTTTTCCCAGCGTTGTTCAAGCGTATACACAACCATATTCGTTCAGCGGAAGGATAAAACTAATTATCTGTCAAATCAGACATGAGCTAAGTGTTACCATTCACGAAATAAGCACTAGTTGAAAAAAAAAAACGTTAGATGGCGGAGCCTTTATATCATTAAAAATTTCCTTGGATAATTTCCAATTTTGTCAATACCAGACATGTGGCACAATACCAATACCTGTGTATTTAATTACAGGTCAATTACTTGTTTATGTTCAATTACATGTAATTGGGTGTAATTGAGTAAAATTTACAAATTTTCCAAGGAAGCGATTAAGCTTACAAGTGTGAGCGTAGTTCTGCTACTATTAATGATATAAAAAAATTTCACAAGTGAACGATTGTGAAATGTAATTGAGGTCGCCCATGTCTGTTTCCCACTATAGGATAATTTTTCCATATATCTGCAAAGTTTGGTTTAAAAATGTCCAACAGATCTATGACGTGCCCTTAATGGGTTAAATAGATATTTCGCATGTGCCAGTAGATTTCGTGTAGGGCTTACTCAAAAAATTGTACGTTTCTCTATAACGGTTTCGAAATACAAATTGGCCAGATTTCAAAGATTTTTCATGGGGAAGGTGACCTATTGTGGGACCTATTGCTTAGCTTTCTATGTGTCTGTGGGATCCGTCGTTTAAACTTAACCTCGAAAGTTATTGGGCAATGACTGTGTAAAGTTGCCTGGCAATCCGACCAGCAAGTAAGATAACGATGAATTATTTTCAAAATATTTTTAATCCGTCGTAATGTGGATGGTGAAATGTTTTTCAATTGAAATTATTCCGCAAGGATTTTGTCCTAAGCTAAAGTCTCGATTTAAAATCCCTCCGTTAACGGAATCGTATTTTCTTTGATTATTTTGCATTCAGTTTCTAAAATTTAGATTGTGAAGCAAAAATATTATGTTGGTACTTTAGCGGAAATATCTGTCAAACTCCATGTAAAAATTTTATTTTTCACTTGCGTGGAAATTTTACGAAATTTCGGTTGAAATTTAGACAATATAGTTTGATGTGGCGAAAAAGTCTCATTTAGCGTGTGATGTCTGAATATTTTGGGTGTTGCGAATAAAATTAAGTTGTATCCACCGATTTCTGTTATAAAATCCACTATTTTGTTATAGCAATCAAGTTTCTTTACAGTAATTGATTTTAAAATGGAAACTGGTAAAATTTTTCTGTGTGTGTATTGTTTTAGGGTGGAAAACTTAGACCAAAATTTTTTTTATGGGTATTGAACAAAATACTGGGCTCCACAAACCCGTTCTTTCCATTTCGAACGTCTCTCAATTTAAACAATCGCAAAAATATCCAAATATTAATAAAAAAGAGTGCTTATCAGAATTTCATTAACTGGAATTCAGAACATGGCAATAATTTTATTTGATATTATTAAAAAAAAAACTGTAAACTTTTCCTCAAAGTTAATCTAGTTTTTTAAATATTACCCTTATACTTACCATGACGATCTTTATTATTCGATGCTAATGGTATTAAATAGAAAGTCTTTGATAGATTAGCACCCGGTGTAATGGGACATCCTTCCTTAGTTTCCAATTGCGCCACATGCTTGCTAAATTGAGCATTCACCATTGTTATTTCGGTATGTTGTATCACAAAGCATTTAATATTTTTCACAGCTTTCTTTGAATTATTATTGACCTGTACCGTTGCGGCCACTTTTTCACCATGATAGTATATCTCGCGATCCAAAGTGACTTCTAAACTTATTTTACCATTCGAGAAAGTAAAACCTTTGCTGACCAATGAGCTTGGCAAACGTTGACCTCGCGTAGGAGGAGCATATTGTAGTTTTTTAATTACCAAGCTGACCATGCTGCGTTTGTGTTGGCGATCATCTTCCGAATCGGCTACATAGGCACGAATGGTATATTCCACACCCAAAGGTTTTCCATTATCATCTCCCTCTTGTTGTATAGTAACCGAGCTGGGTGAATTGGGTGGAAAGTGGAAGGTAAAGGGATGGGCATTATTACCAAGTTTGCGTACCAACTTCTCCTGGGTAGGTGTCATTTCCATATTTGAATTACCCATGGGTACAATTTGTTCGCGACATAAAATCATTTCTTTGGAAAATTTGACACCCATAACCTCATCCTCTTCACGGCCATAACGATATATGGTGGCCAATTGACCAAATACTTTGCGATTTTTTAAATAATCCGGATCTACAACTATCACTCCATCAACGGGATCACAATAATCCAAATGGTCAATAAAATCTCTGCGTCCCAAATAAAATGTTACTTTGCCATTAGGCGTAGCCTTTTTGAAAACCTTAACCGAAACCACCATTATAAATAAAAATTATTCAAAAAAATTCACAAAAATCTTTTAAAACCGCAATTCGTTTATTAATAAAAATAGCCCACTCACTCTCACCAACGTTATAAATGAAAACTTTCCGCGAAAATGCGGTCAAATGATTGTTGTCACATACTTTTATACCTTTCCAATACCAATAACACAACATATTTGAAGGGTTTCTTCAGTGTATTCTTGCAAAAGACACTAAATGGATTTAACAACTATTAGGTTTTCTTTTAACATGTTTTTCTTTTTTAACTTGTGAAAAACAACTGTTTTGAACTTAATTTTTTGTTTCCATTTTCCATTTACGCAGCAGTATTTTATTCAATAGTTTGCGTGAATCTTTATCTTTTTCTTCTGTTTTTTTTTTTTTTTTTTTTGTATTCTAACAAGGAAGAGGGTGTTAAATTGCTGTCGTATTAGACAATTAGTCTGGCTTTGATATTTTAATGTTAAAACAAATGTCAAGTTGTTTTTGTCTATTAAAACTTTAACCTTGTATAAGGGCTATTCTTGTAACAAGGAAGTACTCTTAAAGAACATTACTGAAAATTTTGTAAATACAAATTTTTAGTAAAAATTAATATGAAATTGAAGTAGAAACCTAAAGGAGATGATGAGTGGGGGTTTGATTTCAAAAATTTTTTGACATCAGGAATGAGGACAAGCAACTGATCCCTAGTCTACCCTATATATTTCTAAAACCGCTGGGATGAATTTTAAAGCACTTTATTTATTTTTATATATTCTGTATATTTATGGACAATGTAACCTGTGTGAAGTCAAAGGTCAAATTTCTGGATACTTAACGTTTGAACTTAAATTTGTCAAGTATTTTGTTCTGTTTTTTTTCAGAATTTTGGTAAACTTACAAGGGTCCGAACCCACAGATTATAATTAACTTTGGATATGTTGTAGAGGAGCAGATGAAAGAGAAACGAATTCTTTTTTTATGTGTTGTAAAAATGTATTTGTACAAATGGTTAAACTACTGAAGAAAAGAAAAAATTTAATACCCATATTGTGTGCATCGGGGACCCACAATAGCCACATTTTTCAATGGTATGAAATATAGGGCAAAAAGGCTCCTCGGAAAAAGTCACATAAAAATACAAAGACTAAGAATATTGGAAAAAACTCGACTCCCCTCGATTTAATTAACTCCAACTCCTCAATTAAAAGCCAGATTTAATGTTGCCTAAAATACTTTTGAACACTTGAAAGTTGAACCAGTGAATAACCACTTTTTAAAAAAATGGAAAATTTAAAAATAAGCAATATCTTAAAAACTGTTCTACTTTTGTACTTTTGGACTTCATTTTGCGGTTTGAGCGGTCAATTTTACATGAAAAATAAATGACGGATGGCGAGGGTCAAAATAGCTGTAAACTAGTGTTATTGTTGGATTAATTTAAAAAAATATGCACACAGAGAAAAATTTAGCTCATTGCCCACTGAAATTCGGTTACTTAGACTCAAAGTCGGTTATTACGAATTTCAATCTGTTGGAACAACTTAACATTAGATTTCACAACAAATTGAGGTTATTTCAACTGAATTTTAGTTCCAACACCAAAAATATTCAGAAATCAAATTAAAATATCGTTGTACTTACTGAGTTTATAAGTTGTCACCATTAAAATATACTTTTAAATTCGGTTGGCACTTTATTTCTCTGTGTGGGCTTATTATTGTATATTAAATCTAATTTAGGGCGTTTCTGAGCTTCTTCCGACATTTGTAATTATTCGCTTTTTATGCGACTTTTTCCAAAAATCTTTTTAACCTATATTTTAAACAAAAGCCAGCCCTAAAACACTACAAAGTCAATATTGCCATACAAAAAAAAATTTTTTTTTAGTATATCAAAGCTGCATTCAGATATGTTTTCATAAAAAATGTGTTAACTTTGGCCCCACCTTTTAATCCTTAAACGATTGGTCCGCTAAAAAAAAATACATGTCCCTAATTGTTTCTTCTTTATTAAATATCCAAATTTCTTTCAGATTGGTTAGAACCCATAGGGAGATTTCCCTTGTTAGTAATCCCTAAACATTAGAATGTTTAGCCAAAACTAAATAATTGTCTGTTAAATATTTTTTCTCTACAACATATCCGACGTTCATTAAGATCTACGCGTCGGTATACCTCCCTTGTCTTTAAAAATATTAAAAAAATAATCAATTTTGATATAATTTTTATCAAAAATAAAAATTATGTTTTTTCGACCTTTAATTGTGCAATGAAAATGAAAATTATTGAAGTTCGAGGAGAGAAAAACAAAAAACGCGTATTGAATATCCACCAGAGGTGGACCTTGCACATAACAAACAAGTTTTCAATTTATTTTTTATCAATATGGTTATAATCATTAACTTCAAGCTCATATATTAGTTCTCATGTAGTGAGTAAACTAGTTTATATGAATGTTTGATGTTTGGCATGTGATTGTTACCGCTTTCAAAACGTGTTCTGATGATGGGAACCTAGAAAATTCCCGAAATAAACATTCCTGAAAGGGTCAAATAATAAATTTTAAAACAAAAAACTCTATAGATTATTTGTTAGGACAATATCCTAATAAAGAAATATAGAGTATGGCCTCGAACTTGAATAATTTTCATGTTTAAAAATAATCAATATTTAGTTTTTATTTGAACTTGTTTTATTTCAAAATGCAGGAATTTATAAAATTTTATATATATGCGACACGAATTTAAAAATATTAGGTCAGATCGACGTTTTTACCGATTTACCTGAAGAAACATTAATTTACACCCAACTTTGCGATAAAGTGCTATTGTTTCAAAGTTTTTAATTCCACCTGGCACTTCTGCATTTTTGAAACAAAGTTTAGTTTGTTTTAGGGTACTTTCCTTTATAAGACCTTTAAAAATCCCTTAAACAATTATAAAGCCGCAATAAAGAAATTAAATCGATTGTGTAAAACAACTTATACCGATCAAATGTTAAGGCTATATTGTTGTGAGAAGCATAAAATCAATTTTAAAAAACACTATACAAAAGTTCACTTAATTGTCTACATGAGATGTTTGAAATCTTTTATTCTTGTAAATATTCTTTGTATTTATTTTTTCAGAACATAGATTAGTCGAGGACTAATTTGAAATAGTTTTTAGAACTAAAGTCACATTTTTAGTTTTATCATAGAGCTGGTCATTAGAGCTGCTTTTTTCCAACTTTCGATTTTTGTTTTACTTTTTTAAAATTAATTTTGTGGCATGTTCTTTAAATCAGTCCAACAGTTTTCGAGATATTGCTATTTGATTTTTACAAACAAAAATGGCGGTTTTTCTCCATTCTAGAAGTTGTTTAAAAATTATCCCAAATTATCCTTAATTTAATTAAATATCTTTTTGGACATGTTAAATAAAACATTTATTTTTAATTATAATATTGTGTTTAATGTCGTACTGTTTGTTCGTATTTTACCAATTTTATTAAAGAAATTTAAATGTAAACTTGACAAAAAAGATTAAATATTCAATAAAATCAAATCCCTGAAGATGTTAGAATAATCCCAACGAAACGTCGGATTGAAAAATAAAATAATGTTTATTTGCATTTGAAGACCATGACCATGATTAAAGCCTGATTAGAAAAACTTCTAGTACAAATTTTAACACAAATTATATTTTGGTTTGCAATTAAGTAATAAATTTCTAATATAATTGAGTTTAACAAAAGTTTAAAATGATATTTCCATTTGTAATTTTTCTACTCAAAATTCCAGCAGAAAGTGTACTGTATTGATATGAAATTTATAAAAAAGCAAACATAATTGGAATTTCGCATTAGAACTTGCAAAAACTATACATTAAATTGTGAGTTATTATTTGAAATTGAGAAAATTTTAAGTAAACTATTTAATAACGAAAAAATCCTGATTTCAATTTGAATTTTTACGCTTTCATTTAAAAATTAAGAGAAATCTTAAATTACCTTATAACTTCTTTAATTACAAATGAAAACTTTCAATATCAATTCCAAATTTTCTGCATTTCAAACCCCTGTTAAACATGTTTTTATAAGATGATATTTTGTTTGATATTATTATATTATTATTTTAATTCATAAACACAATTAAGATCTTTAATAGCACGGATTTACAAATATATTTTCTTTTACAAATATGTATTCCAACTTTCATTATTTGAAGTATAGTTGATGGAACTTTCAGTTTTAAAGTGTTTTAATCTGGCATCTGATGAAAACCAATCGATTTTAATTTCGATCGATTTGTTTAAAAACCAAAATTTAAAAAGTGAATAAAGAGGAAGAAATTATTGAAATTGTTTGTAATTCCTCAAGTTGAATCTGGTATATCGATTAACAACTTTTAATCTTTTATAAATTTAAAACAATACGAAATATTTGGAATTGCAATTTCATAAACGATCGTTTTTTGTCACATGCCAGGATTTTATCAAAGGATTTTAAAATTCAAATATTTAATTAGATATAACAAAAAAATTGAATAATTCCATTCAAATATGAACTATTTTGTATGGATGGTAACCGATTCGATATGGGTTTCGGTGACGGTATTTTAGGGGTAACGATATTTCAGTAATTTCGGTAACGGGTTTTTAGCATTAACGGTATTTTACTTATTTCGGTAACAGTGTTTTAGCGATAACTGCATTTCAGTTATTTCGGTAACAGTTATTTTTCGGTAACGGTTTTTTAGGTGTAACGATATTTCAGCAATTTCGGTAACGGGTTTTTAGCGTTAACGGTATTTTACTTATTTCGGTAACAGTGTTTTAGCGATAACTGCATTTCAGTTATTTTGGTAACAGTTATTTTAGGGATAACGTCTTTTTAGCTATTTCGGTAAGGGTATTTTTAGGTTAATGTTATTTTTGTTATTCAGGTAATGACATTATACACCGATATTTTTAGCTACATAATGCTTGAGTTCCAATGGCTGGCATGTTTATGATCAAACTTTGGGATAATATATCTATTTACAGTGATTTTGTTTTCCAGATCTTGTCATATTATTTCGGTAACGGTATTTAAAGATAACGTTATTTCAATTATTTCGGTAACGATGTTTTAGTGATTACGGTATTTTAGTTATTTCGGTAACGGTATTTTAAGGATATGAATATGCTCTCAAAAACTACGATAAAGAGCGTTATTTAACATACTTTGAACTTCTCGTTTGTTAATGTCGGCGAAAAACGTAAAAATTATCACACCAACTTTGTTTAAATTCCATTTCAAATAAAAGCTATCTTTTAAATGTACGAAATTATAATTCTTTTTTCCCAATGTCATATAAAAAATGTTTTTATATTATTAAAATTCAAACTCAAACAAAAATCAAACTTTACTCTCTGGCAATTCTTCCAAACTACGTAAGCGCCATCTATCGAATAAACAAAGAATATATCATAGATATGGCATCACTTACAACATATGGGAAAACAGGGGACATTAGAGTGAAGTAAGTTTCTAAAAATAGAACTGTTGTGTTGTTGGAGTTGTACTTCTGAGATTATGTATGCAAGAACAAAAACACCGTGTATTGAATAAAACTAGTTTTAATCACAACAAAACTCGACCTGACGATAGCTCAGAGGGCTATAGCGCTCTGTCTAACGTGTAGTGCGAGTTCATGTGGCATTAGAAATCAGTTTATCTATACCACGGTCAGTGATTGCACAGAAAAATTTCATATAGACGCAATTGAACAAATAAAAACTTAACAAATATTACATTATTCAAAAATTTAAAAAAACAGGGTAACTGACGAAGGTTCAATACCAGAAACTGCGCAGTCTGATTCAGAAAAAGTTGAAAATTTGCAATGTAGTTATGACTTTTAGAAAATACACTCATTCTTCTCTACCACGCCTTTCACAATTAAATTAAAAACAAGATTTTGACAGCAATTCTAACGCTACATATTTAAATGTTATAATTTTAAGAATATTTAACACTTTTAGGTATTTAAACAAATAATAAACTTTTTGCGTTTTTTGAGAATTTTGCGATTTCTAGCGATTTTAATTTTGAAATCTAGCTATTTTTTAAGTAGAATGGCAACCTTGCACAAACAACGATTATTTAAAGCATACATGAGACTTATTAATTGAATGGACTAATTAATTGATGATTTCATTAGAATTTCATTGATATCAATTGTAACGAAATAATTTTCATTAGAATTTTTTTTAATTAATGGTAATACATTTCATTGATTTGATTTCATTAATTAAAGGTAATGATTTTAAATTTCATTGCCATTAGTAATGAATTAATTAAAGGAAGCAAAGTGCAATTAAATGAATACAAATATGCTAGGTCTGGGAAAATTTCCCATAGATTTATTTTTTATATAAAAATTTAATCACTCCTATAATAGAATGGAAAGTTGGTCCAAAATGGAACGATATGTAATAAAACGAGGAACGATTGGAATCGAAACACAGTACACATTTGTGTTGTCGAAAGCGACTGCGTTTATTAAGGCAAAACGAACAAAATTTTTGCAAGCTTTATCTTGCTTAGTTTTCGAGATACAAGCCATTTTACAAAATGGCGATATTTTAAAATGTTCAGTATCTCCAAAACTAAGCGAGATAGAGCAAAACGGAAAAAATGTTTGTTCCACAAAAGTATTCATATACTCTTTTATGTCTGGTCTGAGAGAGATCCCTAGTGATCAATGTTTTAGAAAAGCAGGGTGATTTCATTATTTTACTTATTTACGTGATAATACAAGCATATGTTATCGGATAATAGAAAGTCAGTTCCTCGTTCCATTTCGTTTCCCGAATTCAGTGCTACAATTTACACTCCATTTTTTTTTGTAAACAAATGCTTTTTTGCTCAATTGTAATTAGTTTTTCAGGCATTAGTGTGGTTTCATTAGCATTAGTAGGACAAATGCTAATGACAAAAAATTTCATTACAATTTAATGGTAATGAAATTTTTTTGGTATAAGCTTTAGTTAACTAGTTTGTTAACTAAAAATAGTTAACTAATGCTAATGAAAAAATTCCAAGTATGATCCAAAGTTTTTCAAAAGTATTACAAATTCTCTCGTTTTGAGATAATTTTTAAAGAGCGGCAACTCTGCTTAATACTAAACCAACTTAGCGGTTGCATACTTTAGGGGTGGTGGTTAAATTGTCAAATATCTGTATAACGGACTAGGTCGATACATTTGATAAATTGATAGGATAGAATTCGTTTTAGAACGTTATTAAGGTTGTTGCATTTGCTAATAAATACGATCTAAATATAAACTTTACGATATCAGAAAATAAAGTCACAATACTCACATTTAGGGTAGGGAGATGTACTAATTATTACTACCGCAAAAATTACAAAAACCGTTAATTTAAAAAAAGCTTAAATCTATTAAATATAAAATAACGTTGTGGCTTGAAGCGGAAACTTTTAAAAATAGTCCGAATTTCAAAAATTATTCTTTGTTTGATTTACACTTTAAATTGTCTAAAATGATAAAATTTTGGTTTTCTTTTATTGCAGTTATAAAATAATGTACTCCACATATACCACAGCTGAACGTCATGGTTATAGTGTGCAATTTTCTCAATTTGAAACAGATCGACTACTGCTAGCTACCAGGTAACAATGAAAAACCTTTTGTTTATATTTCATAATTTAATAATTTCCCTTATTGTACATAAAAATGTCTTTCCTTTCCAGCCAACTTTATGGTTTAGCTGGCGGTGGTTCCTTATTTCTTTTACAGCAACAACCACAAAACAATGGTCTCACAGAAGTCTGTCGTCTCGAATGGTCTGATGGTTTATTTGATGTCGCCTGGTGTCCATATAACAACAATATAGCTGTCACTGCTTCCGGTGATGGTTCATTGCAAATATGGTCTGGTTTGGATGTCGATTCTGATAGTGACATTTCTGGCGCTACGAAAGTTCCCCAAAAACCAGTAATGTGTTTGCGTGAACATAAAAACGAGGTATACAGTGTTGATTGGAGTGAAAAATGGAATTATCATCAAATCCTATCAGGCAGTTGGGATGGTTCGATTAAGTTGTGGGATTGCAATCGCCAGAAATCGGTAGCCTCATATATGGGTCACTCCGATCTAATATATAGTGCAAAATTTTCTCCTTTAGTGGCAAATATATTTGCTAGTGTAGGTACTGATGGTTTATTAAATTTATGGAATTCTTTTGATTTTTCAGGTAAGCCTTTGATGTCTGTTCCGGCGGCGCATAACAGCGAAATCTTATCGTTGGACTGGAGTCAATTTGATCGTAATGTTTTAGTGACTGGTGGTGCTGATGGTCTAGTACGTGGTTGGGATTTAAGGAATATGCGTCATCATGCTTTTGAACTATATTCGGGGGAATTCGCCGTACGAAGATTGGCTTTTTCACCACATAAATCCAGTGTTTTAGCATCAGCTAATTATGATTTTACAACAAGGTAAGTAATAATACGCTCATAAAAAAAGCGCATACAAATAGTTGAAAATTCATATAAGGAATAGTCTGTAAACTAATTTCTCAGAATTTTTCAATTTCACAATGTTAAAAAAAAAATTTCCTTTGCGAATATATTTCAAAAGGTACATACTCAATTTAAAGCCACGTTGGGAGGCTTTCGGAACTTTGTCTTATAATTCAATGTAAATAGATACTTTTGTCATGGGCAAAATATCAAAAGGTTTTCAAACTGAGATAATGTGTTCAACACAAATATGTTCCAAATGATTAACGACGAAATTGAAATTAATTTTTATAGATCTGTCAAGAGAATACATTAGTTAGACAAAAGTTCATGGATTTTTTTAGATGAACACTCAGGGGAAAGCCATCTACCAAATCAGTGCATTGTCTTTAGATCTGAAAATAAGATAATGGGACGAAGTAAAGAGCGAGCAGAATTTGTGGGGATCAAATGAAGTGAAGCAATATTTCTAGGATATTTTCTTTGAGACTTGAAAAACGTGCTTAGTTCAGCGGATAGCACACTCAAATTCCCTCTATATCGACCTTTTTGTTAAAATAGTGACATATCAAACATTACTGTCGTACTTCAAAAGGACATAATCTCCATTATGGTGATTCACAATACTGGAATACTCTACGCTACAGATTGGATTTGTTCCTTTCTATTTGGCACTTCAGTATTTTTTGTATAATTCTTTTTATTTTTTTCTTGAATCTAATCTTTAGCGTAGAGTATTCTAGTATAGGACTTTTCGGTTGGTAACTTTGGTTGCCAAAAGCAAAATTATAAGCACAGAATTCAAGTTGTAGCTACAATACAAAAAAAATTCAAAAATGATTGTGAAGCTTTTCAAACATCGTTTTTATATACCAACTTTTCCACCCTAAAAAAAAATCTTATATAGTCATATTAATTGATGAGTATATCCGAAGTCGAAATACAATTTAAGCATATAGTCATATACAATTTAAGCATATAGGCATAACAGTGATATAGTCAACAATTTGTGTGCAACTAAGAGATGTGACTATTCCTTAAGTCTGAGAACAGGGTAAACAAAATATCTCCTCGATTCAATGAATTTGAGAAAAAGGCATCGATTTGTTAGTACATATTTTTGCATATTTAGTTGTAAATGCATATTTTTGCATATTTTGCTTTAAATTCATATTTTTACTTAATTTGCTTAAAATGCATATATTAAATGCAAATTTTTATTTATTTATCGCATTAAGTTTTTCGTAAATACATCACTTCACAATGGCATATAGACTACTACCGAAGTTGCTACTACCGAGTCCATTTTCTGCGTGTAGCAATTTTTGTTGAAAAATAGATGATATCAGTATAAACAAGCGAAAAAGAGGGGGTGGTCACCCGCAAGCCATCAAAGGTGGCAATCTGCATTCTGATGGAGTTTTGGAATTATTAAAAAATTACATTGCAAATTAATGACATGTTTGGAATTCTGCTTGGATTGTGTAAATTGAATGAAAAAAAAAAACAGCGCAAAAATATTGACTTTGAATAACCGCTAAAAATTTTAAGTTCATCAGAACAGAACAAAAAACACAATTTTAATTTTTTAATTTTTAAGCAATAGTAACTCACACTTTGTTTAGCAAAAATTGCGTTATTGCACCTAACCGTTCCAGAAGTAGCTTAAAAGTGTTAACTTCTCTAGTTATGCCAATTTCAGTCATAGTTTAGGGAATTACAGCGCTATAATGGCGAAATACAGGCGGGTGGCAACCTGCAAGCCTTTACCTTAGCTTTTGTTTTTAAGAGAATTTAAAAAAAAAATTAAAATGTATTTTTTTCTAATTTAAGAAGATTTTTAATGGATATTATAGGCGCCTAAAACACACTTTTTAAGTACATGAAGTCCTTGTCCCTGCTTATTACTTTTATGTCCTATCCGATTATCATTGAAATCTGGAGGAACCACCGTAGTGGGGAAAATTTTACTGCTTTGAGAAAATTTGCACAGTAAAATAGGTGAAAAAGATTTGAATAGGTTCTAGATCGATTCCTCATGGCTGATTTGTAAAAGGCATTTATTTTCTGTTTGATCTATAATATGCTTCTCAATTTCTTCAATAAATTTCATTTGAAAAGAAAACAATCATAATACAAAACTTGCGTTTCCAGCTTAATATTAATTTACTTCTCATTTTTTATGTACCAATTTTGTTCAGTGTTGGTTTTGAAGAAACATTGAAAAAGAAACTTTAAAAATATGTAAAAAAAATATAATTTTGAAATGTTAGTTATGAAAAGTTTTAAGTAAAAAAATTAAATTAATGATTTGGCCAGTTGCCGTTTAGCAGGCTGTGAATCAACATCACTGCTCTCTGTAATATCTTGGTCATCGTCATCATCATCAGAAAGGTCGATAGTTTAATAAATAAGTTGTTTTACTAATTCCTAATTCTTGGAACTTCCCTTTTTAATAACTTCTACCTCTTTTTCTTTTTCAATGTTTCTTCAAACCCAACACTGAACAAAACTGGTACATAAAAAATGAAAAGTAAATTAATATTAAGCTGGAAAACGCAAGTTTTGTATTATGATTGTTTTCATTTCAAATGAAATTTATTGAAGAAACTGAGAAGATCAAACAGAAAGCAAAAAAGACAGATTGAAAAATATCAATTAGTCGACGAGTTATAGCCAAAAAACCTTATAAACAATATGCTGAAAATCGGCTTCGAACTGCAAAGTTCGAAGGTCGATTGAAAAACAATTCGAACTAACATAAACAAACGTTCGAAGGTCGATTAAAAAACAATTCGAACTAACATAAACAAACGCCGCGATACGGGTCTTCTAATTTAGCCTCTATTTTCACCCCTCACTCTCAGAATCGACCTAACTTTTGCTAACCTGAATTTGATCCACAGTGTAATTAAAATTTGTGGAATATAAATGAAATAAATCTTAAATAAAAGGCTGTAATATTACCTCTTGATACTTTTTGTTACATCCGGTGTCACAAGTTAATTTTCTCGATAATAATTAAATACAATTAAAAAAAATTATCTTTTTGCATCTTTACTATCTTACGAAAAACGTTGAACTTTACTTTATGTAACGCTTTAGTCCTGTTTAAAATTATATCCAATCTATTATGTTTGTTGAGTCAAAACTACCCATTTTTAATGTCATAATTAACTTTTTCTTTTACAATTACAAATTTAGAACACTTTTAAGTGATAATAGTAAAAAATAGTAACATTAAAAAGAAAACATAAATCTATTCTCGGGATTTTAAAAACAGAGTCGAGTAAAAAAAAATTGTTATTCCAATTTTTGGCTCACACGAAATACCACAATATTAAATATGGTCATCACAATTGTGAAATCTTCAGCCAAATTAGCCGCTTACGAAGTGTCGAAAAAAAAATTCTTCTCCAATTTTAAATTTTTTTAAACATATCGAATGTTCTTATCGAACTGAACAAAAAATAAACGTAAGCTTTATTAAAATCTCTTATAGTTTAAAACTTAAAAGCGATCAAAATTATAAGCGCTATGGGAATAAAAATTCGCTCGCACAAAAAATGATTTTTCTAAAGATAAAATATTTTAATATGTGTTTTATGACAAATGTATGTCATAAAAAGACTACAATTTATCGATCCTGGTCAACAAATTTCCAATCGAAGCAAACGTAGTTGTGAAAATATGACAATATAATATTGGGTCAACACAACAGGTGTATGTAAAAAATAAATTGTCGCCTGGAAAAAAATTGTATTTTTTTTAAAAAAGTTGTATACTTTTTTAATCTTAACGAATAGTTTAAATTATCTAATTTTAACTTTGCTTTCTGAAATTAGGTCATTTAGATCCAGGACCGAATAGTTAAAAACTAATACTTTTCTCCACAAATGTCCATAATTAAAATTATTAAAAAAAAAACAAAATTCAAAATCTTGTATTTTTAATAAGAACATGACGTAATTATTTTTTGTAAAATACCTAATATTTGTAATAAATTTCATAGTACTTTACTTATGTTTTTTACTTAAAAAAGTTAACAACTTTATTAGTAAAACTATGTATTTACTAATATTTACTATGTCTACATACCGCTTTGGACATACAACAGTAACATTTTTCTGTGGAGCAGCCATTGGTTGGGCTAATTAGTTTTCTCCAATGCCGTATGTCCGAATTCAGGTTTTCTGACTCGAGTAAAGGTAATCTAGTTATATTTCCAAAACAAAGCCTTTTGCCCCCAAACTAAACTCGGACTACCATCTACGAATAATGACCAAATGTTGCTGTAAATGCAATGATAAACGAACAAGGAAACTACACAGTGGTGATTCCGCAAGTTTTAATGAAACTCGGATATGTTGTTGAGGGCAAACAAATATTAGAAACGTATTTTTTTGGGTGCACAATAGCACGTTTATGGTTTACAAAAGGGGGTAAAACATTAAAATTTTTTTTATGAAACCATCTTTAAAATTAAAAAATCCATTTGTTGCCCATTAAAGTACTCTAGAAAGCAAACATTTTTGATACCCATATTGCGTATGATGTGAGCCCAGGGTTGCCACTTATTTCAAAAATAATTAAAATGTTTTTTATAAAAGCTCTTCGGGAAAAGTCGTATTAAAACGAAACGATTAGAAAAATTTAAAAAAGCCCAGGCAACAACCCCCACCACCAGATTAAACTAAATAAATATTATGTGAACTCCAACCAACAACAACTTTCCGTACAATTGTGGTAATCGCAAAAAAAGTTTTTTAAATAACAACAATTTTCGAACATGCACGGACACGTTTTATATACCACTGGATGCGTCCACTGGTATATAACCAATAAACAATTTGCCATATATTTTAATAACTTATATATGAATATATTAAAAAACGTCAAATTGGGAATTTTTTGACCCCACTTCTTAACCCCAAAACTTGAGAAAGCGCAACTAAAAAAATACGTGTCTAATATTTGTTTGTCCTTTACTGCATATCCTAATTTCATTCAAATCTGAGGATTCACCACTGTATAGTTTCCTTGTAAGAAATCAAAATCAATTAGAGTTTATTCGCCAAGGGGTTACAAGATAGGACAAAAAAAATCACTTCATAGCATACAAACACACAGAAAAAAAAAGTGGCAACTGAATTGATAACTGCATATTGATGTCTACAACTAATATATTTGATTTTTACTACCATATTCAAATGTGATTTCTGAATATTTTTTGTGTTGCAACTAACATTCAGTTGTGTTAACAGAATTTTGTTTGGAAATCCAATATTTAGCTATACCAACCGATTTCAGTCTTACCCATCAAAAACCGGGTTTCAACTCATTACCAAACTATTTACTCGCAACATTACTTTTGTTCGCAATGTCCCAAAATGTGACCCAATAATGTTATTTTTTTGTTTGCAATGTCCTAAAAGTTATAGGTACCCAACACCCTATCATTTACAAAGAGTAAACAAATAATGAGTAACCATTACCCTCTCGCTTACAAAAACACACACTACAATGGGTACCTATTACTTTTGCGACATTGCGAACAAAAGTAATGTTGAGAGTAAATAGCCTGGTAATGAGTTTAAGACCTGTTTTTGCTGGGTAGTAACCAAATTTTAGTTGGCAAATGGCTAAATATTTTTCTGTCTGAAGAATTTCCAACAGTTATTATCCAAATTTTTCTTAACAATGCGCACAATCGATTCTATGACAGCGGACCCTTTTCATCAAAATGAAATTTCAAAATCAAAATCCTTGTTTTCTTATTAATAACGTGCTCATTTCTACCAAATAGCAGTTCTGTTACCTTATTTTTGTATATTCTTTTTCTAATAAATTTTACAATTTCTAATTCCTTACAGAATTTGGGATTTTGGTGCATCACTAGATGCAGTAGAAATACATGAGCATCATACAGAATTTGTGTGTGGCATAGATTGGAATATTAATCAACCGCATCAATTGACCGACTGCGGCTGGGATAGTGTCGTCAATGTCTTTACACCGAAATCACTAAAGATGTGAACGCACAAAAGCAAATCAAATCAACCAAAGAGGAAATGCAGTAACAAATTGGCCTTAAACTGTACATAAAAAAAAAACACATGGATGTGATAAAAAAGTTGCCACCAGTGTGCCACCAAAGCGATAAAGAAGCAAAGCAATATATCGAAGTTGGACCAACAAACGAAAATCTATAGCGAAGTTATGGATGGACAATAAAAAAAGAAAGAAGAAAAACTATAGCAAAGCTAAACTGAGAGTTAACAAGTAAAACAAAGTGATAAATGTGATAAAACATTAAAAGAAATAACCCAAAAATGTTTGAAAAAAAAATAAAAGCATAACGATGGTCATAAGTTGACTATTCTAAATTGACGTACTCATCTTAAATTGTAAAAAATTCGCAGCTAAGTTGTATCAATTTATGACCATCAAAAAAATCCTATAAATTAGTATCTAAGGATTATGTAAATATATTTAATGTCTGTAATTTAAATTTTTATGTATTTTTAATTAGTTCGCCGAACTATTTTGTTAAACATTAGTTGGTAGATGTAGGACTTGATTTTTGAATTGATTTCTGATTTTTTTTTTTGTACATTTATTTGTACCAACTCAAGTGAGGGCCAACATTTCAAATGATGTTGTTATTTTTAAATGGATTTCTTTTTATTTTTCATTTCGATAAATTCCAACGATCACATGCAGTGTACGACGTCAGCCTTTTAAAATAAAAAGAAAAACTCTCCCATCACTGCCCACTACAGCCTGCAATCGAAACAAAAAAACATGTGAATGTTTCGTACGTTCGATATTTCTCAGTGTTGAACGACGTCGAGGCGCGTGATTTGCTTTAGAGGTGTTATAAATATCTGAAAAATAAAACACCCACACAATTTAGATGTTCCCAGCGAAACTTTCTATTACCCGTTAATAAGTTTGGGAATAAGAAATTACGGTCGGTAACTGGTTACTTTTTTATTACAAAGGCTATTATTTCAACAAGGGCATGTCCATTCTGGTAACACCTTACAAAACACATATTACCTCCGGGTCCCCTAAACCGAAAATAGAAAAAGAATTTTTTTTTTAATTCTGTAGCGGAACATCTACTTTTTTTCTTTTTTTTTTGGTGAACGCCCCATAAAGTGCAGTTTAGACAATAATTTTACAGAATTTTCGAGTAAAACTTAGAATACTATGTAGGTAAAGACCACTGCAAATGTAGTTAAAAACAAATGAAATTTCACTTAAAGAAAGGACGACTTAAATTTCAGTAAATTCAACAAACAATATCATTTATTTTTTAATGTTAAAAAAATTACTAACAATTGTAGTAAAAATTAACCACATGGTAGTAAAAAATAAACAAACATTTTTTTTTGTTGTTTTTTTAAATAACAAAAAAAAAACTAATAACATTAATGTAAAATCATAAAACTGTCATTTGATGTGGTTGGTTTTTTTTTAATGAACTACAAGATTAGTAAATTTTATTTGTTTTACAAATGACTGACATTTACATTAAAAATACATTTTCATCATCAATATGATGAAACTTTTTTCTTGAGTGTAGTAGTATGAATACAGAGTCGTTTAGTAATAGTAGTCAGATAAAAAGCTAGATTAACTGTTAATAAAAACATTTTAAAAATGGTTTAATCTCCTTGTTTAGTGCTTGATTAAAAGTTAATCCCATTTGTATGAGATTTACTTGTCTATGTACCAACATATTACCGAGGTTTTGCTGGGTTGTTTCTGTTTTTCTTTTAAATCTGTTTTTCTAAATTGGCAAGTGAATATGATGAGGTTCTTGTTATGCGAACAGACAGACACCTTCTTCTTACCAATTCGTTCAAATATTCTATATTGGAAATCAGTGCTGCCAAATATTTAACCGGTGAACTAAAAACTGCTTTTGCTTTTTCTGAATCTTGTCTAGTTCTTAAAATATAACGTTTTGAAAATTCGTCTAACGCCATTCGCAATTATACACTACTTTTCACTATTCTCCCTCTAAAAGTAGATCTGGTACAAAATGATTGAACGCCGATTCCGAAATAATTACAGATTGTTGCTATGTATGTGGTACGCGTTAGCTCTCAATTATGCGATCCCCAGTTTATGGATTTTTCTTGTTTTTTAAAACTATGTACTCGCAAAAACGCTTAAAATACGGACGGCATGTCCGATAGGTTGAAGAATTTCAGACATGTTTTTATACAAAAAGGTAAAGATTATTGACCACTCCTTTAAATTTGTAAACTTGGCTTTAGGCCGCTAAATAGATTCGCTACTCTCAAAAAGATAAGTTAGTAGAAAAGTTAGTAAAACGTCTTGTTAATCAAGTATACTATTTTTCAGGAAAATTTTTGCTAAAATTATATTTTCAGCAAAAATTTTAGCTATAATTATTCAAAATTTTAGTGTTTTGAACTAATGTTTTACTAATATTTTACTAAGGTTTTACTAATTTATTTTGCTAAAAAAAATTGTGCTGATAAGCACATAAATAGTGTGGACAACAACCAGATCGAAAATGTACGCAGAATGATATACGCAGCATGTCAATATGTAGTATGGAAGAGGAAAATTATAATAAAAAGAACAACTTTTTTAAGACATATAAAAAAATCAACCTCAAAGATTTTTGTATCTGTACATAAAACAAAATTGTGTATTAAAACAACTTAAATTTTGTGTTGTCAACGGCTTGTGAAAGTAATTGTCTATTTATTAAATAAAAGACGAAATAAAGTATTCAAATTAATAAAGTTTAAATATGTATTTGTAAACTAAATGTTTATACTGATTATTGTGGTGTGGTCAAATTGGCAATTTGAAATAGCAAACAAATAAACGTTCAGGTAGACAGACTAAAGCGAAAGACAAGGATACACATCTTAGGTAATTTTTTATGTTTCCTTTTTCTTATTGCAAAAAAGGGTTGTCATATTTTGTTATTTTTTTCGTTTCGTTTCTAGAATTATCTAAGGCATTTGTCTTCCTTCAAAAGATGCCATCATTTAGACAACCATTGATATAAGCAGTTGAAAGATAATTCTGTTAATGATACATATAATTATATCTATATATTTTCAGATATTACATTAATTAATTTTGGAGTATGCACATTTTTATATTTTGTAACTTATTGCAAATTATTTTTAAAAGAATCACAAAATTAATTAAATTAACAAGTCTTTTTCAGTCTACTAATATTCAGCAATAATTTCGTTAACTTTTAGCAAGGATTTTTTAATTTTTAATCAATGAAGTGTTAACTTTTGCTAAATCTACTAATTCTGTTGCTAAAAATCAATTCGCTGATTTTCAGCAAATGATTTTGCTGACATTAGCAAATTTTTTGCTAGCACTCTCTGACTAAAATTTTGCTGAGTCAGCAACATTTTTTCCTGACTTTACTAACTTTTTATTGAGTGTATATCTGAGTATATGGGTGCATAAAAACATATTTCCCTGTTGTTTTTTATTATTCCAAAGTCTGAAAGAAGTTAAATATTGGTTTTAAACAAAATCTTATCAAATTTTTAATTCATTTTTATTAAGCCAAACTTGTTAAATTAGTAACAGAGAAAATCTTTTCAATGACCTCATGATAAACTTCGTTCCGAAATTTGATAAAGTTCAAATTTTATCGTGGTGAAAAGTTCTATATGTTTTTTTTTTAACAAATGTATTGAAAATACTTCATGTTAAAACTGGACTAACTTTTCAGCCTATAAATTTGGTTTTGAAGGCTATTCCTTGAATTAAGCAATATTCACGTTTTCCAAAATTACTAAGTTGACACTACTGATTGTTATTAACGATATGATGACCACTTTAGGTTGTTTAGTGGGGGATAAATAACAAATATTGGGGTTGTTGTTTTGTATATTTTTGTGGCACACGTATAAATTTTATAACATTCTTGCGTTCATGTGTATTAAATATATGGCACTTGTTCAACAAAAGGGTCATTACTCAAAATTTTTCAACATCCATTTTTTGCATAAAAACGACATGAAGTGGTCTTCTGTACCCACTGTAAAAATTTTAGATAGATCTCTGTACTCTTTAGCAACAAAAAACTCGACATAAGATTTTTAAAGTGCGTAGAGATCATACATGGGCCCAATTAATTGAATGGACTAATTAATTGATGAAATTATTTTCATTAGCATTTTTTTAGTTAACGAAAATGAATTTCATTGATTAATGATTTTAAATTTCATTGATTAATGATTTTAAATTTCATTACTATTTGTAATGCATCAACTAAAGGAAACAAATTACAGATAAAAAAAAATGGGGAACGAGTTTAATCGGAACACTTAACACATGTGTGTTATCGCAGCGCCTTACATCGGTTGAGTTTCACAAAAATTTGGTCCGTTTTGTGATATCTCGCTTAGCTTTCGAAACACTAGCCATTTTATAAAATGTAGATTTTTTATAATGGCCAGCATCTTCGAAACTAAGCGATATAGGGCAAAATTGATTTTTTGGAGTATTAATTAACCCTCGAAATGGAAATAGTATAGGTCCGGGAAAAATCCGGAGAGATTGACTTTTTATAAACCATCACAAGGTGTCTTAATTATTTGTTTACCCAAATACGTACGCGAAAATAACAATTTCATCACTTCGATAAAAAAATGAAATATTGATCCAAAATGGAACGATATGAAATGAAACATGGAACGAGTGGAGTCGAAACACTTTAGACATTTGTATTAGCGGAACGCGTTTCTGCAGTTAAGATTTGGAATTTTTTGTCCGTTTTGCGATATCTCGCTTAGTTCCCGAGATGCTAACCATTTTATATAATGATTAGCCATTTTTTTAAAATGACCAGTGTCTCCGAAACTACGCGAGATATGGCAAAACGGACAAAAAATTTGTAAATCTAAACTGCAGAAACGCGTTCCGATAATACAAATGTGTTAAGTGTTTCGATTCCACTCGTTTCCCGTTTCATTCCTTATCGTTCCATTTTTTTTTATCGAAGTGATGAAATTGTTGTTTTCACGTACGTATTTGGGTAAACAAATAATTAAAAAATAAATCTCTCCGGATTTTTCCCGGACCTATACTATTTGCATTACGAGGGTAAATTAATGCTCCAGATATAAATAGGCTAGGTCTAGGAGAGATTCCGAGTCAGCAATTTTTATAAAACAGCCACAGGGTGATATATATAATTTTTTTTTTTCTTATTGATACAAATAAACATACTCGGATAATAGAAAATTAGTCCCTCGTTCGATTTTGTTCCCGTATTCAGTGTTACAATTCCAATCGATCTCCGTTCTATTCCAATGTAACGCAATTTACACTTTAATTTTTTTTTGCAAGCAAATGCTCCTACTGCTCAATTAGAATTCGATTTCATCAGCACTAGAAGGACAAATGCTAATGTCAAACAATATCATACCAACTAAATGGTAATGAAATTTCAATGCTAATAAAAAAATCCCAAGTATGGTAGGTATGCCGTTTTCTTAAAAAAACTGCATTTTGAGTTATGACGCTTTTATTGAACACGTGCGATATATTATTTTTTGAAAATATTATTTCGGTTTTGAATTTAAATGATGCACTTGCCTGTTCTATCTTATGGTTGCTCTTTTAACACCCACCACTTTTAGCAATACCACAAAAAAGTGTGATTGATGTCTTTGGTATGAAGTCCGAAAATAAAAATGCATTGTGTAGAAAAAGCTAAAAATAACACGCACACAAATTTTTGCAGTTATAAATAAAACTGCGCAGCATTGGCACACTAAGAAGAGACTGCGTTTATTAGATGCAATGAAATAGTCATAAAATAAATTTCCTTAAATTCTTTAGTATAAAAAAATCTATTAGTAGTATATGTTCAACCTAAACATTTGCAAGATTTAATGGAAAACGATCTGCCACTGCCTAATCTCGAAATAATACTGCCTCACAATAAGATATTCTCTTAAATTCCTGCAGCTAAAAGGGCTCCTGAATATCTTAAAATTTAAAGACTACAGCATTTTGACATAGTGTATCAACTTTTCAGATGTCGTTTTAAGAATCTACCGAGCCTCAAAAAATACTACATATCGTCGTCTTGCCTGCAAGTAGTGCTATGTGTTTTTCAACAGGTTTTCAGGAGATCGAAAAAACTGTTTTATATAATCATTTTAAGATATTTCATAGACATCATATGCCTTAATGATTCACGTCCTCATTTACTAAAATACTGCATTTAAAGAAATCAGGATTTAATCGCGGTTACAGAGCGGTGCGTGGTTTTTAACAAACAACAAACACTACACATAACACCTTTTGCAGAGTCGTTTTTCGAAATAAGTTCATACCAGTTTGTACACATAACAGTTTTTGTTCATAGAAAACAAGTTTAGTTTTTTTTTTTATAAGCGCTATACCATAGCACTTTTTGCTATCTTCCAAATCCATTAAGATATCGCAAAACCGCTTGGTAGATATATGTATGACCAAAACAGCTTCTCATTGTTACAATAAAAAAAAAAATATCAAAATATCACATGGTACTGCTAGCTGGCTAGCCGACGATATAAGAAATAGGCGTTTTGTAGCCTGCAAGTCCTGTTTTAAATGTAGTTAAGCTCTAACAAGAAAACTATTTCAAGCTAAACTTTCCTATTTTGATTAAATTTAGGTAGGAAAAAATGGATATGGGAAACTTCAAATAATTTTGACACTTTGATGTAAAATATTTTCAAAATTCATTTTTTTTATGACATGAGTAGCATTTTCTATACATGTTAGCCGGTGTTTAGGCATGCCAAATCCATTCGCGTTAATCATTTATCTTCAACGGAGAAAAAATTATGGAGCTTTAAAGTTTTAAACAAATTAAAATTATTATTATTTTTTTTTATTAATTAATAATCATATAATTACAAATTATATACTATTATCCTAACCGAGCACTAGCTACTATGACCTTCAGAGCGTTTGTAACGAAAACAGACCTGTGCCTCTGGTAGGAATCGAACCCAAGACCCCCGCACTGATAAGCCAGCATGCTACCAACTAGCCTACCGGGGTGCACACCAAAAAATATTAAAATACACTCAAAATGAAATGTTTGTCACATTTTAGAACTTAAAATAAAACCCCGGTTATTTTGGAAAGCACACATTTTTTGCCGGTTTTATAATATTGTGTTGGATTTAGGGTTACTTATTTGCAGGGAATCATACTAAATTCTTTTAAATTCGTAAAATTAAAAATTTTATTTAAGGATACATTTTGAGGATATGAAAATGTTGTCTATAAAATTTAAAATCCTTATAATTTGTTGATGCCTTTTCGATTTTAGTATTAAGCTCATTGAAGTATTTTATTTGATGTACGTTTTGGCGAAATTGATACATTGCTTTAGTTGTCACAAAAATAAAAATGTTGGGGAAAAACTGCCTCTACAAAATTATTTAGTACTTTATAAATTTAGTCCGCCATAAGGATTCACTAGATACCTAACTATGTCCTCAATACATGTTTTTTATAAAAAAAATTCTAAGCAAAATAATAAAATTTTTAAAAAATTTTTAGACTTACTCTTGCCACACATCATTTCTATATAATTTCGGTACTCGGAAAACAAATCAGGCAAACATTTTGAACTTTTATATTTTCTCTGAACACTCTGTTGTTTTTTTTAGAAGTTTTGTTTTAATGTCGTGTAGTTGAATGGAAAATGCTAAAATATTTCTATGGTTTTGAAATATACACAGAGCGAATTACTTGGACGAGTTTTAATGCAATTTTTGCACTAAACTAATGAAGTTTTTTTTCACAATGCAATTTTTATTAAATTATATGAAGTTTTTTTTTTTAACTTTATGAAAAACTGCATTGGTAATTTAAAAGAAAAGGTCAAAATCCACGATCTTTTTCCAAAACAAATTTAAAAATCGGTTAACTTAAAAAAAAATTATTTTTAATATATTTTTAAATAAAGATTTGTCCACAAAATTATACAAAATTAAAATTTAGCGACTACGTTCAAAGTTAGGACTTAACTATAAAACTTTTTATCTTTTCTCCAAAACTAAACACTTTTTATAAACAATTATTTTTTCGTCAATTACAATTGGTTGTTAGACTTTGTGGCCGAACTATATGGAAATAAATGAACTTTCCAACAAGGCAACGCACTGATCCATGGCGCTCGTTTCATAAAAAACTTTTTTAATGATCACAACATACCGGTATTGGAATGGACAGTCATAATTCCAAAACAAAGACCCATTATAGAACTCTGAGGGATCCTTTTCGACAAGGTCTTCTCAAAGTCAAACTGGCAATATTGATAGAATGGGAAAATATTGATTGCACTTTTAGGAACTGGCTGATTTTTATGCCCCGTAGGCTACAATAAGTCTTAATACACAAGGGCAACACAATATCGTATTAATTATTTAAATATAGTTTTAATCAAAACGAATAAATATGCATTTTTCAGGGATGGCAGGCAATATCACTAAAATACCGTTATATATGTAAACCCCTTTCAACTGACTATCGTTATATATATACCGTTATCGAAATAATTGAAATACCGTTATTCATAAAATACCGTTACCGATATAACTAAAATACCAATACCCTTAAAATACTGTTACCGAGATAAATGAAATACCGTTATCACTAAAATACCTTCACCGAAATAAAAGAAATATCGTTATCCTTAAAATACTATTAACGAAACAATCGGACAAAATCAGAAAAAACAAACGCTGTAAATACAGGGTGTCTGGTAGCAGATTTATATTTTCAAACTTAAATAAAAAACGTAATAATTGACACAAAGTTTTATTAAGAGCATTGAATGATAGAATGGATTTTATTTTTTAAAGAGTATGTCATCCAGATGTCTTCCGTCGAGTTGAACACACTGTTCAAAACGGAGCCTAGTGTTCTGCGCTACACGCTGCAGTAAACTTGGTTCAATTGAGCTGATTTCTCGACGAATATTTTCCTTTGAAGCCATAAGAGATTGGGGATTGTCATTATAAACCCTCTTTTTGAGGTAGCCCCATAAAAAAAATCTATGGGATCCACTCGGTCCATCACATATTCGCCGAATACCGAACTTTGAACAAAATTGTCGACGAGCAATTATGTAAGAATCATTACTCTTAAAAAATGTCTCCACAGCGAACGCGCGATGCTCACTCAACCACTGCGACATAGTGACTGACAATCGATAATTCCAACGGCGCCACCCTCCGCACCGTTTATTACTTTTGGAAATAATCGTATTTAAAAATATAAATTTGCCACCAGACACCCTGTATATATATATATTTTTCCAAAAGCTAGATCATAAACTAGCTAGTTATTAGAATTCGGTAATAATGGGGCTAAAATAATGCTATCCTTAAATCACCGTTGCCGAAATAACTGAAAACCCGCTATCCCTAAAATAACGTTACCGAAATAAAAGAAAATACCGTTACCGCTAAAATACAGATTCCGAAATAAGCAAAACATCGTTAACGCTAAAAAACCCTTATTGAAATAACTAAAATATCGTTACAGCTAAAATACTATTATAGAAATATACGAATTGAATCGGTTACCATCCTTGGATGGTAATAATAAACTATGAAGTATTTAGGTTTTTATTTTTTCTGCATTAAGAGTAATTTTTTTTTTTATTTTTTATGATTTTAAAGTTCACAAAAACCATAATAAAATAAAAAAAGTTGTAAAAAATATTTTCTTTCTTATCTTTACCTGGATATAATATATTGCACATATAATTACACTCAGGGAACTTCTTCTTTAAAAATATGTAGTTGTTTGGTTTGTAATACAGTTTATTTATTTTTAATGTAAATGTCAGTCATTTGTAGAACAAATTACAATTTTTACTAACACTTATATCAAAAAACAAACCACATCAACTGACTGTTATATGATTTTACATTAATTTTTTACATTAGTTTTTTGTTACTTAAAAAATAAAAAAAAATGTTTGTTTATTTTTAACTACATCTGTTAGTAATTTTTTGAACATTAAAAAACAAATGACAATGTTAGTTGAATTTACTCAAATGTAAGTCGTCCTTTCTTTAAGTGAAATTTCATTTGTTTTTAACTACTTTTGCTGTGGTCTTTACTTACGTAGTATTCTAAGTGTACATGTCTCATAGGTCGTCCTTTTACGCAATGCTGTCATATAAATTGTAGGCACATTTCGCATTTTTCCCATTAATCGCACTTTTTTCTCTTTTTTTACACGAAATAATTGTTTAGATTTGTCTTTTTGCTTATGCGCAAAAATGCTTTAATCGATTTGCAAAATGGGATGATAAATTATTCAAAAATGGTAAAATATAGTAAAAAACGAGCAAAAACGCGAATGTAATTGTTAATGCTGCATATTTATTACCCAAATCTTATATTCGAATGTACATAAAAGACTTTCATCTTTTATGCATTTACAATAAAAAAACAAAGATAAAATATTTGTTTTTTAAAATTTTATGTATGAAAAACTGCGTTAGAAAATGCAAAACTTCAATGCAAATTTTGTGACAAATCTGGCCCATAAGTAAGGATACTGGGTATGCAATTAAAGTCAGCGTGACCGAGATATTTAGGATCAATGGTCGGTAGTCTTTTTTTCGATTCTTTGGATCAATTTTGTAGCGCAGTGTAAGTGAAAAATTCCAAAAATGGTTAACCCTTCAACAACAAATGAAAAGAACAATTATTATTATTCTAACCCGTTTAAAAGGTCATACAACATTCTATTTAGAAAGGAAGTATTTTATGAAATATTCCGCGAAAAAAGGAAAAACTATGCTAAACAACCTACACTATTTTTTATTGTTCCCTTTTTTGTATTTTATGAAAATCCTTTTACTTTTGCTCTAATATCCTACATTGGTAATAATTTTATGACTTAAACAACAAAAAACCAGAGCATAGCGAACATTTTAACTCTTTTTATATTGTATCGCAACACCGCGCACGCAGCGAAAGGATAAGTGTAGAAAGAAGTCTGGTGAACATGAAATAGATTACTAGGTCAGAAAAACAAAATAACGATCATAAAAATCACAGAGTTTTTGAAACAAACAAAAAGCAGGACAATAAAAATAAGGGTATACAAAAAAATAGAAAGGATTTTTATAACATTTTCTTAAAAAAAGAACAACGGATGTTGAACTAATACAGTTTTTTTCTATGCTTTGCCATTATATTAGACTAAATAATAGAAAATGAGTTCAGTGAAGTGTTCTACATTAAAATTAGTGTAACATTTTTAATGTCCTTGAATTTTCGGTTAATTTGTTTGGTAAAGATAGAGTTGATATATGAATTTAACTTTTACTTTGACAAATTATAGTTTGTTGGTATATATTCAGGTGATATTTCTGGCCTAGTTTATGATTTTATGACTAAAAGTGAATTTAAGTTAACATTCAGTAATATTGATTGAATTTAAAATGACCTTCAATTTGATTTAGGAGGTGTGTCCGCTTTTGGAATCAATACAAATGGTGTAAAAGAGCAAATGAATTTGACGCGAGGACATGCTTTAATCTGCTTAATCCTTTTGAAGGAGGTATGTCGACAAACACAGTTAAAGAGCTAGACACTAAATATTGTCTTAATCTCTCCACTATGCTCACTAGGACATTTTTTGTGGACATATTGGTTAGTTGGTTATGTGTATGAGTGTGAATGTTCAATTTTTGGTTTTAATCCAAAAACATAGGCGTATTGTTTAGTTTCAAAATCAAAACATTTCAACAAATCCCAAAGATTTCCACAGTTTACTACATTCTGGTATATTGTGTTGTCTTAATCCTTTTAAAGGAAATAGAAAAATTCATACTTGTATGCAATTTGTGTAAAATAAATCCTTTCAAGAATTACAAACATTTCACAATATTGTCTATTTTATGTGCTTTGTAAGTAATATTAAACACAGTTATACAAACAGAAATTATTGCATTGTCCTTGAACATATTTCCACAGAAATTGGAAAACCATGTTGTTCATTTTTTTAAAAGAGTTATTTTTTTACTCGTTTTTTAATCTTATTTTTTCATGGTCGCATGTCCTTGTGGATAATTTTTTTTGTAGTTAATGAGTTGTGGTTGTTTAACTCACGGTTGGTTTTATTTTTTATGTGTTTTTTTTGCCGGCCATAAAAAATTTTCGAGTTTTTTAGTTGAACTGTTTTTTTTAAAGGAATTCAGTTTAAAGGATCAAAAAGGGTTTTCTAACAAAGTTTTTTAACTGTTTTTAAAATTCTAGGAAAATTTTGATTTATTATTTGTAAAATTTATGAATACTTTTTGTCAAGGCCGAATTTAAAAAATACACTGAAAGAATAATATGCATAATATTAACTTAAAAAGTATTTGATTTCGCCCAGGACACGCTGGATACTGTCAGTATACACTATCAGACAACATAAAGTGCAATTCTGTAAAAGGTTGCGAATGTTAGCCAAACGAAAAAATATACAATTTTGCTCAATCGATTTAATTATAGTAATGTGGCACCTTTTATTAATCGTAGAAGTCAATAGATTTTAAATATGGTGTCTATTTTAGTACACACAGTCTCTTTCTCAGGGGGTGTGCATTTAAAATAAAAACAGTTTACTCTTTTTTGACACAGTGTTCCTTTTTCCATCATTAGTAATTGTTCGGCGTTTATGCGACTTTTTTCGGAGAGCTTTTTAACCTACACTCAAAAAAATAAGTTAGTAGAAAAGTTAGTAAAACGTCTTGTAAATCAGGTATACCATTTTTTAGCAAAATTTTTTGCTAAAATCGTGTTTTCAGCTAAAATTTTTTTTTTACTAATATTATACTGTTTTACTAATATTATACTGTTTTACTAATTAATTTTGCTAAAAAAAAATTGTGCTGATAATAGTGTGGACGACAACCAGATTGAAAGATATACGCAGAATGAAGCAGATGTTGCGGCATGTCAAGATGTAGTAGAGAAGAGGAAAATGATACTAAAAAGTACAACTCTAATAAGACATATAAAAAAATCAACCATGGTGTAGCGAATATGACGGTATACAATGGAAGACTTTTGTATCTGTTTTTCATACATAAAACAAAATTGAGGATTAAAACAACTTAAATTTTGCGTAGTCACCGGCTTGTGAAAATAATTGCCTATTAATTAAATAAAAGACAAAATAAAATATTTAAATTTAATATGTATTTCTAAACTAAATGTTTATAGATTAATAATCTAGTGTGGTCAAATTGCAAACAAACAAACATATACAGACATGTATACAGAGTAAAGCGAAAGACAAAGACACACATCTTAGGTAGATTTTTATGGTTCCTTTTTCGTATTGCAAAAAAGAGTTGTTTTTTCGTTTCGTTTGTTTTTGTTTATTTTTTCGTTTCGTTTCTATAATTATATTCGGCAGTTGCGTCCTTTAAAAGAAAGCATCATTTAGACAACCATTGATGTAAGTAGTTGAAAGAAAATTTTTGTTATGTTATATATATATATATATTTCTATATATTTTCAGATATTAAATTAATTCATGTCGTCAAAGTGGGAAAATGAAATTTTTTATATTTCGTAATTATTGTAAGTTATTTTTAAAAGAATCACAAAAATATGTTTTATGATTTTCAGCAAATAAATTAACTAAATTACAATTTTTCTACAATTTTTTTGCGTTTTTTTCAGTCTATTAAAATTCAGCAAAAAATTTATTAATTTTTAGCAAGGCTTTTGTATTTCTAATCTACTAAGTGTTAGCAAAACTTTTGCTGAATCCACTAATTTTGTTGCAAAAGATTTTGCTGACATTAGCAATTTTTTTGCAAGCACACTCTTACTAAAATTTTGCTGACTCAGCAAAATTTTTTGCTGACTTTACAAACTTTTTTTTTTGAGTGTATATTTAAAATATTTCCAATAAATGGCAACCCTAAAACAAAATTTTTGTTTTCTCGAGTACCTCAAAACTGCGTTAATAATAATCTGAATTTCATTAGTTTCAGACATGTTTATTAAATTTGACTACACCTTTTAACCTTTAAACGTAAGATTGGGATGCTAAAAAAAATAAGTGTTCCTTATTTTTCTTCTTTATCACATATCCAAATTTTATTAAGATCGGAGATATCCCATTGGGGACTCCCCTCCCACATATTTCAAAATGTATTCTGTTTTCACTCAAACCATACATAATGGATGGTTTTTATAAAATTATATATATATGTATATATATATAAATTTTAGCTTCATGGTTTCCATATGGTACTTTTAAAAAATTATCAAAAACCACGATATTTTTCCAAAAAAAATTAAAAATCTGCTAACTTAAAAAAAATAACTTTTCATAAATTTTTTAATAAAGATTATTTCACAAAACTATACAGTCTAGTCTACGATTTATAAGCTGTCAAAGATTCAACTTTGGTTGGCAATATTTCATAAAGAGGGCGCTTTAAGACAAAGGCAATTGCAAACAGTTCTTAACGAGTTTTATAAAATTTTGAATCAGATCTGAAAATGCTGAATAAATGAAATCAAGCAAATAAAATAATCTTATGAACAACGTATGTATATTAGGGTTATAACTTTTTTTTGCCAACATTTCTTCATCGCACCACGATATGGGCAATGTTGTACTGATAATAAAAATTATTTTTTTGGTCTTTTTGGTGGAAAAGGTTTACGCACCGAATGCAATTTCTAAAATTTCCCCAAAAATTTTTAGTTTATATTTTTGAAAATATTTTTTTTATTTGTTTACCATATATGTATATATTACTGTGTCATAGCACCTATAACTTGACACTAAAATAATAACGCGATTTTTTTTCGCGACCTCAATCCAAATGGTGAACTTTTTTTATATTAATAAAATTATAAGAAAATACTAAATACTTTGCAATTAAATGTTACTTAACTTAACTTTTTTAACGATCGCGGAAAAATAGTATAACATTTCTTAATATTTTTTCGTACTCTATACGGCTATGCAACAAAGAAGTAAATATTTGCAAAAAATGCTACTGTAGAATGCAGAACTAAGAACTAACGGGTCTTTAACTTGACATTAAAATTTCTTGATTTTACCAAAAGATATAATATTCTTAATTTAAAATCTAATTATATTTAAGCCTCACATTTTTTATAATCATAGCAACGATAAAAACCTTGAAATTAATTTGGAATATAAATTTCTGTGCTATCTATTAGTTTGCAATGAAATTTGAATGCTAGTGTTCAATGCCCGGTTGATTAAAGACCTGTTTCCTATTGGAAACATTGTTAATGTTATGTGAAAGGAAATTGCATAGGCTTGATTTCATCCAGACTCCATTTTAGACTCTAATCAACCATTTCTAATATGTAGATGAATAACCCAAAAAATTTAAATATAAACAGTTTTTATTTTAAATGCCACGCCCTCTGTGAAAAAGGCGCTGTGTACTAAAACGGGCACCACATTTAAAATCTATTGACTTCAAACGATTAATAAATGGTGCCAAATTAGTATATGGCAAAGCATTTAGCAAAAATTTTACTTTTTTAGGTTGGCTTACATTCGTGCGTTATTATAGATTTGGGCTTTAGTTTGTCCGATACTGAATATTTGAAGCATATCGCCATAAGTCCTAATCGAAAAATAGGCGAATTTTTAAGAAATTGAACAAAAATAAAATAGATTTCAATATATATATATATATATATATATATATATGGTTGACTTATTACTAGGGCTCGGAACTTCATGTAAATACACGTTCGTTGTTGTTCTGCTATAAATGCATATTTTTGCATATTTTGCCATATCACATTTGAATGCATATTATGTCATTTTTTGTTGCATATTTTCCTATTAATGCATATTTTTGCATATTTTGTATCAAAATGCAGATTTTTTTTTTATGTTTTAGTAAAAATAAAATTTACACAATTTATAAATTTTATAAATAATTTTTTTTTTTTAATTATATATTTATATTTTTATTACGAAAAGAAAAATAACTGGAAAATGTAATTACTAATTTTCTGACGATGTTTATTCGTAATTTTAAAATACATAATTTTAAAATACCAAATTTTAAGAATAAGATAAGCATCTTTAACTCCTGTGTCAAATCTGTGCTGCTTTATGCATGCGAGACGTGGACCACAACAGAACACGAGATAAACTCCCTACAAGTGTTTGTTAATCGATGTCCCCGAAGAATCCAAAAAGTTTTTTGGCCTAACACCATATCCAATGCAGAACTTTGGAGACAAACAAACCAGCGGGTTTCATATAAAAATAATGAATCGCAAATGGCGTTGGATTGGTCACACGCTGCGCAGACCTCCAGGTGACGTTGCTAAAATCGCCATTTAGTGGAACCCACAGGGAAGGACGAGAAGAGTAGGCAGACCGTCTCACACATGGCGCCGTCAACTGAATATAGAAGTCATATCTACTGATCAAAGCTGGGGAGAAGTGAAGAGAATATCATCCAACCGGTCCGAATGAAATAAATTCGTTGTTTCCCTTTGTTCCCAATAGGAACCACAGGACATAATATATATATATAAATTTTTGGAATGAATATTGAAAACGTTGAACAAATCAATAATAAATGCATATTTTTAAATTTTAAATAGATATTTTATGTACATTAAACACAAATATAAATGCATTAACTTCCGAGCCCTACTCATTACCTTTTTTTTTAAAACATCTCAAACACAAAGTGACGTCTTTGATGTGAAATCATTTTTGAAATTTATTAAAATCCTAATCTTGTCCAGACATTATACATCGAGAATAAAATACGCACATTTTAACACCAACCTACACATATAAAAGAAACATTTAAAAATATTTTCACCTCAAGTTTAAAAACTTAAATTATAAATAATCACACACATACAGTGGGTGGCAATACATTTGAAACTTTTGAATATGTTTATTTTTTTCGCCTTTATTAGTCAGTTGCGAAATATTGGGTGTATATTTTTTTTATTTTTTTTTTTAATGTGTTAACTTTTATATACAGTAGTCGCTCTGTTGTATGAATGTCCAGTTATGTAAACCTCCAGAATAGCGAACAAAAAAAGTTAAACACAGGAGGTTCTAAAGAGTGAACACAGCCTATCTCTATTATGTGAAAAGCTTTCAATCGTGGATTTTTTTAAATGTTTGTCTTATTAGAAGTACGTTTTCCCCCGAAATAAGTGAAGAACCTGTAACCGTTGATTTTTTTTAATGTTTTGAGTGTTGAGTTGTTGCGTTTTGAGTGATTGTCTTTTGTCTTTTGAGGACAAGACACTACAGAAATTCCTTGAAGCAAAAAAATATAACCGACTACTTTCATGTATATTAATTATTAAAAAACTTATTAAAAATAAAAACTTAATGTAATACAAATCATTTGAACTACTTATTTTATATTCTCTCCATTATGTGAACTTATCCATTTAGTGAACACGCTCTGTTTGAATTAGTTCATGTAACCGAGCGACTACTGTACTTTTAATCGATATAAATCAAAATATTGGTACAAATTAGATAAACTTCGGAAAAAAACCAAAAAATATTGAAAAAACATTGGAAACTTCAAGCAAAGCAAAGTTAAAAATATGCTCAAACTTTAAGCTTCAATATTTTGTTAGAGAGTTATTATTTTTTAGCAATCATATTGAGTCATAAAAATTGTTGATTGTATCCATATAAACTTTTTGCCACTTGATGTAATACGCCCTCATGGGATCTGACATATTTGTAATATTTCTTTTCTGTATTTTACAATATGCAAATATCAATGCATTCTATATTAGGATTGCGATGTTACGAATAAACAGGACATTTCAAAACACAAATTTTATTAGATTGCAACCTCTTGTTTACTGTTTAAGTGTTGTATTTTCGATCATTACCATTAAACCATTGGCTTGAATCCTTCCAAATATCAATTTATTTTCCACTAATTGTGTCACTTAGGATATGTTTGTATCCTATTGCAGGTAGAGAATCAATTTTTATGAAAAATTTGCAAATACCTTGCCACAAAAAAAGGACCACAGACCTATATATAGACACCGCCGGACCTAAGTGTATTAGTTGTTCATTTAGGGTCTAGTCTTTTGAATTCGTTTGACCAGTTTTGATGCTCTTTGAAAGTATTAAATAGAGCAACACGATTTTTCCAAGATATTAGTGATTTCGTACCAGCAAGTTAATATCCAGTTTAACGATTTTTTTTTTTTAGTTTTAGATTGTAATTACCTCATAAGGCAATATTTTTAGACATTTTTTACACTATATTGCTATTAAAAATTTCTTGGCTTCGATTCGTTTACGAAATATACTTCCCAAACGTAGTTTTATGGCCGAAGTATTTCACATTATTTCACTATCATTCTGTTAGTTACGGATAAATTCATCGATAGGGTTGTTATTAAACAAAAATTGCAATATTTTTGTTTGGATTTAAATTGGTGAGAGCGTTTTTTCTTGCAAATTGTTCAATATTATTAAGTACTTTCGTTATAAATTATGAAAAGTACTTTCTTTATGGAATTATAATGCCGAAAAAAGCAATTATTCTACTCTGTAACAAATTTGTTATTTTTGTATCGGAAACATGCAAAATATTGATTTCCCAAAAAAATTGCTCAATTTTGTTTACTTAATTCGAAATTATTAGACAGAAATATCTTAATTTTTTAAAAGTTTCCAATGCATTGTCACCCACTATATGTAGGGGAATGTGGTGTACCATGAAACGACTGATATATAAACATCTAAATCTCTGCTGAAAAGGCATGTAAAAGCCCAGTTTAAAGTGAGATATATTGGTCATAAGCGTACTTAAATCGTATGCATTAAAAATTTCAAGAAATTTGAATATTTTCAGATTTTTGAAATCTTGTTTCAAGGTACACTTTTGGGTGCACCTTGAAACAGTTAGAGTGTACCTTGAAACGTTGATTTTTATAGTACAAAAAATGTGGTCTATTTTATCAGTTTTTTTCAATTTAACTATACTATAGTTGAGAATAAATATACAAATGGTCAGTAATAAATAACTAAAAGGTCGGTTCGTGTCTTTTACATCCTTCTCCATTATTATACTTATTTTTGGATTTACGTTTAAGATGACTTTGATCCATACCTTCATTCAATGACTCAAAGGTAGAAAGGACATGTTAAGAAATTGTCCCTCACAAAAAATCAATTAAACTTTCATTTTATTCGACTAACGTTAATATATCGGGACTGGACGCCTATTTTGAAATATTCAGTTCATTATAATTATATCCACTAGAATTAGGTAATAAATATAGGCCAATAGGTAAAAAAAAAAATTATATATTGAAAATCCTATAAAAAAAATTTCCCAGTTTTTTTTAAGACTTACACAAGAAATTTTCTTAGGATTTCCGGTTATTTAGTTAAAATTATTAGGTATTACAGAGAATCATCATTAAATACAATTAAGGGATTATTGATAAAATTATCAATTTTATTTTTGTGTTGCTGAATCGGTTTCAATTTTACAATTTATTCTTTTATGTTGTATTGCTTCAAAATTACGATTCTTCTTAATAAAACACCGTTTTTTACGTTTTTTTTAATCTATATATTTCGAACATCAGTTCATCATCAGGATCTAAGAAATGTTAACAATGTTTTTATTATATTTTTATTAATTAAAAATAAAATGTAAAATTACCAAAAATTTATGTTTTATACAAATAGATTGAAAAAATTTGACTATTAGAATATAACATTTAAATCACAAAAGACAATATTTTTTAAAAAGAAATTAAATTACAATATGTATTGACATAATCTTTTTTATCACTTTTGTCGTTACATACAAATTGTTCATATTTAACAATTTGGTTAACTTCATGTACCTGCAATTTAAATTTGTTTTGTTCTGTTTTTAATATTTTCGTATTACCAAAATCAAATTCATGTTTGTTTGATCTAGCATGTTTTGCTAGTGCAGATAAATTGACTATTGTGTTTGTTGTTTTTTTTACAGTCATATTCATGTTGTTTAAGTCTTTTTGACAATTTTTGTGTTGTTTCTCCAATATATAACTTATCACAATCTTTGCAATTGATTTTATACACAACGTCCGATTTATCACCTTTTTTAAGGCGATATTTTAAATTTTCAAAAAATTTTTTATTATTAGCATCTGGTGGTGGTTTCATTGCAATCTGTATATTTGGTGCAAAATTTTTACACGTTTTTGACAATTTTTCAGTTAATTTAGGAATGTAAGTCATCGAAGCATATTTAACAGGTGGCGTTGATAATTGATCAGAATTTGAATTATTAGTTTTTGTCATCGAGAGATAGGTATAGCTTGTTTGTGATGTATTTATGTTATTTATATTTTGCTGTCGAACTGAATTGATGAGTTTATCAATAATTTTATTTGGATAATTATTTTTATTTAGAATATTTTTAATTTTTTTCAGATTTTGATGCCAAAAATCTTTATGTGACAAACTAAATACTTTTTTAATGAAATTTTTAGCTGTATTCTTTTTCATATGAAATGGATGTGCTGAATAATAGTTAACAATACGATTAGATGCAATTGGTTTTTGGTACCAATTTGTTATGATTTTTCCATTTGATAAATGGTGAACAGTTGTATCCAAATAATTTAATTTGTTATTTTCTTCTATTTCAACTGTAAATTTAATATTATCATTGTAATCATTTAATAGTTTTAATACATCCTGTATGTTATTTTCTGGAATTGCAGTAATATGGTCATCAACATATGAATACCAAAATAAAGGGGTAACATTTAATTTCAACATCATTTTATCAATGACGTCTTCAAGTACTCTTTCAACTAAAATCGGTGCTAAGCTAGAACCCATAAAAAGTCCAGTTTTCATACGTAATATTTTGTCTTCATATCTAAAATAATTGCACCAAATATACAGATTGCAATGAAACCACCACCAGATGCTAATAATAAAAAATTTTTTGAAAATTTAAAATATCGCCTTAAAAAAGGTGATAAATCGGACGTTGTGTATAAAATCAATTGCAAAGATTGTGATAAGTTATATATTGGAGAAACAACACAAAAATTGTCAAAAAGACTTAAACAACATGAATATGACTGTAAAAAAAACAACAAACACAATAGTCAATTTATCTGCACTAGCAAAACATGCTAGATCAAACAAACATGAATTTGATTTTGGTAATACGAAAATATTAAAAACAGAACAAAACAAATTTAAATTGCAGGTACATGAAGTTAACCAAATTGTTAAATATGAACAATTTGTATGTAACGACAAAAGTGATAAAAAAGATTATGTCAATACATATTGTAATTTAATTTCTTTTTAAAAAATATTGTCTTTTGTGATTTAAATGTTATATTCTAATAGTCAAATTTTTTCAATCTATTTGTATAAAACATAAATTTTTGGTAATTTTACATTTTATTTTTAATTAATAAAAATATAATAAAAACATTGTTAACATTTCTTAGATCCTGATGATGAACTGATGTTCGAAATATATAGATTAAAAAAAACGTAAAAAACGGTGTTTTATTAAGAAGAATCGTAATTTTGAAGCAATACAACATAAAAGAATAAATTAAATACAATATTTAACAAAAAAAAAATATTTGTTTCAAGCTAGTGTTTTGAAAAAATTTTACCTGCTAAGAGTTTATTTACCTAATAAGAGTTTATTCACTAAATTAGTGCACCAATTTGGAATTCCAGGCTTTAATAAAGTTTAATTTATTAAAAATTTTTTGTTCTGAAAAACAAAATTGCACTTATACAATTTTAATTGAAATTAAAAATATTTTCCGAAAATTTACTTTGAGCGTTTCAAGTTACAACACCCCATTTTTCTTTGCATATTCCAGCAAAACCTCGACAATAAGTTCGTAGTAGGGAACATATTACCTGGTGATAAATTAAACTCCTTACCCTTGAATTACTTCGCAGCTGTTAGTATTATTGACCATTAAATTTACATGTTTGAATGTTTCTGAGGTATAATTAGTTCGTATCTACATAAAATTTAATGTAATTAATTTTTTCTATTAATTTGTCAATTTTAAAATAATATTCGATCTAAAAACTAAAGATTTAAATAAAAAGTCATTAATAACTTTTAACTCTAAGTGAGCAGTAACATGTTACCTCGGTAAGTAGTTACCTCGATGGACATACCCTTGCTAAAATAATAGGGTTTGTAATAGTAAGGTAATTTGTTACCTTTTTTTTACAAAAATTTATTTTTCCACCAAAAACTTTAAAATATTTCATGTATAAAATTTTTAGTTCAATATTTTTATTTAATACTCAATATAAAAAAATCAAATTTTCAAAAATAAAAACTTATTACATTTATACTGGAGGTCAACTGTAAAATTTACATCCCCTTGTTACAATAATGGGGTTCCTAATAGAAATGTAACCAGTTACCGACCTAAATTTCTAATTCCCAAACTTATTACCTGGTACTATAAAGATTTGCTTACATATTTAACTTACCGACCTTGATCTATGATTAACAAGAGTGCAAGGATAAATAAAACACTATCTAGAAGACAATTTTTTAAAATTTTGCAAAATATACGCAAGAAAGGGAACGTTTCAAGGTACACTCGTCTCAAGGTACACCACTTTACCCTACATAAGGGTGCCCGCAAATAAAAAAATACAGTAATAAAAGCTGTCAAAATTAACTGAATATGTATGTAAAAATAATTCAATTAAGGGGTTTACGTTGGTATTTGTTAAGAATGCATTTTTCGTAAAACTACATATCGAAAATCGGATGCCACTGTGCAGCGTTTACGGATGAACCGATTTTAAATTGATTTTGTTTTGGAATTAAAAAATGAAGTCCCTAACTTAGAGACTTTTTTTAATTTGTTTCTAGATTTTTTTTTTGAAAGATAAAAACAACAATTTTTTTGGTGTTTTTTTTTTAATTTTTGAGTTTATCCTATTACCAATTTAATGCAAATCGAAAATTTAAAAATTCAGCTACGTTAGGGACTAAAGATCCAGAAAAAAATCTACTATTTTAGCGAAGATTTTTTAACAGACTTCGGCAACGTCAATTACATTTCACAATCATTCATTTGTGCTGGGAGGCCAATTACTTTCTAACGTTTAATTACATGTAATTGAGTAATTACCCTGTAATTAATTCCAGAGATGTTGTTACTAATCCCCATGTTTGGTACTAAAAGTTTTACAAATTTTCTAAGCAAGGGTTTTAGCCCACAAGTTTGACCGTAGGTCTAAAATTATTAATGATATAGAAAAATTTCACAGATGAATGATTGTGAAATGTAATTGACGTCGCCCAATGCATTTTGTTTTCGGAACCACAATAAAATTGCTATTTTGACTTTGACGTCTTGTGAAAAACCCTATTTGTGAGTTGCAATAACAAAATATTTCTTACTCGAAGTGCTTTTTTTTATCTATCTAGGCCCCATAATGTTCCCGATTTTCGTAACTTTTAATTGCACACTGCTAAGGACAGTAAGTAAAAATCTGCAACACCTCCCTTCACAAAAATTATAATTTGTTTCCTCCTAATTAGCTGTTTAAGCCATTAGCCAGGACTTCCTTTGTCGGGATACCCTAATGTAAACATTAGGGCGGGTCGATTTAAAAATCGCTCAACGTTTAAGGAAAATCGTATTCTAGGGATCAAAATAAGAAACTTTGCCGAAGGAACCATACCTATAAAACGAATTCTGATGTCCCGACTTTTGACCCGTAGGGTGAAATTTTGAAAAATCCCACTTTGACCCATTTAGAGTGTCCCAACCGAGTCCAACCCAATCGAATATATTTATACTCTATTTCTTCCGGAGAAGAAATAGAGACCCTAATCTTGGAAAGAATCCTCCTACTTTCTGAAATATCTCTATCCCGAGATTTGTACATTTTGCTAAAAAAACACGGCTAAAAAGGCCCTCTTTTAACTTAAATTTTAACCGCTAGAATGATGATTTATGCATTAATCTGCCAGCGCGTCTCCCGGAGAAGAAGTATCTCCCATAATCTTGGAGAGATTCCTCCTACTTTCTGAAATATCAAAGTGGGCTTTTTCAAAATTTGACCCTACGGGTCAAAAGTCGGGACATCAGAATTCGTTTTAGAGGTATGGTTCCTTCGGCAAAGTTTCTTATTTTGATCCCTAGAATACGATTTTCCTTGAACGTTGAGCGATTTTTTTGCCTCCATACAAATCGACCCGGCCTAGTAAACATAGTATACGCAAAAATTCCTCGTGATTGAAATTAATAAATTTGCATGTATTGTATACTTCTTGGTCATTATATTTTTTTTAAATAAATTTTTACTTAGTTCTGGCCAAACATTTTTTGTATTGACGTCATAAATTGTTTTTTAGTCTTTAAGAATTTTTTTATATAGTTTTAACACAAAAATATGATGCCCACGAAAATATATATGTTAGTATGATCTTACGTGTGGTTTAAAAATATACATATTTATTTGTGTCTTTAATATTAAATAATATTAACAGTGTTCTTGTTAATAATTCCAACAATACAAAATCACTTTAGGGAATATTCCCTTTTTCGGTAAAAGTACACACAGAGAAATAAAGTGCCAAATGAATTGAAAAGTGTATATTAATGGTAACAACTTATAAATTCAGTTAGTACAACGCTATCTATATTAGATGTCTGAATATTATGGGTCTAACAACTAAAATTCCGTTGAACTAACCTAACTTTGTTGTGAATACTAATGTTCAGTTTTACCAACTGACTGAAATTCGTAATAACAGAATTTGAGTCTTAGTAACCGAATTTCAGTTGGCAAATAGCAACATTTTCTCTGTGTGTATATAGAGAAATGGAAAAAAGGCAAAAAATAGCAAAACTACAAAAAAATAAAAAGTAAAAAAAAGTTGTGAGCAAGATTATTCAAATTTAAGATCATTTGTTTTTGTTAAACAAAAAACCGTGCAATGTTTTTTTATTAAAAATGTCTTCATCCGCTTATTTAATGCAGACTTTATCTACCGACAGGTCCTTACATGTTTCATTTCGCGACACCGAAAATCTCCAGAGATCCAATGTAGAAGGAGTAGAAGATTTACACAAATTATAATTCTTGAAGGAAAAAGAGCTACGATTTACCCGTATTGTTTTATTTACTTGATGAGAAGTAAAACACAGAATTGGAAGAATTGAACTAATTCAAATCAAAAATAAAACATTTTTAACTAATAAGCATTGATCGTGTACAGGCTAGAATCTCTAGTCATAGTACACTGTGCTGTTAGTGTTTATTAAAAAAAAATAATAACACTTTCTGACTATAGCATTAGGGCCATAAGTCAGTTTTGCCGTACTCTGCTGTACTTTGATTTGAATTAGTTAAATTCTTCGAATTTCTTTTTTTACTTCTCATTAAGTAAATAAAACAATACGGGTAAAGCGTTGATATGGAATCATGTATGTATTTTTATGTATCCAGGCAGCAACATGCATGCGTATTTCTTAGCATGTACAAACATACATTGATTGAACCTTAATGACTCCATATATGAACATTTTTACCTGGGTTATTTAAATGTTTTCAAAATTTTGTAGTGTTAACATAAATACTAGAGTACCCATGCAATAAAGGGTCCGCCATCTAACGTTTTCAGAAGTTTTATTTTATAGCATTTTCAAAAAAAAAAAGTTATTTGGCGGACCCTTTATAAGCAAATTGCAAAGTTGTTTTATCACGCTCCCCACCCATTTTATGTTAGACTGGGTGTAAAATATAAGATCCGCAAAAACACTGGACTTCTACCGCGCCGTTTCGACGTTTGACCTAAAAAATTACCTAAAAATTGCTCATAGCGTTGTTGTTCTACAACTTTTTAAATAATGGGTTTTCGTTAAAAACTGTTATTAGTGGCGCAGTGAAATAGCTCCCAATGAAATAAGTCTCAAGAAAAACAAAAATTAAATAACCCATAACAAGAGTCCATCAAATTGGGAGTTATTTCATAATGAAATAACTCCCAAATCGTGGGGAAATTTTTAATTTTTTTGGAAGTTATTTAATTATTCCATTTGGGTGTTATTTCAGTATGAAACAACTCCCAATTAATTTGAATGAAATAACTTCCAATGAGAGGCGGTAAATTGCAAATCTATTAAATTTAACAAATTTGCTCACAGCGTAGTCTTTTGAGTGGTTAGAACAGTTTTTTAATAAATCGCGCTATTTTTTGTTAAAATTTTTCACAAAGAAATAAATCCATAGAAGTTAGAAAAAGGGAAAAGCACTTTTTTGTTACAAAGTGTTTAAAACTTCTGTGTATGTATTTATTTCTTTACACACAATTTTAGTACAAAATCGCGCGGTTTTTTGTTAAAATTTTTCGTAATGAAATAATACATACACAGAAGTTACAAACATTTTGTAACAAAAACAAAAAACGATTTTCTCTGTAAAAGTGCGTTTTGAACACTTTGTATCTATTTTTTACTGGTACAATATACTCGCATGTCGAGTTCTATATGCAAGAAAAATTTTGATTTCACAAGGTTTTCCAAAATATGTGGCGTTCTATAGGCAAGAAAAATTTTGATTTCACAAGGTTTTCCAAAATTTTTCCTTTTTTTTTGTGTAAATGATACAAAAACTTGTAAGGTAAAAACTTCACATATTTTTTAAGAAAAAAAAAATAAAATAAATAAAATTTCACTAAAAAAACTTGAAGAAGCGAAATTATTTTAACCAATTTTTTGACAAAAATTAGCTTTGACGTCGAATAGACCAGCATTTTGTTTTGGAATGTTGATAATTATATCCAAGTTTTTGGAATTTTTTTAATTTTTCCTGGGTTATAATATTTCATTGGGAGTTATTTCATTTATTCATTGGAAATTATTTCATTTCTTTTGGGAGTTTTTTAATGCTAAATATCTATATAGCATTCTAGAGTATACGACAGAACATGAAATAACAAAAAAAAATATCTCATTGTAAGGTTTTTGTCATTTCATCATGGAATAGACGATATATTTTTATAAAATCAAACCTTTATGCTACTGAGTACACAGAAAAAAATATTTCCGTACTTTTCCAATTAAATCGGTTTGTTGTAAATTTTAAAAACTGTCAATTAAAAATTAATCAATTCAATTAAATGTTTGCTAAAATTCGGAACATGACATTTTTTTATATTACCACTCAAATGCAAACATCAACAATCGTTATAAGCGAAGTTCGCTAAAAGCGAGGTAAACATTTTCCAAAAAATTATTCAAGTTTCAGGAATTTTTCTTAAATTTTCCTAATTTAAAATTTTTGGTTTTTAATTGTGGCGCAATTTTTTCATTAAATTACGATGCATACAGTTTTTAATTCTTAAAAGTAAGTTTGTAATTAAAAATCTAAAATTTTTAAGATTTGCAGCAGATGTAAATATTTATGTATTAGTAATAAATATTTTATATTCATTTCAATTAGATTAGATATTAATTCTTATTAAGTTTATTACTTTATTAAGTTAAATAATTTAGTTTCAGTTGTTTAAAATTGAATATTTATTTATTCTAAAACGTTATCATAAAATTGTTAATGTAAATAATGTAATTTTTAAATGAATTAAATAAATTAAAAATTATTTCAAACAAACAAAATACTCCGATTTCAACAAAAGGGATAAATTCTGCAAAGAATACTCGTATTTCATACGCTTCAATAGAAAGAAAAGAACCAAATTTCTGTGTGAGTTTGTTCACATTAGTATAAATAAATCCAATAACTAAATGAGAATTTTATGCCCGTTTAAATTCAATGTTATAAAATTTAAGCTATAAAAACACATTTGGTATGGCAACCACACTTTATCCAATTGTTTTTTGGTTTTTGGGAAGGTATTCGATATTGATCACTTTGTAATCAAATTAGTTATTATTTAATTGAAAAATAATTCAATTGCAGAGCTATCAATGCCTAATTGAATTATCAATTTTCGTTGTTGGCGGAATTTCAGAAATTAAAGTTATTGAATCGGTGGATTTCATGATTGAAATGGGATTTTATTTTTTTGTGTATAGCAAACAAATGTATCGGATCACAAAAATTAATAAGAGACGTTCCAAAAAAATTTTTTTTTTAATTTTGGTCGCGAAAAACATCACGATTTTTTATGTGTAGTTGAAAAGTATCTATGATAATTGTTGCTTTATTTTGCTTAATAGCACTTTTTAACGAAACCCCGTTATTTAAAACAAAAAAGCCATTTTAAGACAGTTTTTTTGGTCAAAAGTCAAAACGGCATGGCTAGTTTGAGCGGTAAAGGTTCAGTCTTTTTTGCAGATCTTATTTTTTACACCCAATCTATCATAAAATGAGCAGGAAGCGAGAAAAAACAACTTTGATTTTTTGGGTATGCTAATGAATACCCATATTGTTGTTTCTATTCCTGCCATTGATTATGAAAGGAAATTAAGATACAATACGAATAACGTCATTAACTGCGAATGTTTTTATAGAAAATATTTTTGCCAAAATACAAATATATTAATAGAAAAACAGGAGAACGATTTTCAACAACAAACATTTACTGCGTAATAAATACTTACTAATGATGAGCTAGATATTATGGAATTGGCCAAAAATAACAATGATATAGAAATATGTGTTTTCGTTACGCGTTAATAAACAATTTCATTAGATGTAAACAAAATATTGAGATGTTTTTGCAAAAACCCAGACAAACTTTTGTATTGGTCCAGCGTAGTGTTTCCAATTGTTCGACCTAGGCGGGTTAACCGGTTAAGGCATTATTTGAAAAATCACTTAAATTGATTAACCGGTTATTCGGGTTGGTTAATCGGCAAAGTTGTCGATTAATCGTTTAATGCAAAATAAATGTAATTCTTTGGCATTTCATCAATACAAAGATCGGCTTTTTCGGCTTTATTAAAGTACAGTGTACTATTAAAAATTTGATATAAAAGTACACTGTACTTTAGATATAGTCCGAATTAAACTGAACCGTAATATGTTTAAAGAAAAATATAAAAGTTTTAAAACCTAGATGTTTCTCAATTTTTTTAGATGAAAAATATAGATTTTCAAGGTATTTGTTTTTAACCGAGTAGTAACCGAATATTCGTGACATCTCTAGTAATAACGTAAGCAGTTATTTAACGTATTTTGTGTTGAATACATGTCAAGTAATGAAGGCCATTTTTAAAAGAGGTATACAACTTTGAAATGGAATAAAACAAAGTTGATTTTTTTGATTGTCATGAAATTTACTTTATTCGAAAGATAATCTTCTGTCATTATAATTTAAATATGACTTCTGGCATATGACCACCACGGCTGGCTTGGACGTAGTCTAATCTGGTGGTTCAATTTTCGATTACTCTATCCAACATTTGTGGCCGTATATTGGCAATAACGCGGCGAATGTTGTCCCCCAAGTGGTCAATCGTTTCGGGCTTATCGGCGTAGACTAGCGACTTCACATATCCCCACAGAAAATAGTCCAGCGGAGTTAAATCGCACGATCTTGGAGACCAATTCACGAGTCCGAAACGTGAAACTATGCGGTTACCAAACGTTTCCTGTGCGCCGTCTTGTTGAAGCCACAGCTCCTGCACATCATGGTTGTGCAATTGATGAACGGAAAAGTCAGTAATCATGGCTCTATAGCGGTCACCATTGACTTTATTGTTCTAACCAGGCTGATTGGGGTCTTCCTCTAAGCTACGCTCAACTGCAGCAAATAACGTCAGTCTATTCATGTTGAAATGCTAAACCAAACTAAACATAAATCACTTGACAGCTGACGAAATGGCCGCCAGTTAAAAAAGTGTTGCTAACTTTAAATTATGTTCCTGTATAAAAAACACCCTTTATGTTAATCACGTCTGAGACTTTTCTAAAATATTCAAAGCATTGGGCCTAATTTATTTCTATATAATTTTGTTTGGAGCAATATATGGCTTTATAAAAAATTATAAAAAAAATATTATGGTTCATATGTAGTTAATTATATGTATGAACATTTATGTTGAATAATATACGAGCCAATTTATAAATCTATATTGTATATATAGTAATATATAATAAGGTATATTAAGTACAATTATATACATGGCCATATAAAATGATATATTGCTATATATACCCACATAAACAAATTTTTGAAGCAACACAAAACTATATACAATTAGATACGAATATTTATGTTATAACATAAATGTCTATGTGAATATATAAATATTTATATTCAAACATTTAACGATATAAAGTTGTATCTAAATATATAAAAACTTTTTAACTTAGGAAGTTAAATCAAATTTTAATCAAATTATATATAACTTGATTAAATTAGATTGACTCATTTTTCGGATCAAATTATATTAGATGATATATAATGGGATCTCACGAGATAAGGTTATGTATGCCAGTTTTCGGATAATGCATTATATATATGACTATATACACCTATATCGGAACTTATTTCATTATGATATTTCTTATTTATCAAAGAAATTAAATCGCACATAAAACCATGGAAATTTAAAAACTAAAAACCCCAATCTTTAAGTGGCTGTTAAGAGTTTCTGCACGCAAAATTTACTTGAAATCGGTTGAACCAATGCCAAAAAATCGGCTTTTTGGCAGGTATTCGGAGGAATGACTGATATATTTAAATAAATTTTGAATGAAGTCATATCAAATAGGGGAAACATTTTTTTTTTTTAATAAATATTTAGCAACTCTTGATAAAACTTTTCTACTTTTTTTTATTACTATTACACCCAGCAAAACTTTGGTAATGGGTGCGATAAAGTAATGCATTACCTTGTAATGTGTACTCCCTACCTGTATCATTATTTTCCAAAAAGAAGTAATGAGTTACCGATAATGGATTACCTTGTAATGAGACCCCATTACATTTTACATTACTTCAAAACATAAAATAATGACTTACCGATCATCAATTACATAATGCATGAATTATAAACGTAAAGTAATTATTAATATATATTTTTGAAAATCTATTTATAGACACATTACTTTGTGATTTTTTGTAAGCATAATGGTGAGGTGTATATTTTTGATATCACGAACGAAAACACGAAGCACAACAACTCATCTACATTTTAAGCAATAAAATATTGTATGTATCGATAGCTCAGTTGTTAGAGTTCTCGCCTAACTAATTGTTAAATACCAGAGACCCCAGGTTCGAATCCCAGCATGACCAAGTTATTTATTTAAAAAAAAAATAATTATTTATTTAATTAAAAAAAACATATCTGTAAAAAAAAATTTTATGCATTTTTTTTATGAAAATCTATTTATAGACACATTACTTTTTCCCACCATGTAACCATATAAGTAACCAGTTACTTTACCCACTACAAGGTAATGAGTTACTTTGAGGCTCATCGCCTGTAAAATTCATTAGTGAAGTAAAGTGTAAATTAATGCATGAAGCCCTATGTCGATACATTACTTTACCCATGATTTGGTAATGTGTAGTTTTGCTGGGCAGTTAAGATGTTAGATTATTTTTTGGTTTTTAGACTACATCAGTTAAAAAAAATATTGCCGTTTAAATGTGCTGGATTGAAAACGGAACTGTTGGTCCATAATGAGTTAATATCGCTTATACAAATGTCACTGAGATCTGGGGAAACAGAAAAGATCAGCTTAGAGATGGATTTAAAATTGATATAAATATATACATAACTTGTCTTCCATTATGCACATCCTCTAATTTGTAGTGTCCTTCACAATACGTTCAAATATGTTCATAATTTATCACGCGTGTTTTAACAATGGTGGTATATTTAAATTAAACAAAACATTTTGTTAAAACTAACAAAAAATTAGAGTAATTTTCGAGAAAAAATTAGTTTAATGTTTTTCCAAAAATTAACATAAAACTACAATAGAAATATACCAACAGATTCAAAAGATGATGGAAATTGACGGACAACAACTAACAAAAATAACAAATTAGAAGACCCAGAAAAAAATCAAAAAAAATCTTTAAAAATACAATTTTCATTCCAAGAATTTTTAACAAAATAACTAAACTGTTGCGTAAAAATATTCCAAAAATCATATCAAGGATAACCTTGTTTTTTTCTGTTCTATTGCTCAGAATTTTCACTAGTTTACGTAACATCGTCTTTTACACAGAAATCAAGGCAAACAAATTTGCAAAAACATTGAATAATACAATACTCACAAAGAACTTAATCCCTCAATTTTAGTTTAGAGCATTTTACCATTGACCTGGATGTCCTGAATGTCCTGAATTTTTTTAACAACTAGTCATAAAATGTAATCTTAATTGTTGCAGTAATCCTAGTAGTAGGTATGCAACTTTGAATTCTTACACCATTTCGTAGTCATAAATATCATTGCATAACATTACGCATCTTCTATGGATTTTACAATTACCCACCATCTCATTTACGTCATACATATTACGTCAATGTTTTGTGAGTTTTGTGGCCTAAATGTTTTGAAATGCGTGCAAATAATTGCGTTTTTAGTATAATCACCACTGTTACGCACAGCCGGACATGGGTCATAATTCGAAGAACTTCATAAAGCAATGACAACAACAATAAAAATAATGAAATTGTGAAATAAGATCGCGGTCGCACTTCTTACGTAAGTGCTAATGTTTCACAAAACAATGAATCGACATTTGGCCTTGCGTCATTTCACAACAATAAATAGCGGAGGTCTATCTCTCTCATGGTGTAAAATAGAATTTTGGAAAAAAAAACAAAATGTGAAAAATAGTAGATTAATTTTGTAAATAAGAAGAAACACTTACAGCAATTATACATTTTCTTGTTCTTTAGTTGATCCTGTTACAAGGAAATGAGAAAAAATATCTAGTTTTTTTTCTGACCCGAGTAAAAATAATATTATACAATCTTATATATTGTATTCTAGTTTCGTAAAATTTAATATAGTTAAATATGACATCATGTATAGTACTATACAATTTTACTTGGCACTGTAATTTTTCGTAAAACGTCATATTTAATTGTATATTACACTCATAGATAAAAAAAAAACTGTAAAAATAGCAGAAAAACTTACTAAAAATTATTTAAAAATTACCTTGCAGAAAAAATTGCTAAATTTTGCAGAATTTTTTGCTAAATATTAATAAAATAAGAACATTTAGTTATATTCGATGTGAATTTTAGTTAATTGTAAATAGCATTTTACTCTGTAAAATTAGCAAAATCTTATACTAAATATTTGTAGACTCAAAATAGCAAACAAAAACTGTAATATTAACAAAATTTTTGCTATATTTACTTCAAATTTAGTAGAATGCAAATAACAGTTTATTTTGCTAAAAACAACAGAAATGTTTGCAAAAAAATGTAAATTGCTGATATGTTTTTTAAAATTAAAAATGATTGTTTGATATAATTTTTTTTTTAAATAAAAATTATGTTTTTTCGACCTTTAATTGTGCAATGAAAATGAAAATTATTCAATTTCGAGGCCATACTCTATATTTATTTATTAGGATATTGTCCTAACAAATAGTCTATAGAGTTTTTTGTTTTCAAATTTATTAATTGACCACTTTCAGGAATGTGTTGATAGATATATTACGAGAATATTCTAGGTTCCCATCATCAGAACACATTCATATAAACTAGTTTTTTCAATAAATGAGAACTAATATACACTCAAAAAAATAAGTTAGTAAAACATCTTGTAAATCAGGTATACTATTTTTCAGCAAATTTTTTGCGAAAATTATGTTTTAATCTAAAATTTTAGTTATACTTATTCAGCACTTAACTTTTTTGAACTAATGTTTTACTAATATTTTACTACTGTTTTACTAATTTATTTTGCTAAAAAAATTGTGTTGATTAGCACATCAATAGTGTGAACGACAACCAGACTGAAAGATATACGCAGAATGAATTAGATGTCGCGGCATGTCACGATGTAGTAGTGACGAGGAAAATTATACTAAAAAGTACAACTCTAGTCAGACATAATATAAAAAAAATCATCCATGGATGATTCGTGTATCTGTTTTTCATACATAAAACAAAATTGTGGATTAAAACAACTTAAATTTTGCATCGTCACTGGCTTGTGAAAGTAATTGTCTATTAATTAAATAAAAGACAAAATAAAATATTTTAATTTAATTTAATAAAGATTAAATGTGTATTTGTAAACTAAATGTTTATATAATAATAATTTATATAATAATCTTGTGTGGTCAAATTGCAAACAAATATGCAATAGGTAGACAGACTAAAGCGAAAGACAAAGACATACATCTTAGGTAGATTTTTCTGTTTCCTTTTTCTTATTGCAAAAAAAGGGTTGTATATGTTATATTTTGTTATTTTTTCGTTTCGTTTCTATAATTCTCTTCGGCATTTGAGTTTCTTTAAAATATAGCATCATTTAAACAATAATTGATGTAAGTAGTTCAAAGATAATTTCGTTTATGTATATAATTATTTCTATTGTTTTTGGACATTACATTAATTCATATCGTCAATTTGGGAGTATGAACATTTTTATATTTTGTAACGTATTGTTAATTTTTTAAAAAAGAATCACAAAATACGTTTTATGATTTTTAGCAAATAAATTAACTAAAGTATAATTTTTCTACAAATTATTTGAGTTTCTTTCAGTCTACTAATATTCAGCAAAAATTTTATTAATTTTTAGCAAGGGTTTTTTAATTTCTAATCAAAAAATCAGCTAGCTGATTTTCAGCAAAAGATTTTGCTGACATTAGCATTTTTTTTGCAAGCACCCTCCTGACTAAAATTTTGCAGACTCAGCAAAATTTTTTGCTGACTTTACTAACTTTTTTATTTGAGTGTATAAGCTCGAAGTTAAAGATTATCCTTTTTATTTGCGCACTTGTGTTGTTTTGTTTAAAAACAAGATGTAAAGGGCGAGTAAACAAGACCGTGCTTTGTCTTTATACAAGTTTGATATAATTTTTCAAAATAAAAACATAATTTTTATTTTTTTAAGCAAGTTTTCAATTAATTTTTGATCAATGGTGACTATCTTTAACTTCGAGCTCATATATTAGTTCTTATTTAGTGAGAAAACTAGTTTATATGAAGGTTTGATGTTTTGCATGGGATGTCACTTCTTTCAAAACGTGTTCTGATGATGGGAACCTAGAAAATTCCCGAAATATCAACACATTCCTGAAAGTGGTCAATTAATAAATTTGAAAACAAAAACTATAGATTATTTGTTAGGACAATATCCTAATAAAGAAATATAGAGTATGACCTCGAACTTGAATAATTTTCATTTTCATTATTAAAACTGATTTTTAAAATTCTGAAAATTTTAAAAAAATGATGCGCCATTTCAAATTGTTCAAATCTGATTTCAGAGTCGTATTTAGCGACCTCTAAAATTTTTAGTAATTTGATTTGTTTCCAATTTTGATTGTTTCCAATTTGATTTCGGATTCGTACTAAGCGGCCCCCAAAGTCGTCCAAGAAAATTTTTCTACGAAAACGATCACTTTTAAAAAAATTATTCGCCATATTAGCTGCGCCATTTTGAATTTTAAAAATCTGAATTCAAACTTTTTTCAGAAAATATTTGATGCAACTCCGTCGACTTTTTGAAAAATATAATTCGAAATTATCTCCGACTTTTTTGAATTTTAAAACCCCAATTTCAGATTCGTATTTAGCTAACCCCAAAACTTTACCTTTAAAACAACAAAGCCGATCCCATTTCAAAAAAATCATCCGCCATATTTTAAAAATCTAATGTCAGAATCGTAATCAGAGATCCAGCAAACTACTAAGCGACAATTTTGAAGCAAATTCCGTAACTTTTTTTAAACAGCCGCAATATTAGATTTATCACTTTGAATTTTAAAAATTTGTTCCAGTTTCGAGTTCAGCGACCCCATTACACACGTGTGTCAAATTTTCAAGCCGACTCTCCGTGGCATACAGTTATGAGAAAAAGGACTCTTCCATGTAACAAATTTCAATTAAAACAGAACACATTAATCTTGGAAAAAACTTACAAATATTATTTTTTTATTATTGAACAAAAACAGCTCTTCATTTTGTGTAACAATTTAAACTTTGTTGTTGTAATTTAAAATAATAACAACAAAAAGTCGTTTAAATGTTCATATTCCAATAGAAAAAATAATAAGGACAGTACGCCAATTGTAGGAAAGTTCAAATAATCCTAGATTTGTTTTGCTAAAAATATAGTTATGGTCATTATATTTAATAGATAGACCTCTTTTTGCATCATAGAGTCAGGATTCAAAAGAGTCAGGAATATGAAAAATCCAAAAAAAAAATACCAAATATATGGAATTCTTAGAAATTTCTTATTCCAAACAACTCTTTTTTAACTGTTTTTCAATTCTAAGACAAATAAAAGAATACTTGACCACTTTTGAATCCTTAGAACACAGACGTTTCTACAGAAATCGTAAATTATGTGTGAGTTTTCAAGGGCATCCCAAGTTTATTTTAATTGTTAGGGATTTCCAAGTAATATCGGGATTTTTAGCAGTTTGTACTTAAAATAGAACATGTTTTATTTTTAATTTATAATGAGCTTTCAACCTTCGTATATTTGCAAAAATAAAGCAAATCAAACATATTAGCTAGGTTGATACTAGTATTTCTAAGATCTTAACATTTTACCATAAGCACTCGGATTATTTGCAAAATTTGTGACAACCACATGTCAAGGGTTTATTTTTCTAGCAATTACCCGGAAACTTAAGCCACTTTTTGAATAGGCTGCATTTTGCCCTTTTCAAAATCACTTTGATATAAACCCCGCGGAATTTTATGGCAAATTAATTAAAATATAATTATTTTTTTGCAGTTATATTAGTTTTTTGTTTTTATATACATCGAGATTATTTTTATGTTATTTTCAATTTATAACGAGCTTTCAACCTTCGTATATTTACAAAAATAAAGCAAATAAAACATATATTAGCTAGGTTGATACTAGTATTTCGATCTGGCTAATGATCTCATCAGAGCCCGAAGTTTCAGAAAAGCTAGAGCCTCCATAATTATAGTTATGAAACACCATCAAAATATTATTACACAATTTTTCTCTTAAACAAATTAAGTAATCTCTTAAATTTTACACAATAAGAGATCAGTTTATAACACAGTATTAACAGTTAAAAGTTTTAAACAAATGTTTGTAATATCAGAAAAAATAGCAATAATAATATGTAATTATAGTTATGCAACGCAGTGTAGCTTTAAAAACTATTACTTATCCAGTACCAGTGTTGCCAGATTAAATGAAAAATTATATATGTATATTTTAAACATTAATTTAAGAGAAACAGTTTTATTGTATTATTACAGCGTTTTTAAAATATGCATTTGTAACTGCACATTTTTATTAGCCCACAAATCTTTATCCAGTATCGCTACCTAGTAGTACACCAAACAAATGGCCATAATTTTATTTTCTCACAGCTTGTCGCATTTTTTTTCGCAGTTATGCAACATTGCAAAAAACTACAATAGAAAGGTTACAATAATCTCAAGGTAATCTCATAAATCCGAAATTCGTAGAAGTATTTGTTTTTCAAAAAACACATTTTTATTTCGTAAAAGATTAAGATATTGACCTCATTTTTTGTTCTAATTATTCATAATGAGTGCTCGCTGTACTGCAATTTCCATCGAATTTTGTTTTTGAAAACCTTAACAAATATTTGATTTTTTTATTGTATTTTTAGAGGTTTTTAAAGGGCACACTTTTTGTTACCACAAAAAATTTGTATATTTTTGCATACATTAGGCGCGAGTGTTACAGTTTTTTCTTTATGATATTTTGTTTTCTATTGTTTTTTTTTCTGGTTTTGAAAAAATTTATGGTCTACATTTTTCTGGAAATTAGTTCATTATGAGTTGAAAATATGTTTACTTTTTGAATTAGGACGATTATGATGTTTTGGTTTTTTGAACTGTGTACTAAAGTAAGAGATGTGGCAAAAAAAAAACTTTTTTTCTTATTTTTTTTTGGAAATTTTCATGGTAAACGAAAGAATATATTCCAAATAAAAAGAATCAGCCAGCTTTGATTTTTAATTTTGTGATACAACAAGTTTAATAAAATTAATTTTCAAACTTTAATATCATAAAATTATTAAATCAAAATATTTTAATTAAATTTTTTGTAAAATTGGTTTTATACCAAAATTTCTTAGCATCGTCGTTGGGTTTTGAAATTTTGCCAATTTATGTAAAATGTCGCTCTTTATCGTAATTTTTGAGAGCACAATACAAATTCCACCAAGTGGTCAAAATGGGCTACCGTAGTGTAGGGCTTACTAGGGGCAAATTAAAAACTTTTTGGAAGTCACTTTGTAAGAATATGATTTTACAAAATTATTTATTGATTGCACTCTTAGTTCCTACTATTTTAAGTATAGATGGGCAAGTGAGTGACTCACACTAACTCCAGCTCACGAGAGAAAAATTGCACTCACTAGCATTTCTTAATACTCACACTCACATGAGTAAATTCAAATTTTACTCACGCAGATTCACGCAACAAAATCTTACCGGAAAACAATAAAATATAAAAATTAGGGTAAACTGTGAATATTTAACTCAAAATTGTTCTGAATATGTAATTTTGTAATTCATTTTGTATTTTAAAAGTGCAAAAACATTAAAGCGACGATAAAATGAAACAAAGTATTTATATAAATACAATTTTTAATGTAAATTCTATTCACTCACAATAACTCAAAAATGGTTCTCACGCACACTTACGCAGAATATTTTCCTCCTCACACACGGTAACGTGAGTAAAATAAGTTTTCACTCACACTCACGCGTGATTCACGTGAGTCACGCCAAATTCTGCTCACGTGCACATTTCTAATTTCATGTAACCCGTATTTTGCGAGACTTCGTATTCTTCCCGATTATGTAATGCGTAAAAAATCGATTGAATTCCCAATGATTGAATTTCCATTGATTGAATTCCTAATGATTGAATTCCCCATGATTGAATTCAATGATTGATATAATCGAATCAGATAAACTGATTGAATTCCCTACTAGTGAATTCCAGCGAATGAATTCCGAAGAATGACTTCACTGCGATTAATAAAGCATTCATTCGATTTGAATAAAAATCAGATTTTTAGGGAATTCAATCTTTGAAGCGTTAATTTTTTGCCATTTATTTAACTGGACTTGTGACTTAATCTTTTGTAATTCAATTATTTATAAAGACATTAAAAAATAATGTATTATTGTATTGTATATGTATGTCAGAAGAACCGCAAACTTAACATTGACCAAAATCGGTCCATCTGTACGAAGACGATATATCCAAAAAAGTGAAATTTTTGTTGGTTTTCATTAGAGATGTCACGAATATTCGGTTACGAAATATTCGATACGAATACACTATTGGTGACAACTCTAGTTTTCATACATTTTCTGAACATCTTTTAATATTTTAAGCCGTTGACGACCGAACTTAAACCGCTGCAGAATTTTTGACGAAACTTCGTGGAGACTTGGGCCTTTGTTTTGCCTTAAGTTATGCCTAATCCAGAAATAATAACCATTTTAAAACTGAACTTTTAACATTAGAAAAAGTAAAAACATCCTTTACCTATTTATCACTCACGATAAAGATAAGTAACGCGTGATTCTCTATTACACACGAAACTTTTTCACTTCATTTTACATGAGCTAAAAGGGAAAAATTCAATTCAACATTTTCACGACTTACCATCTCTGAATAAAAAAGTATAGGAGTATAGAAATGTATGTATGCAAAAAAAGTTGCAGTCAAAAAATGTTTTCCCATAGCACTTAACCCCACCGAAGTAAAATAATGAATCAGGGCGATGAAACAAAAAGCTTCAATAAATTCGCCAACTATGAATCAGGTGGCGAGAAACAACTGTTTTAAGATCTCGAGCAATTACAATGTTGCCATGTCTTTCACCACCTTTCATCTCTTCTATCCTCTTACCAAAGAAAGGAACACATTAAATAATAGGAAGAATTTCCTGAGTGTTGCTTTTCTTCAAAAAAAAAAAATTAAAAAATTTATGTCATTTGTAACTTCAGCGATTATTTTTTTAGTCCAAAATGTACTATAGTACTATAGGAAATGTATAAAAAATTACATTAAACTATTTTTTTGCATATTACAAGTTACAATTTTTATTGGAAAAATTCATAGATTTAATGAATTTTTTTTATGAAACTTTAGAAAAAAAAAACCACAAAAAATTTTATGAAAAAAATAACAATATTAGTGAATTTTCACTCAGTTAATGAAATAATTTATTAAATCAATGAATCCATTGTAATGAAATCGATTCATTAAAACTATGAAGGAAAATTCTTTCAGTGTAGTTTACTTTATAACATAAAAATTGACTTCTGGCCAACAATTCCTTATAAAATCCCCATAGTGCAATGCGCGGATTGTATTTTTCGGCCTGGGTATTTGGCTTATAGCCCTGATTATTTGTTCCACTTCGGTGCTCTCTGCTGATATTGTCGTCGCGATAACCATTAGACGACAAAGCCCACATTGTGGGGATAATGACCTAAATTTCTTAAGCACAGAGGTTATTTTCTTAGCGAAGCTGGTTTAGGAAGAAGCCTAAACAGAGATAGACATTTTTTAACGAATCCGTCTTTGGAATTACCCAAAAGTATAAACCCCTTAAGTACTACAGACAAAGATATTCTTTAGAAAAGATTTTTGGAGATCTGTAGGAATTATGACCGAAAATTATTTAACCATATTCTCAACTTCAATTCTGTGGTAATTGATGAAAATACAAAAAACACTAATGGGTGTGCCCCGCTACCTCTTTTTTAACATATTCAAAATAATCAAGTAACTCCTTTTACTGTATGTTCAATACTGGCCAAAAATTCATTTTAAATGTTAAATATTAGATTTTTCTTCTTTTTAAAATTTTAAAATATTTGCAATAACATAAATATTCATTTTGAAAAAAAAAACGTTGCAATACATATATCGAGTGAAGTTTTAAATGCTTACTTTTTTGGTTGGCTGCTTAAAACATCATAAGTTTAATGGAATGTTAAAAAAAGTATATTAATTGCTTTTAAAACTTTTATTATTTTTTAGTTCTTATACAGGAAATTCAGAAAAAATGTTCCCTCACTCAGTTGTGATTTTTTTTTTATTTTTTAAAGCAACCCGTAATGAAAATAAAAATATAAATAAAAAGTCAGAATAATAAAAATATATAGAAACAAATTATAAACAAACTATGCACATAACAAACAAGTTTTCAATTTATTTTTTGATCAATGGTAATAATCTTTAACTTCAAGCTCATATATTAGTTCTCATGTAGTGAGTAAACTAGTTTATATGAATGTTTGATGTTTGGCATGGGATTGTTACCGCTTTCAAAACGTGTTCTGATGATGGGAACCTAGAAAGTTCCCGAAATAGATCTATCAACACATTCCTGAAAGGGTCAAATAATACATTTGAAAACAAAAAACTCTATAGATTATAATAATTATATTATATAAATATTATATAATAATATTATATAATTATATGTTAGGACAGTATTCAATAAAGAAATATAGAGAATGGCCTCGAACTTGAATAATTTTCATTTTCATTGTAAATTATAAAATCTTTAAAATGTTTTCATTGAGCAACGGCAATTTATAGTTCAAAAATATTATGAACTACAAAGAAATATTGAAAATGTGATCTGGGCATTCCAAGAAGAATTTCATATCTTCGCCCCATGGAAAAAGTCAATTCGGAAAATGGTTAAGAAATTTGAACTGAAGGGAAATCTGTTAAATCAACATAAAGGCAATAGTGGCAGAAAGGTAACAGCAACTACTGAAGAGAATGTTATGAAAATTGGCGATTTTTTTGTTCAAGAACCTGGTCAGTCCATTAAAGCAGCTGCACAACATGAAAACATTGGAAAAACGTCGGTACATACCATATTGCACAAGAAGCTTAAAATGAAGGCGTACAAAACCCTGTTCAAATGCTGAGCGATTTGGCCAAGAGGAATAGGATTGAGTCTGCACATATCTTATATTTGGTTCACGGACGAAGCCCATTCTCAGCTGTCAGGATATTGCAACAAGCAAAATCAGAGGTACTGGGCCGATGAAAACCCACATCAATTAAATCCATCGTCTCTGTTTCCACAGAGAATCACTATATGGTGTGCTTTGTCATCGAAGGGACGTTTTTTTGAGGTTCTTAGAGAAAACGTTGCGTCGGAAAGATATTTATAATTGCTACAACATTACTTTGTACCTTTTTTGGAAGCTAGATTGAAAACGCTTGGATAATGCAAGATAGTGCTGGGCCACATACCGCTAACATTGTTCTAGATTATTTGGCTGAAAAATTTGATGAAAACGTTATAACGAATCTCTATGTCCAACGTCACCAAAAAGGGTTTCTTTGGCCACCGTACTCAACGGACCTAAATCCATGTGATTTCCTCTTATTGGGATATTTAAAAGAAAGGGTGTATGTAACAGTTCCGAAAACACTTGCTGAATTTGAAATAGCTTTAACTGAGGAGATAAGAAGAATTCCTATTAGTATGCTTGTCAATACAGTTAATTCTTTTCCAAAACGTCTTCAACGGGTAATTGATGTAAATGGAGGTCACTTCCAACAATTTTTTTAATATAACTGCTAATTCAATAATATTGATATTTTTTAATCACTTATTATTTTATTAAATATTTTGAATGTAAGTTATTCGCGAAGTCCGAAAAAATCACTCCAAAATAATATTGGTTTTTGCGCTAGGAAAAAAAATTGGGCTGAAAATTGATAAAAACCTAGAGCACCACTTTATAGTGCGGACATAGGACTATCGAATCCATTATTAAAATTGTATAGGTCCTATTCCGGAAGCCCAAAAAATATCTTCAACGGGGGTAATTGATGTAGGTCACTTAGAATTGCTAAATTAATAAACAATACTGATATTTTTTAATCCCCCATTATTGTTTTATAAAATAATTTTAATTTTACTGGTTGCTTAAAAAAAAAAAACACAAAAAATCACAACTGAGGGAGGGAATATTTTTTCTGAATTCCCTGTATAATTTTTTATTAGGAGAACTCAAAAAAAAACCGATTTTTGACTTAAACTTTTATTCAAAATTCATAATTCAAGATTCCGATTTTCTCGAAATTTATGTTTTTTTCTAATTTTGATGGACGAACCTGGCATACCAGTTTTCATGCAAATACGACAACTCCTTCTATTTTTGTCCATTCCTTATATGGGGACAAAGCATTGTGTGGTATGTCCAAAGCCGGTTTCGTAAAAAGTTTAACTCCTTTTAAATTTCAGTTAGGATGTGCAAATTATGTATTACTGTAAAATTTATTCAAAAAAAATTTACGCTATCTGATATAAATTATAGCGGTTCGTAACAAAAAAATTATCTAGTTAAAATAGCGTATTCTCGGTGACCGTTGATGTCCGTTATTAAGAGTTTTCACTATATTCAAAATTTTATGTTTTTTTTTGTGTGTGTTTCAAACATTAATAACGTTTTATTATGAGTTTAAGTTTTTAACAAAATCTTCCTAAAGCAGCAGGAGTTCTTATTATTCTTCCAACCCATAATAATGTGGCGAGAAAGTCACAAATATTTCTAGTTATCTTTCTTAATAAAACATCATAAATAGCTAAAATTTTGCTATTATTTCTATATTTTTTAACTTTTTTCTAAGAACAGATTTCAAAAAAATAAATAGTTAAAAATAAAACTATTAAAAAAAATTTTAAATTAACTTTTTAAAAAGTCAATTTCACTCCTTTATTAACCCTCTCCGCACAAAAAAAAACAGCACAGAATTTCTAGAATTTATTTAAAAAAGTTCTTAGAAATTCCACGTAAACTAACAAAGATAATAAACTGCTAGAAAAAAGTCATAAAAACAATCCTTTCTCCAAGCAAAACGTCATAAAAAATGATCTTTCCTTAAAAAACAATTCTTTTTGTTGATCCTTAAAACTGAATTCCTTTAAAAAAAAAACGAAGCAGATCACTGTGAATGGTTTAAAGACACTAAAATTAAACAATAACATTTTTTAAGAACACACAGCTTGAAAACCCTTTAACATTACCGCAACAAAATGAGGTGCAAAAAAGGATTTCGCAAGGACACGTGTCATAAAAAAGGTTTAAAAAAGAGTACAAGAGTTAGAAAAGGATTGTGTGAGTATTTGTAAAAAAAAACTAAAGAATAATGCAAAAAGTTACAAGGACATTCATTACATACTAGTATTCAATTATAGGTAATGTTAAAAGATTTCGTTTTGAAAAGTAGTTAAGAATGATGGTAAATATTTTGATTTCACATTAAAACAATACGCCTATGTTTGTAGGATTAAGAAAGGATTAAAGGATTGCAACAAACGGCTTAAAAACTCATATTCAACACTCATACAATTACAGTTTGACAAAAGGATTACCTAGCTAATGTTCACAAGGTATGAAATTAAAGTTAAATTTAGTGATGACAAGAGGTTTTGATGGTAATATTTGTACAGTAATTAGTTGTCAACATTTTATAGGTACCTAATTTTCAAAAATTGAGTCAAATACTTGCTAATAGTAAGTTAAATTGTTTTAAAATTTTGTCAACCAAAATTTTTATTTTTAAATTCAAGGTTTTCTCTCAAATTTCCCTATTATTTAGAGCAAAAACAGCATGCTTACTTTCATTTTACGGGTGATTGTTTTCAATTACAAAAAATTTTAAGGAATAGTTTTAAGAATTTCCAAACAACAACAAAAACTGCATCATAAATATTGTAATATTCGAAAAGGGTTAACCTTAAATTCATACACTAAATATAACTCTCTCTTTCTTAATTCTAAACATATGTTGGAGCGCCCTCTAGTGACGACTAGTTAATTTTTGTTTAATAAGTTACTATTTTTCTCTCGCTCTCTTTTATTAACTCATGTTTTAAGAATATATTCCCGGAAATGGAAAACTCTTTTGTGCACACTTCTTCTCTTGTGACTTTCTAGCGATGATGTTTTGACTGTTGAAAATAGTAAGTCATAAAATTTTGCTAGGCATTATCCTTTTGCATACTGTGGTTGTTGTTGTTGCTGTTCCGTCTTAATCCCTAATCCTGTGTACACACGATCGTTACTTAGCCGTTAAATTCCTCGTCGTCAAGGGTAAAGTTAAAACTCTTTCTTTGTAAAACCATAAACTCGTACTCTTTTTTTTTTTCTTTTCTTTTGCAATGCCTCGTATACCTGAACCGAATGTATTTAGCATTGAAAATAACCCTAAATAAAGTCATAAAATCCCTTTAGTTTAATAGTATATATAGACAGTTAATGTTAACAAAAAGGATTTGATATTGAAAAGGTTGTTGGCGAAATGAAGAAAGGAAAAACACCAATGATAATCATTTGTAAACCATTATTTTTCTTCCAGTACTTTCGCTAATACAAAAATGATTTTTTAGTATTTGAATTTTGTTGTTTTTCTTCCTTGTGTTTTTTTGTTTTAATTTAGCATTGAGTTAATATTACGGCCCTAAAGGATTCATAGAAATTGCAAAGAAATGTTTTTAGTTGTCTTACGTTTTTTATGCAATATTTGGCAATTTTTTATGACAAGCTGTGAGATTGTTGACACTTTTTTATTTGGAAGTTCGTTAAAAAATTAGCTAATTTTACGTAACTTTTTTAGTTTTTAGCGAGAAAGGACATTAAATAATATTGAGGCATGCTGGTTTTAGTTAGTTAAGTCAAAATTAGAAAATTCCAGGAAATTTGGGGTAAATTTTTTTTTTTATTTGAATTTTTTTTTACTGTTTCTATTTTTTTATGTAATAAATATTACATTAATTTTTCGTTGCAAATTTTGAAGGACTCTGCAGTCGCTACATGCTTAGTTTTTTTTCGCGTACATATCAATATGCGAGTTTTGTGATAGGTCGAAGTACAATAGCATGTAAGGATGATATCCACAGCAAAGTGGAGTCTTTCAAAACCTAGCGCTATAATTAGAACCCACTTTCGGGTCAGGCTAAGATATTAAGTCTTTGGCTTAGTCAATGTCTTTATACAAGAATTCTTTTCTATTGTAATCTCGAGGGATGCAAATATATGACAATAGTGATGTTGATATATTGTTATTAAAGTCAAGATCTAGCCCAAAAAGATATTATGTGCCTTTGTTCGAAGGTTAGTCTAAACTAAAGAATGTTCCATTTATAATCTGCACTAACAAAAGTTTAAATTATTTTTTTTAAGAAAAAGTGGCACATAAAAGTATGAAACATCAAATTTAAAGTCATTTATTTAATATCTTAATAAATAAAAAATTATTTGCATTTTGTGTGCGGTAGGCTAGTTGGTAGCGTGCTGGCTTAACAGTGCGGGGGTCGTTTGTTCGATTCCCACCAGAGGCACTGGTCTATTTTCGCTACAACGCGCCGAAGGCCATAGTAGCTAGTGCTCGGTTAGGGTAATAGGATATAATTTGTAATTATATGATTAGTTATTAATTAATAAAATAAAAAATAAAAAAGATTTGCATATTTCTCGGAGCCCACTATATATTGGCGAATAATTTTTTATAATACTATTATACTCAGGCACGTAGCTAGGAATTTGTTTCGGGGGGGGCTTTTCGATTTTTTTATTTGGATTATATTTTTTTTTTTTGCACACTAGAGTAACAGCTTTTTTTTTTTTTTTTTTTTTTTTGCTAAATTTTTACCTACACGTAATGGGCAATCATGTGTTAATAATAGAAATCGCTTTCTCAGGTCAGTTTGCAACAAAAACCTCCCGCATAAAGTGCATTTCCTTAAAATGCATTTTTTTTAATTTTTTACTTATTGTGTTCATTATTTTGCGAATTTTGATTTCTATATCGCGAAACAACGCTTTAATGTGTTTGATCACAATCCGCGAAACACGTCAAATTTGAAAACGTTTGTGTACATTAAGTTGGATATGCATCGTTATTCTCTAATTACGTTAAGTTTTTAGCTAAATATTAATTTTTAGTTTAATTAAATAAAAAAAGGATTATGCGGAAAACTTTTTGAAAACAGCGAAAAATAAAATTGCGTTACTTTATATTTTTATGTGCTAAAATACGTCTAGGCTAGCTAAAACTTGATAAATGTAAAAAATAGTAAAAAAGTTTCAACTTCTAATAACCCGATTAAAATTAATATGATGCTTTATATAATTATACGAAATTTAATATGAGTCTTAATACAGTTTTATCCGAGAAATGGGCATAATAGTTAAATAACATCCGAATAATGACGCGATACGGTTTTTGATTTTAAAACGTCATGAAAATCCTAAATATCTATTAATCCTTTTAGACTTTAGCTAAATTTGCAACAAATTCCATAGCATTTCGATATTTTATTATATTCAAAAATAAAAAATAATATAATGAAAATGAAGATTTTGAAGAATTGATTAACTTACACAATTGAATAACAAACACGGAAAAAACGTTGAAACTAAATTTAGAGTTTTAGATATATTATTCCCATTGTACAATTGGAGTCCGAAAAGACTCAAAAAAGAGTTCTGAGACCTTCTCAAGTCGTAGCTATATGTGGGTGTTTTTCTTTGCAGGTGTAGCCTCTTCCTGAGCCTTCTTTTATGACTCATAAAGAACTTGTAAATATGAGCATTAGAAGGGGAAATTTCCCCCTTTATTAAGAGTAGTTTCTGAGTAATAAGAAATCAGTGTTTGATTCGTTCGAAGCTACTTTTGTTTTTGTCGCATGCGAATGTCTTGGTTTTTTGTAATTTTCTTGGAAGCGAACAATTGGCCAAAATCAACCTTAGCATAAATTATAGTGCTAATCATGGGCTATAAGTTTTGTCTTTTGCCAAAATAAAATAATGTTTTGGCATATGATTTTTTTACACTTTGAATGCGTACGACATTCGTACGCATTCAAAGTGTAAAAAAATCGACATTGGAGAAATGCCCATATACAGTGGTGGCCACGAATTTAAGACACGACATTTCACTTATATATTTCTGATCATTTTTACATCTTATCGAAAAATTTTTAGATCCATGTTATTTTTTCAAAGATACTAGTAATGTTATGAAAAAAAATCAACATAAGTTTGTTACCTATATTTTGTTAGGAGTTTTTATTTACATATTAGACATATTAATACAAGTTTTAGCCTGGTCATGAATTTAGGACACAAGCAAAATAAACGTTAATTCACTAAAGTAAAGCTCAGCTTCATAAAACAATCTTAGTATTTGGTGGGAAAGCCTTTATTTTGGATCACACCAGCGCATCTCCTGGGTAAGCTTTCAACTAATGTCATACAACACTCCTTTGGAATGTCATACCAAGCTTTTTGAATTTCTTCCCATAAATCGCCGAAATTTTTCAGCTTTACTGCTCATACATGCTAATCAACATCAATTCACAAGTCCTCAATTGGATTGAGGTCCGGGGATTGAGCTGGCCACTTCAGAACATTGATATTGTTTTCCTCTTCAATAGTCGTAAAGTGTGCTTAGGATCATTATAATGCATAAATTTCCACATTAGAGGTATGTTGTCTTCAGCGAATGGTATCATAATGCTTGTCAGTATGTTTTTGTAAATGTGCTGGTCCATTTTAGTGATAATCTTGTGAATGGGTCCTACACCATACCAGGAAAATGCTGCCCACACCATGACATTGCCACCACCATGCTTAACCGTTTTAAGGGTGTACTTTGGGTGATGCTCCAGGTTTGGAGGGCGCCATACGTACTGTTTTCCATCAGAGCCGAAGCGGCAAAACTTCCACTCGTCAACTCTAAAGTATATTTTTCCAAAATGTCATCGGTTTATTGAGATGTTCTCGTAAAAACGCTAGTCGGGATATAAATTTTTTTTTGACACAAGTGGTTTACGTTGTGCAATACACCTACGTACGTTTTTCCAATCCAGACGTCTTCTTATTGTTCTGGACGATATATTAATACCAAAATCTGATGAAGTTTCACTTTCAATTTTATTTGAGCACGTGAAAGAATCTTTAACAGCTGCTTTATTAATTAAGCTATCCTCCCTGGGTGTAGTTTTTCGTGCTCTAGGTTGCTGTTTGACATTTTTTGTGGTACCATGTAGCTTGATGTGTTCCAGGGCATTGTACATATTGGATCTGGAACATTTAAGTAGCTTGGAAATCTCCATTACTGTTTTTCTATCAGTATTCATTTGTTAAACCAGTTTTCGCTCTGCATCCGAACTCCAAGTACCTTTGGCCATTTCTAACAAAATGTTTTTATGTATCACAATATAAAATGGAATAAAACATTCATTACTTAACCCTTAGCTTCAAAAAACACCAAACAATCACTTTATATTTCTAATATGTTAGATATTTCTAATATGTTTTAAATTCGTGGCCAGCTTCAAACGCACGTTTTTACAGTAATATAATAAAAATAGCAACAAAATGTAAAATCAAACAAAAACAAATAACGGTACTTTTTCTTAGCATTACAGGGAACACTGAAAAATAAACAAAATCTAATTTGATATTGCAGGGTTGTAAAAATTACCATAACTAAGCTCGTTACATGTCGTGTCTTAAATTCGTGGCCACCACTGTATATATTTCTTTACATTTTGAACACATTTAATTGTTTACATTTACGTTGTTTTACTTTTCGAATAGACTAATGTAGCCTTAAAACTGTTTTATGGTCAACTTGGGTTCATGTTCATAACAAATAAAACAAATTTTACTTTTTTTTTGTAAACAAAAAATAAGCCTTTTTATGATTTTTTTTTTAGTTTCTGTTGCTCTTTTTGCTCTCGAAAAGTTGGCAACACTGCTGTGCACTACTATTTAATATTCTTTACTCTATCCTTCTTGTTTAACCCTACAAATTTTATAGCATTCTCTTTCAATGGAAAGGGTTTTTAAAATCAACATCATTACCTGTTACTTTAACTTTTTGATGTTGTAAGGGCGTAGACAAAACAACAACAATATGCTGGCAACTCATGCTCGTCTGCACGAAAAGAAAGGAAAAAAGACAACGAACGGGTTTAAGTACACGCAAGCATACGAACGGATTGAAAGGAAAGTATAGGGGTAATAAACCGTGGTGTCTGTTAAGCCTTTTGGCGTGAGTAGAGAGATTTTTCTTCTTTTCGTCTAAACGAGTTGAAATTTTTTATGGGTGTGTGGTTTAGCCCTTTGATGTTCATGATTAGCAGGATAATAAAGGAAAAAACCTTTATGCTATGCCTTATGTTCTTGTTGTAGTTGTTCTTTCCTAACCAACAATCGATGAGCAATGAATTTCGTTTGTAATGATGCTATTGATAAGGACACCTTAGCGTGGTTAAGCATAGGAAGCGTGTCAAAATCAATTCAATATTTTAGGCGTTATCCTGTAATCCCTGCTGAAAGGAAAGAGTTTAGAATATTGATATAAGATTTTTTAATGCTGGGGCGTGTAACCAGCTTAAGGATTTCAGCTACTTGTTTAAAGGGTTAGTTAAATTCTATATACTTCCCGTCTAAAACTTACTTAGAATTATTAGCCATGCTTAGGATTTCTTAAAAACAGATGTATTACTGTTGTTGTTTATTTGTTAATAATTGAAAGAGTTAAATTTACATATTCAGGGATTTGGAAACGAAATGTTTACAAATACAAGAGACTTTTAAAGACTCTTCCATATAATAGGGCGTTTAAAGTCAGAAAGTCTTTGGAATTAGTATCGAAATTCAGTTGACTCTATAATCCCCTTTGACTGTTTTTAACTAATCAGCTAAAAAGGAGAATACATACATACATTAAATGTTGTACATTTTTAAAAAACGTTCGATAGATGGCAACATTGAAAACTTAAATTTTATCTTTAAAACAATTGCATTATTCGTTTGGGACAGGGGCTCGGCTTAAAATTTTAGTTTCTTTTTGCTGGTAAATTAAATTTCTTTGAAAACCACTGAACCCCCTGTCGAGGTAACGATAAAACTATTAAGTTTTCCTCAGATATCTCACTTGCTCAGAGTTGAATGTGTCCGAAGAATGTAAGTCTTATGATTAGAAATTTAATCCTCTCTCTCAAGTGGTGTCATCTCAAACAAATTAATATGCTTTGCTCTAATTTCAAAACTACCCAGCAAAACTTTGGTAATGGGTGCGATAAAGTAATGCATTACCTTGTAATGTGTACTCCTTACCCGTATCATTATTTTTCAACAAGAAGTAATGAGTTACCGATAATTGGACACTCATAGATTACCTTGTAATGAGACCTCATTACATTTTACATTACTTCAAAACATAAAATAATGACTTACCGATCATCAATTACATAATGCGTGAATTATAAACGTAAAGTAATTATTAATATATATTTTTGAAAATCTATTTATAGACACATTACTTTGTGATTTTTTGTGAGCATAATGGTAAGGTGTATATTTTTAATATCACGAACGAAAACACGAAGCACAACAACTCATCTACATGTTAAGCAATAAAATATTGTATGTATCGATAGGTCAGTTGGTAGAGTTCTCGCCTAACTAATTGTTAAATACCAGAGACCCCAGGTTCGAATCCCAGCATGACCAAGTTATTTATTTAATAAAAAAAAAGTTATTTATTTAATTAAAAAAAAAATATCTGTAAAAAAAAATTTTATGCATTTTTTTTTATGAAAATCTATTTATAGACACATTACTTTTTCCCACCATGTAACCATATAAGTAACCAGTTACTTTACCCATTACAAGGTAATGAGTTACCTTGGGGCTCATCGCCTGTAAAATTCATCAATGAAGTAACGTGTAAAGTAATGCATGAGGCCCTATGGCGATACATTACTTTACCCATGATTTGGTAATGTGTGGTTTTGCTGGGTAACATTGTGTGTCATAGAGACTTAACACCACACTGGTAGGAATCAACCTGGGGTCAACGATAAGTGTTAATTCTTACACAGTTTGTTGGTACTGCTTTGCGCTCTCGAAAGTTATGGCTTTCGCATAGACTAGAATCCCTCTTTCTAGTTCAATTGATCTCAATTAACAAGGACGTTCTTCTATTTCAATCGATCTTTGACAATTTCATTCAATCGTTCGCAAGATCGCTTGTTTGTTAATTTTTATTCGAACTATTCATATTTGACACATCTTTTTTATTGCTATTCATTAGTACAGTAGTTTTGACTTAGCTGCACAACCAACTGCTGCACGAATTTTTGTGCAGGTAAGCCAAAAGCGCTGCTAACTCAAATTGGTTACCTGCCTTAAAGTGCAGGTAAACTAAATTGTTAAAAACTGCAAAGACCAGATATGATTTAATTTATTTTTATTAATTGTTTATTTCATACAATAGAATTTATATAAAAAACAACAAAACGAAAATAAAAAAACATTCATAAAAAATTTTATAAGGTTTTTACATACAAATTTATGTAGGTACAAGCGTTAACTAACCAAACTAACTAAGTAAGCAAAACATAAGAGGCAGCTAACGGCGATCTTTTGTATGAAAATAATGTACAACTGACAAAAACATGAGGCACTTATTTTAAATGCGCAGGTATACACAGTGCACTTAATGAAGGCAATTGCATACGTAATTTTGTAAAATAACAACGAAACCAAAATTTTGTGCAGTTATGTGAAAAGTGCACGTAAGTAAAAGGCAGTTAAATCAAAACTACTGTAACGATAAAAAAATACAAAAAACTTTAAATATTAATAAAATTAGTTTAATAAAATAAAATATAATAAAAAATATTTTAATAAAAACATTTATATTTCAGATACTACTTCAAAAATTAGGTAGGTACATGTGGAAAAAAAAAATTTTTAAAGAGATAAAATTGTCCCATGAGTAAAAGAAACGAAATGAACGGTTGAACTAAAAGAGCGAATAATGGCAAACTAGGTCATATCGAACTGTACCAGTCTACTTTCGTAGAAGTCGTTCAACGGGAGATCTGATGGAGTTTTTCGGAGCATTGTATTCCGTCCATTAAGAAACTTGCTGAGGTTTCTCTAAAGATTTCCAAAGCGTGTGTGGCATAAATCACTCCTGACAAAGCTTATTTCTTTTAGTGTCCTTGATGTCTTCTCTACATTCATATTCATATTGGGTCCCATACGATAAGTATCAGTTAAAGGCATTGGTACCGCAGGGTTAAATTTATTCTCCTTCCATTTTTCTTATCTTCTTAAACTATTTTCTAGGACAAACTTTCAATCATATCTCCTCTTTCGCAGATGACAGCTACATTTAGGTGACATTAGGTTGAAGAGAGGAATGGGAAGTGAATATACCTTTCACAACCGACTCATGTCAAATAATGTAGGACATACACTTCAGCCCGAAAGTCGGCTTGTGGTGAGCTCCCATTTCCGGTAGTTCCCGTCCCTATCTATTCCAGAAACTCCGTCCCGTTGACGAAATTCCTACGTCTCCTCCAGTCCATTACACTAAGGTTACCCAAAGACGGAATGTGGTCATTGCACAGGTGTTGTACCCTAATCCTTGCGAAAGCTGGACAACCACAAATATAGTGTTCTATGGTCTCGTCACTTTCCCGGCAAGCCTTAAAAGTTTCACGAGCCATTCGAAATTGGTGTGCCCTCAACTTTGAATACCCGGTGAAAATACTTACCATCATACCAAGTTCGCTTTCACTCAGTTTCAAAAGTTCCTTAGTTTCCCCCTTTTCCGGCCAACCCATATAATTCTAGCGGTTACCACCTACTCCCGAGGTATTCTATATTGTCCTATAAGCAATAACAGTCAATTGACGAAGTTCAACTTGCGATATTACTGGGAACCCATATAATTTCAATACTGCCCCGGTTGAGAATATATTGATTTCCTTTTTGCAGCCGATGCTACCATGGAAAGTATTCTACTGAAATAACTAAAGTTATCCCTAGGGCCGGTATTTTGTTTGCAAGACACGATTGTCCTGTAGATCCGTATGTGTTCGATTGTCTAGTGGAAATAACAACGCATTAGAGGAGGAATTCATTCATTTGTCGAACCACCCGTATATGGAATAGACTCTCCGCAGACATACATATTTTGTGATACATAAAATTTGGATAAATTCAAGTCAAATAACAAAAGACTCTTCTCCCTATTTCCTCCTCCTTTCTGATATCAACACAATGTCTTAGCAAGGGGCATTACCTGCTCTATTGGTCTATTGTAAAAAAAAATATATATATGGTGAGTTTGGAAAACTAGGGTAGATAGAAAAGGAGCCCATTAAAATGCAAGTACATTTGAAAGTCATGCGATCCATTTCAATTTTACCAATAACTGCATAAGTTATTATGACTAAAATAAACCGCAATTTCTTATAAAGTCCGCTAGGTCGGACAAATACACATCTCTGGCAAGGGCGGCATTCCTCAGTTGTAAGTACTCTGAAGAACCTACACACTATGTAGGAAGAAAACTAATTAGATTATCTTGGGAGACCTTAAATCTTCTTTGGATTAATGAGATCCTCAAGAAATCTGACTATCAAAGTGAAATGGTTCTCGAAATCTGACTTTGTAAAAACATTAACACAAATATAATGTGCCACGAGTATAAAACCCGATTTAAGTATTAACTTATCAAAATCCACTAGAATTAAGTTGTTTCGATTACGTCTATCACAAGAATTTTATTATCTTTGAACCCGGATGGAAACAAAAACCACAGCCACCAAATCAATTACTATATTTACGATAAAAAAAACTTAGTACATAAAATCAACTTTTAATTTAAATATTAGAACCTAACTATTTCACATAATAGAAAACCGCAAACGTATAAAAAAAACTAACACAAATTGTTAACTTATCAACATTTCAGTATCATACATGCGACCTTCACACATTTATTTCGAACTTGGCGACAAATTAAAATTTGAAAAAAATCAAAATGCAAAGAACATGACATGACGACCAAACGAAAAGTAAAGTAAATGTATTTATACAAGAATAAAACCACTCCAGTATGTTTCTAACGCGAAATGTTTAAATACTTGTGTCTTGTCTACAAAAAAATTGTATTTTTGGAAAATTGAAATTCATAACACTAAACTAGCAGGGAGATACTTTGTACTTAGAACTTTATAGATATGAATACAATTTTAAAACGATACGTCAATGATACTTTGTAGCAAAATCTACGTTACGTACGATTCATTTTTAATATGATATGACATAAAACACGTATGTTCAATAGAGCACCCACAACTTATGTAATGTGCAAAAGTTTTATTTTTGTACCGCTTCCCGCGCATTTTCCGGTGCATTGGGATAAAAAACAATTTCCGAGCAAAAATTTTTCTTTTCGGATCTAAACAAGCCAGTCAGAATTGACTTTTTTTGGGGTATAACTAGGGTTTTTAACCCGGAATTCGAATGAATTTTGTCGATTTTTCACTCCCCGATTCCCCGGAATTTTTGTCAGAATTCTGGGAATTGTAAAAAACCATGTTTGCTTAACTAAAAAAATGTGTAAAAAGAAAACAAATCATATAATCCTTAAAAATTTCAAATTTGTTAACAATTTTTGTCCACTTTTGTTTAAATATTTTCTGGAATTAAAATTTTGGACTCTTTTAGATATTAAAAAAAAAACAAAATATGGAGGGAAAAAGTCTAGGAAAATTTTAGCTTCTCTGACGAAAAATGTGATTTTAGTGCAAAAAAAGCGAGGTAATTATATTTTTTGGGTAAAAATCTTTTCTTTTTATCAATGCAGCAGTTTTTTTTTTTTTTTTGTTAAAATCGTTTGGCAAAAGTTTGGGAGACTATCTGAAACTAACATATTTATAACAATTTGTGTTAAAATTAAATTCATAAAAATAATTTTTGTATGGACAAATGCTTAGATTACGCTTTTTATCTTTACTATATCCCTTCGATACTAAATATATCTTTCTAAAAACTGCCCTACGACGCTTAGAATGTTTTTCAATTGGAATACTATGGGATTTTGGGAAAATCTTTAAAACAGAAAATCCTTAAATTCTGCACTACTTCAGTTATTATAGACTAATTTTTAAATAAAATAAAATGGTTTATTATAAAAAAAACTCTCGTAAAAAACGGAAACTCTAATCACAGCAACATTTTTAATTGAAAGAACACCTTTCTCTCAAACCCTTCACGTTCTATTTCAATTAAAAAACTCCTACAATTCCAAAACACATCATTGATATCCAACTTTTGAAAAGGTTTTATTATTCTTTAGAATTGTATTAAAAAGTTCTAAAATATGGAAAAGCGCGATTTTGGTTTAAAAATCAGCATTTTAAAACCGGAATAATCTCGACAAAAGCGCGGTGGTTGGTCAAGTTACTCTTATCTAGGCATTTAAATCTAAAAAGATATCTGTCAGAAGGGCCTTAGGACTAGTTTTCAAGAAAAAAGCTAATAAAGTTTTTTAGTAAAATAAATGTTTAAAATATTCCTGAATTAACGTGATCTTTAAATTTAAGTGTATTTTTTTTTTTCCTTTTTCCTAGGAAAAAGAAGATTTTACTATCAAAACCTTAATGAATATTTATTTTGAAATCCAGCGAATTCCCCGGAATGTTCGAAAAAATTCTCCCATTCCCGGGAGTAGAAAAAAGTCGGAAATTTGACAAACCTAGGTATAACTCTTAAGCTAATGGTTTTAGAGAAAAGTGCTACATAATAATTTTTATACAAAATAAAATGCAAACATTTTTCTCAAAATCATTTTTTACCTATTAATGACGCGTCATGATGCGGTGAAAGTCAAAATTTGTGTCAGCTTTTTTCAAACGGCTGCTGTATATAAGCTTCAAAGGATAAAATGTTTTAATGTAGTTATACATTACTTTATACAGTTATTTATAACGATATGTTGCAAAATATATATTCATATTAAACCATATAAAATTATATCTCAAATATATAATATCTTTTTTTATGATACACTTCATAATGGGCAATATGTATATATACATATGCGTCATGTTATTTCATATATTTGTATATAAATGTATGTTATTGGATGTAAATGTATCACATTATATATAATTTGATACACTTGGATAAGGATACAATTCTTTCAAACTATATCTAATTTCAACAAATTAAATATAATTGTATCAAAAAATGTCTAATTGTGTCATATTATATCTAATATGTACAATTAGGTGTTCTCATTTTACGGATATAATTATATATAATACTAAAATTCACAAAATATTTTTTTTTACTTGTTGTATAATAAGTAGTTTAAATAATTCAGTAACATGTGAAAAATATATGGTTTATTCCATTGCCAACTTACCAAAATTCGAATTTTGAATTCCAATTTATTATGTTTTGGGCACATCACATGTGTACACTTAGAATACTATGTAGGTAAAGACCACTGCAAATGTAGTTGAAAACAAATGAAATTTCACTTAAAGAAAGGACGACTTACATTTCATTAAAATCAACCAACATTGTCATTTGTTGTTCAATGTTCAAAAAATGATTAGCATGGTAGTAAAAAATAAACAAACGTTTATTTTTTTTTAATTTTTTAAATAACATAAAATGACTAATGAATGTAAAATCATAAAACAGTCATTTTATGTGGTTTGTTTTTTAAATAAACTACAAGGTTAGTAAAAAAATTAATGTGTTCTACAAATGACACACATTTACATTAAAAATAAAGAAACTGTATTACAACCCAAACAACTACATATTTTTAATGCAGGAGTTCCCTGAGTGTACGTGTTCAATTTTTTCGATATTTTAATCGAATAAATATTTATTCAGACGTTAAACTTTACTGGTTAATCGAAAACAAATTAAAACGTTAAGAATTGGTAAGTTGGTAATTGGGTTGGCTGGCAATCCATCTGCCCTTGAAATACCCGTACAGAATTAATTGAAAAACCTTTATCCTTAAAATACCGTTACCAAAATAACGGAAAAATACCGTTACCGTTATTTATAGTTTTCTGCTTTTTTAATTGCATGTGGTTATTTAGTATTTTGCAAATATTTAGTTGACATATTTCTTAAAATTTAGTTCAAATCACTTAATATTTAGCAAACTTTTTTTTTGAGTGTACCATACAATTTGGCGAAACCTAAACAGAAATAAATTTATAAATCAATATACAGGAGCCGTTTGAATAAAAACTATGACACAAATTTTAAATTTCACCGCTTACAACATCATGACGCATCATTTATATGTAAAAAAATGCTTATGAGAAAAATGTTTATCATTTTATTTTGCATTAAAATTCTCTTATAGCACTTTTCTCTAAAACCACTAGTTTAAGAGTTATACCGCAAAAAAGATTTTAACTACTTTTAGTAAATTTTTAGGGGTAAAACTTGATTCTTTTTACTGTCCTGTTTTCATTCGAGGGGGAACATTTTTTAAATGAAATTATTTTTTATCCCTAATGTACCGGAAAATGCGCGGGGAGCGGTGAAAATAAAACTTTTGCTCATATGTGTACAATTATTATGATCTGATGAAACATCTTTGAAATAATCAAAAGTCAAGTGACTAATCTATTCGAAGAATAATCTGAAAATTAGTGTATAAGTCATGCTTACTATGTACTTCCGATCACATGCATAGATGACTGGAATGACATTATTGACATTTGTTGGACTATGTATAAAATCCAAAAATAAACAAGCACGCTTCATGGGAATTTTATACATTGAAAGCACTTGCATCGAATATTTAATATCTATGAGCGATAAAGTGTAAAAATAAAAAACTGGTGTTATTTATTTAAAGCTTTTTTTTAATTTAGAGCTGATGACGCAAAATAGAGACCGTTAACAATATGTAACTTATATAAGAAGCGTCAGCTACCCTTTTGGTAAGGATTTCTGAGAAATCGCTTTCATCACTTCGCTTTGAAAGAAATGGGAGAATTATATGTATTAAGTAATAGTTCCAAAGTTTTGAGGCACGATTTACTGTTTCTTGTAAAATAGGCTAGTTCTGGGACTTTTCATCAATGAAGTCCCTAATATTCCAAAGAACTACATAGCTCTGTCAGAAGTGTTTGACACCTTTAGACAGTATGACACCCAATATTAAATTCGATAGGCATTGTGGTGCGATCTTCTGGTCATCTGTGAAGTCGAGTTCGTAATTTTCTAATTTAAAATTTTCATTTTCTAATTGAAATTGTAATTGTAATTTTCACATTGTCATTTTCTAGTTGAAATTCCGTTAGTACAACTCAAATCGGTTGGTACAACTGAATATTTACTTTCACAACGATATTCGGTTAATACAACTAAATTTTGGTTGCAACACCCGAAATATTCAGAAAACTCATTTTAAAGTGATTATACTAGCCGAATTTGTTGGTTGTAGCCACCAAAATACACTTTTCAATTGAGTTGGTACTTTTTTTTTCTGGGTGCATGCTCAAATTTTCTAAAAAGACAGATTCGTGCTGACAATAGAATTTGTTGTCAACCGTAAATTTTGATGCAAGTAACCGCATTGTTTGGTTAATGCAAACGAAATTTGTCATCATATAACGAAATAAGATAGATTGAATTTTTATTTAGAAGTCTAGTACACTTAGAGGTCATGCGGCCCGTTTCGATTTCCCATAGTTCGTCTCACAGCCACATGAAAGACTTCTAAAAACAACCATTCAGATTCTTTATAAAAGTTCGTGATGCCGAAAAAATATATTTCTTATAAATTATTTACTTTCGCCTGTTTGATACAAAATTGGTTAAAATAACTATTTTCATTTACCAACATTTTGGGAAATGTATGAAGTTTTTCTTTTCCAGTAAAAAAGGTGGTAAATGTTCGAAATTTTTTGTATAATTTTCTAAATTTTCTGGAAAACATTGTGAAATCATTATTTTTCTTTACAAAGAGGTCTCTTCATTAACGAAAAATCGCGATTGAATTTAATATATTTTAAGAAAAAATAAATGCAAAGAAGTGTTGAAAAAGTTGCAAAAGCGTTATTTTGTTAAACATACATAAAAGTTTCAAAAATTTGTTTTGAAATTTGGAATTTTAAAAGAATCGAGAATTTTAAGGTTAATATAAATATTCCGCCTTATAATTTTTTATGGAAAAAGTCGTTCAAAAATTTTCTTTTGAAACGAATATCTACAAATGAAAACGAATAAAGCTAACTTTCATTGAGAAATTTTTTAAATCAAAGATTTTTTCATTTAGGAAATTTTTCTATGCAAAATTTACCAAAATTTAAAACAAAGTTCTTTAAATCTTAGATGTTACCTTAACAAAAAATACTGTAATATTGTTTTTCATATAAAATATTTGTATAAAAAATTATCCGTTTGTTAAAATCAAAGAATTATATTTTTACTAACACGAACATTTTTACCTAAAACGACTAAATAATCCTTATTTGATACATTTTCAATGATTGAACTTATTTTTTTAATCGGAAAACATCGCACTTGACTTTGTGAATTTAGTCATTTGAAATAAAATTTGTCTATATTTAATTTTAACGGAACGAAATAAAACAACAATAAACTTTTGTAAAGAAAGCATCATAATTTTTATAAAATAAATGCTTTACCAGTGTTTAGACTTTTGAGCCGTTGGTAATTTCTGACTGGATAGCACTGGGAAAACACTTTTTCTAAACGTTGGCATAGTGGTCTCACACAATTCTTTGTCAATGATTTTTTCTGTAGACCACTTGTAAAACTAATACTGGTCAAACGGTTTTTGGTAAAGACGCTGCACTATGCTTCGTTCCCATATAACGAAGGGACAAAAATAGAAGGAGTAGTCAGATATTTTTGAAATTTGGTACACTAGCATAAAATAGCTTAGTTAAGAAAAATAAGAATTTTTGGAAAAATCGGCCCTAGGACACGCCTACCTCCCATGTGACCTGAAATTGAAAAATATAATTTTAGCTTCAATAATGCCCACAAAATTAAAAAGAGTGGTCATGCTGATACACATGCAACTAGCAACGTGTATGTAAATTTTTATTTAAATCGGACTAAGGACTCAAGGTCCTGCTATATATCCTTTTTCTTAAAAACGCTACCACTCCTAAAAAAATTGTCTGATCGTAATAAATTTTGGTATGTAAATTGATATTTGCAAGATATATATTTGTGCCAAATTTGGGTAGAATCGGATTATCAATGTGGAAAATACAAAAACATCATTTATTGAAAAATAGGATAAACCGGTTAAAATGCTCTTGCAAAAATAAAACTATAAGGATATTTGAAAGATAACATAAATGAAAAAATTAAAGAGGAAAACTAGCAATGTAAACGTCATTAAAAAATTATGAAAAAATCATATCGCACTTCCATCAAAACTGATAAACTTACATTGTCGGGATCAAAAAAAGTATAACTTAACCATTTAAAATTTTTTTATTCAAAATAACTTCGACTATATCTGCTTTCTCTCCATAACTTATTCACTTTACTATTAAAAAACTGAATACTTTGTATTAAGTTTTTTTTTTGTTAAAATATGAATCGCTTTTTTTAAAATATGAATCGTTTTTATACAATTGAAACTTTTATAGAAAATAAAAATTTCTCTCGCGTTTCCGAAAATTTAATATATGGTCGTATTAGCGCTGCTGGAATATAGTTACTATCACACGCGTGTATTGTAACTTAAAAACAAATGTGTCACGCTGTCATCTCTAATTTGAAAAATATAAATAACGGCAAATAATATGATAAAGCAAAACAAAAATATGAAACAAAAAAAACTTCAAAATCGAAGTCAATCGCAATTATAGTCTAATTGGATCTAACTAATTATTAATGAGATATTTTACATAACTTAAAGCTACAGTTGCATACACTGTGCAACAAATTTTGGGTCTCCGAGTTTATCTTAAATGTTAAACGTGTTAGTGGTGTTCTATGAGGAGGGGCTGAAATGACCCCTAAAAATGGCAGATAGAGGGTTAATTAGTTCTATGAAAAGAACCGTCATCAAATTTTATTAAAATCATCTATTAACCTTGTATTATATTTAATACATTTTTTTTGACTTACTCAAAACGCCTTTAAAAAAAAATTAAAAACTTCAGTGGGCCATAAAAAAAGAACTCGAGCTAAATTTTGAAAATACTTCAGTGGTTTTGGTCTACTAATGATATAATTAATTTTTTTTATATTTTAACATTCAAAATATAAAATCGTGTTGCGCAATGATATTAAACACTCTTAAATGCCTGATATTTGAGTAAAAATCATAAAATTAGGCATTTCAAAAAACGCATTTTTTTTTTAAGTTGTGGTAAAAAATAGGCACTAATTTTTGAATACCCTGTTAGCTAAGAGTATAAACTTACAAAAACAGAAAAAAAAAAATATCTAATTTTATATAATTTTTTTTATACTCCATCAAACTTAAGTAATTTTTGGATTTTCAACAAAAAAAATGTGTTTTTCAGAGCAATAAAAAAAGTTATTTTGTAAATAAATACTAAATTATAAATTTTAATTTAACTGCAAATATATCAAAGTACTTGAAAACCAAATTTTGAGCGACTTTTTAAAAAAATGAATTTTTCAGAATTATTTTTGTGAAACAACTAAAACTCATTTTTCTGTTAAGTAATTTTTGGAAGAAATTATCTGCTTTTAACGCCCTCTCGTGGTGGCAAAAGCAATCAGAAAAATTTTTTTTGTTAACATTTATTTGAGATACCTTATTATCTTTCAAAAAATCTGTATTTAAAAACAATTTGAGACAAAAATTTTTTTTTGATTTTTGTCTATGGGACAAAGCATAGTGCGCTGGTAGTAGTTTAGTTACAATTCCTCGGTTAGGCAGTGGTATATACCAGTGCTTGATTTCTTCTACCATTGTCAGTTTATGACTTTGTAGTTTCTCAAGCATGGGAACGCTTATAGTTTGGACATATTGTTCTCCTGTTCAGGACTACAACGTCATCAGCAAAAGCGATCATGATCCCAGAGTTAGACAAATTTTACACTTAAAGGATGCAAAAGTGCAAAAAGAACCCTCATCGGGACATAGCAACATCGCAATACTTCAAACATAGGGATGTTAAAGAGTTTAGGATCTTACTTCAAAAAACATGAGGGTAAATCCTCTATGAAACATTCACAGAAATGCATAACTTTTCAAACTGACAAATATGCCATCGAAGCGGCAAATTATAAGGCAGATCTGGTAACGAACGTTCAAGTAACGGAGGTACAATCAATCTACACTGTGTATGCCCATATGAAACGCAAAAATTTAGAGGTAATCTAATTTTTCTGATGGATTTTCTCCAATATTATACAGTTAACCCTCTAGCCGGCAAACCAGCCTCCACAAATGACCACAAATACGCCAAATTTACTTTTTATAATAAGAAATTAAGCCTTTTCATTATTAAGCTAAATTTGCGAAATTTAAGATTAAGTGTTAAAGTGCTAAAAGAACCCTCAAAGAGAAGTAGCAATATTCAGTGAGTACTGGTCGAATTATATTACGAACAAAGGGTTGAATAATAAATAAATTCAAAGTTTAGAAAAGTTCCAAAGAAAAGACTTAAAGCGTCGATGCTAGCTTCAGGGAGGAAAGTGGACAGAATCTCTCAAGAATCTTGAGAGAAACTCCTCTTTGAAACTTTCAGAGAATTATCCACGTATACACGCAAAGAAAGAACATGTTTGAGCGAACCATATTCGAAGAGCATCATACATTGTTGGATTTATGATTGCGACAGCCATGTTACTATGTTTGTGACAACCATAGTCTTATCTGCTTCTGTACCATAATATGATAATTAGATTGTCATATTATGGTTCTAAATACATCCCAATATTATCATATTAAGGTTCTGTAAATTTGTGTGAATTATCATAATATCTGCCCTACATTATTCTCCCAGAATTCTGTTGAAGCTGGACTAAAAAGATATGCGTGTTTTTTAATAGTATATTTATTTAATAATTCACATATTTAAATAAACTTAGGTTTTAAATAATTTAAGTAATCAAATTGTCTTTGCGCTGAAGAATAAGCTTTGTGAACTATTGTGTCAGCTATAAAAGCTATACATGTGATTACAGAATAAAGCATGCATAAAAATATTGTTAAGAATACAATTTCACAATACATTTATAATGATCAAACCATGTTTGCAGCAATCATCACAATTGGACTATAACCATAGTATACTCCTAGTTATTATAGTATGATCATGGATAAGAATTTCGTCATCAAGTATTACCATATTATGATTATTGCAAACATATTATGATTATTTCGTACTACATACTTAACAGCACGTGCATTTTGTTTAAATTTTTCTTTCACATTTTTTTTTTATCAATATTTTTTTGCGTAATTACAAACAATTAAAAAATAAAGCACTATTTTATCACTTCTTTAAAATAAACAATTACTTTATTTAAGGGGTGCGCGACAATTAAACTTTTGCCTAGACTTCCAGGACAGACCGAGTTGAGACTACAATTTATTCCTTCTTCCACAAAACAAATCACCATTACGAATACCAACACTACGTTATTTGTCAATTTGTAATGTCTTTTTGTTTAACATTATTTAATTTATTGGGGCTGACTGTTTCTCACAACTTCTTTTCACAAAATCTGAAACAAGAATGAAACTAAAAGAGCGGAGACGCTCATAAAAAACCCCGACTAATCATCTTATAGTTGGCGCAACTATAATATGGCTGTAGTTACATAGAATAATATGATAATAAATGCTATATAACGACTGTAGACAATACAATAATATGATAACCGAAAAAAAAGAGAAATGTTTTCTAGAACATGATAAAAGCAACCAGATAATTGGTGAAATATGATTGATACAATAATAGTTTAATTAAAACAACCATTTATTGCTGTAGGAAACATAGTTTTGTGGCTGCAATCATATTGCAACCATATTTTTTCCTCTGCGTGTAAAAATATGCAATCGTAACAACAAAATTTACTAGCACATGCTGTGACAGATCTCTTAATTAATTGACAAGTTAGGTTTCCTGTGGAGCACACAGAGTGTATGCCCTTACTGAGTGCTGAGCTATTTAAACCGAAGATTTTTTAGAACTCTAGATTGTTCATCGGCTTATAATTGGTGTGACCCAAATTGTTAGTAATGGATTTGGTTTAATGTAAGTATCGTTATTCTGATTCTCGTTTCTCGATATCTGGTAGCATATCTGAGATATAAAGTATCGACTTTTATCTATATGCGAATTTTGCATGCAAAAAATAGTTTTTGTGTTTATGTCGATAATGACTTTTTGGCATATGGGCCACACATACTATAATCTCATGATTTGGCAACTAGAACAGTTGACTGCAGTTTTAGGTTAATTTCAGTAGAGAGTGATTAGAACAAGCACTTAAGCAAATCTGTAGAGATCAGACTATAAACTGTCCATTGTACCATACCCAAGAAAATTTGAAAGAGAAGATACGAAGAGTCAGATTGAAATTACAACTGAAAAAGGGAAGCATACAGGATTAAACATTCTGTGCTAAAGGAGATCATAATGGGCCATCGATCATTTGAAAGAAGTTCTTTACTATATTTTATAATTTTTAAGAAAGGGTCGGAATGTTTCCAAATATAACTTCAAAACTTTATAATCTAACCAAGCAGCGACAGTGAAATTATATCAGCCGAGCTAATTAAATACTTCATTAGTTTTGTCGGTAATACACTTTTTTTATTTAAAGAGTTACCAGAAATTATATTTTTGTTTCAATTTTTATTGCTTTTTTTTAATTGATTCTTTATAAAATTTTATCAAAATAAATATAATCGTGTTTACAAAAAGTTTTAAAATTGGCCTCGTGTGCTTAATGGCGATAACACGCGTTTCTGTTGTTGTCGTCTGTACAATACGTTATCGTACATACAAAGTTAACTTAACGTTTATTGCTAGGGGTCCAAATACGGACACATATAGTCACGTTCGCCGGAGAATGAATCATACGAACACACACAGAAAAAACACAGAGAAGGAGTACGATCGGAAATAAAAAAAAGCAGTAAGTATAGGCTAAGGTTGTAGGGGAGAAAGGTTTTTAAAGATAAAACCCCCCAATAAAAATTACTTTTAATTAAATAATGAAATAAGAGGGTAATTAAGTGGAGAATTCTCTAACACTCTCATATTAACTCTCAATTTGTAACAATCCTCAAACAATATATTCGCCGTAATTATTACACGCTTGTAATATACAACAACTATTTTTGAAAAAAAAAAACAACAAAAAATCATAAAGGCCAATCAGGCTTGCCAGATACTGTTTTTCGTTATCCCCAAACAAATCAAAAAATATCCCCAAAAAAATCGCCACTTAGAAAAAGGTTGAACGAATTAGTAGAGTTCCAATTCTTTATTTAATATGCCCACATTTACCAGGCTTGACATACACTTTCTGTTGAAGTCAAATAATAAAATATCCTCAAAATCCTTAAATTCAACAATGTAAATTTTTAAAGGGTCCGCCATCTAACGTTTTTTTTCAACTAGTGCTTATTTCGTGAATGGTAACACTTTGCTCATGTCTGATTTGACAGATAATTAGTTTTATCCTTCCGCTGAACGAATATGGTCAGTATGTTCGTTATCTTGTGAAAAAAGTGAAAGAAACTGGCATCCTCATCGATAAACCAAAGAATGAAAAGCCAAAAACAGTGCGTACACCCGAGAATATTTCTGCTGTGGCAGAAAGTGTGCGTGAAGCGCCATCAACATCAATTCACCGTCGTTCTCAACAATTGAACATTTCGGAGACATCATTGAGACGAATTTTGCATAAAGACCTTGGTATGACGCCATACAAAGTCCAATTGGTTCAGGAGTTCAAAAAAAAAAGTTATTTGGCGGACCCTTTAGCTAATTCAGAGCTAATATTGTTTGTTAAGTAAGCCCAAATGTACTTTGCAAGTGTAAAATAAAACTATAACTGCAAACTAGTTCCAAAAATTAGTCAAATTAAGAACTATTTTTCGTACACTCTTTTTTCATTCTCAAACTTTTATAATTTAGCACAGGACTTGTAAAGGGTTCATTACTTATATTACCCCCATTAAATATAAAGGATTTGAAATTTCAGACGTTTTTTGTTCGTTTAAAAAAATTTTGGCTAGTAAAAATATTAACCGCATACGAACTTTGGGAAAATTTCTGAATGGTCTTAAGACTGAAAGCTAATTGGCATAAGTGACTTTAGTTATTTGTTGCTTAGTATGAAGCAAAAATTTGGAAATACAATAATTTAAATTCAAACAAATTTTAATTTTCGTTTCATACCAATACCTGACTTAAGTCGCTTAAGCCAATTGTGTGTCAGCCTTCATGTTTGAAGGGACTTTACGAAAACTTACTCTGAAAATTCAATAGATTTGAACAGTTTGTAAATATTTTGTTTTTTAGTTTTTAAGACAAGAAAGATGTTGTTTTGAATGAACCCTTCATATAAAAATTTAAACATTTAATAATATATTTTTGGCTTATTTTTTTGTTAATTTAATCTCAAAATTATTTCTATCGAATACAGATTTACAATAAAATCCGTCAAGTTAGTGTTTTTATATAAAGAATTTAAAATTTTCCTAAAACATTTTATAGAAAACCTCTGAAAAAATTGCTTAACAAAATCACATGTCATATAGTTTTAATATTTAATAAACATTTTTATTTTTATAGATAACCCCAGATGTCATATAGATTTAATATGACATCTGATTTTTTCAAGAAATTTTATCAGAGTTTTTTTTTTACAAAATGTTTAAAGAAAATTTGAAGTTCTGAAACACTGGAAAAGTTGCTTAGAAAAAGCAGGTGCCATTTAGGCTCTAACTTGACTGATTTTATTGTAAATCTATATTAAATGAAAATATTTATAAAAAATTTGTAATATCTCCAAAAGATCCTCAAAATATTTGTGAAATTCACTGACTACAATTGAAAATTTCCGTCCCCAAGACCGACAAAAAATTACCAAACTTGAGGACAAAAACGCAAGACTGGCAGCCCTGAGGCCAATCGACCGACTAACACTAAATATACGATAGACAGCTATACCATTGAACAGACATACCACGGAATATCATAGTTTAGAGGGGTTTGAGTGAGTGTTGAATGTATTTACAGTTTACTAAGGTGCTTAGGTAACCAGGTAGCAGCAGCAACAAGCACAAATAGCTTATGGCCGCATATGTCGGCATATTTGTGTGGTATTTTTAATATATGGTCGTGTGGCTTTTTTTTTTTTTGCTTTTCGTTGCGTCTCGTTAAAACGATTTACCCGAGCAACCTGTCGATCAATCGTCAGTCGTCTGCTACTAGCCAAACTATAAAGAACTCTAAACACTTTGGACTCTTAAGATTTATATTTAAAATATAACTAAATGTGTTGTTGTTCAAAAAAATCACACGGTATTTTGCACATCCGCCAATATTGAACTCTCATACTCTGCTCTCTAGCTCGTGCATACTCTCACAGTGAAAACCTACTCATCAAACAAAATTTTTATTAAAGACTTTTTATCAAGCAGCTTATAGAACACTTGTTTCATATGCTTGTTGATCGTCAAACGAACAATACGTTCAAATAACGGTACGGAAAAAAAAAAATAAGTTAAAAAAAAAAAAAAAAAACGTTAAATAACAAGAAAAAATACGTTATTTTATAAAACAAAACGTGACATTTTAAATAAAATAAACTGAAAGTAAATTATATAGAAATTAAAATTTTGTGAAGTGATTAAAACAATAAAATTCAGTAAAAATTACTAGAATTTAAAAGAAAAAAAAAATATATTTTTGCAAAAAAAAAAAAAAAACTCAAGTGCTTCAATAATTTTATAAGTCATATAATGGTAACCGGTGTTTGTGGTCCCACCATGACAGCTAACGTAATTGGAGCACCTATATCTCATCCTCCCAAGGAAACTCCCGCTAAAAGTGATCGTCGTGTAAGTATTTTAAGAAAAAAAAAAACTTAATAAATTTAATGGAACAGCTGTTAGGATGAAACATTTTATACGTAATTAATTTTTTCTTTAAACTCACTCCATATGAAATCTTTTTATTAATATCGAGAACCAAAAATGTAAAATTTTATTTAAAACCGCTTTATATTTCATTTCTTAAAACCAAGGAGCACCCCCACATGACCATTCGGTTAAAACCATATCAAGTTGGTGGTACATTTTGGCAACCACCTAAGCAATCACTACTACCTACAGTTTCCCGTGAAATAAAAAGCCTTTCATGGCAAATTTCATGTCACTATAAATGACTGAATGAATGACTGAATTGTAGAAGTTGTAAGTGGTAGAACCCAAAATTGGTTAAAACGACAAAATGCGACTAAAACGTTAGCGGCCAACGCACTATACATTTTCAACAAAAACAACACAAATAAGCACAGCGTTTTTTTTTTTTTTTTAAGAGTTGATTTAAAGTTTAATCAAACGGTTTTGGCGTCATTCTTAATGTGTGGGGCGCTTCCATAAATGAAATGAAGCGTGTGCTGCTTAAAAACATACAACATGTTGAATCATACACTCTAATACAATTCATTCATTAAAATCAACAAGATAACTTTTTTTTTTTTTTATTTACGTCCACAATTTTAGCCAACGCATTCCATACAATTTAGCATATTGGTAATTGGTTCAATATTTTTGGTCATAATACTACGCGCCAAGTTTAAATTGTGATGACTTCATGTAAATGCATGCAGCGTACACTTAAAATTAAAAAAAAAAAAAAACCTACTCATTATTTTTCTTTTTTTTTTTTATAAGGGGGCGAAAAAAATCTCCCTATATGGTTGCCTTAGATAATTGCCAAAATATATATATATATATATATATACATTTAAAATATCTTTGGCAATATCGACCTTGTTATTTTCATAAAAACCTTTTTTTTTCTTATGTCTTATATCTCATGTTTTTTTTTTTTTTTGGGAAGAGTCGCATGCCAATTGCTTATTTTAGTTAAAAATAGCTTAACAAACGGTAGTATTTTTTTTTAATAGAAATATATGCCCCTCTCTATCCTCTTTAAATATTTGCATTGGGAATTTTTTTTTTGTACTTTGGGTATATAAAAAAAATCCTCTAGATTTCTTACGGCGGCGTTTGTGTCTATTTTTGGTTTATTAAAATATTCACAATGTACGAAAATATCGCACGCGATCAACAAATTTGCTTATTGGCTAAATGCCACAATTGTTTTGCTTACCAATTAAAGAGCGATCGTTAGTTGTTTAGCGTGTGCCGCCAGGTCCTCGTCACTAACACCACCACCATCTCGACCAGCTACCATACACCTCCCCAAATTTTGAAAAATTTCTTTTCTTAAAAATAAAATGTGTAGCATCACCTTTAAGTTATTTTTGTTCGAAAAAAAACAACAGTGTATGGGATGCTTAATTTAGAAAATTGAAAATAAAAATTGTTTTTGTAGTAAAATCTCTCATACATTTTTGTAAATTTATACAAGTTTTGGTGTTTTTTTTTTTTTTTTTTTTTTTGGTGTGTTGATGACGCTAAATATTGTATTGTGTGGTTTTTATATTTTAAACAAAACGCCTCTCACACAATTCCTAGTATGAGGTCAATTAGGTGGAGGGTAATTTTTTAATTTTCTTCATTTACGTCATAGAAGTTATGAGTAAGATTTTTTTTTATAAAAGAAATTTGATTTTTTTTTTGCAATTTAAACTAATTTTATATTATTTTTTATCTTTTTTTAGTCTAATAAACCTATAATGGAAAAAAGAAGACGTGCCCGCATTAATAATTGTCTCAATGAATTGAAAACTTTAATTCTAGATGCCACCAAAAAAGACGTAAGTATTTTCTTTGCATAAAAAAAAAAATAACTATTATTGATCTCGGAATTAAATCTTTAAAGCTAAAATCAATAAAATATTTAAATTTAAGCAATTTAATGGTAAATTTTACTTTTGTTGTAAATTATTAATAAAAAAAAAAAAAAAAAAAAAAAACTGAAAATGGCGCCCAACGTGGAGCGTAATATCTTAGCTAAGCAAAGTTAAATGTTTTCCTTAGGATTTTTATAGATATTAACTTCTCGATTTTTAGTCTGATTTTCAAATTTGTCTGATAAATCAAAATTTTAAGAAATTTTGTGTATTTATGCCATAAGATCTTTTATAAAAACTCATAAAATGAAGCCAAAAATCAAATAATAAAATTAAATATCAAAAAAACATTTACATATTTTGAGTAGAAAATTACTAAAATTTAAACAATTTAATGGTCAATTTTACTTTTCTTTTGAAACAAAAATCGAAAAACCTAAAATGATGCCAACTCTGGAGCTTATATCTTGGCTGTTTTCCTTACGAATTTTATAGATTTAAACCTCCTAATTCTTAATGTGATTCCCAAATATGTTGGTTATATAAAAATCTTAAGAACATTTTGGTATTAATGTTATTTTTGGTACTTTTTAAAATCTTGTTTAACAATAGTGGACTTTGTTACTTAAACTTGGAGGTATTAATTGAATTAAAGAAAAAGGAGCGGAAAACTTAATTACATTTCTGAAACAGTTACATTAAACGAAAATCAATGTAGAATTATAATATTTATGAAGTTTTCTTAAATACGTTGAAACTTTTCATATAAATTTAGTCAAAAAAAAATTTCAGAAAACTTTATAAAAATTTAATAAAAAAAATTTCACTGGACGAGTTCCAGTAAAACTTCATTCATTTTATTTAAGAAATCAATAAATTTATATAGATAATTCTTTCAGTGATTATCCTTATCTCGAGAAGTGAGAGAGCTAGGACACAACAAAGAGAGAATTTTTGTGGACGAGAAATAATAAAAATTTTGCAGTAAATTAATGAAACTCTAATTTACAAAGTGAAGTGAAAAGTTTGGCTGAATTTCAGTTTATGGGGGACACCCCTAGAGAAAAAATCTGAATATGCCATCCCCTTCAGAATGTTCCCAGGAGTACGAAAATCATAATGAATAAGGGGGCTCACGCCCCCTATGGGCGTGGCAGTCGAAAAACGACCCGGCCCACCCGGCCATATCGGCTACAAAAATCGCCCGATCTGGCAACTACGGCTATTTTTGGAATCGTGAAGACATTAGCTTTCATTTGATACCCATATTGTCTACGTAGGTGGGCCGGGTCGTTTTTCGACTGCCACGCCCATTAGGGGCGTGAGCCCCCTTATTCATTATGATTTTCGCACTCCTGGGGTCATTTAAGGGGGCGTGGCATTTTTTTTTTTTTCCAGGGGTGTCCCCCATAAACTGAAATTTTGCCAAAAGTTTCTTAACATTAATGAAAAGCTTCATATTTTTTTATGAAACAAAATAAATAAAATGTTTATGTTCATAAAATTTTATGAAAACTTGCATTCATTTAATGATAAGTTTCAATTCACAAGTTCCAGTTTAACGTTATTGCTTTTATCAGAACCAGAACCAGATCATATCTTGAAAATAACAAGGCGACATCTTAAAAATAAATAAGGTTCTGACCATCGATTCTATATAATTCGGGTATGCTGATTTCAAAGGCGTACTTTATTTTTCAATGTATGGTATTCTATGGTATATCTGATTGCTTTCTGTAGAAATCTGAGGACAAGACCAGTATTAATATTTATGGAAAAAATTTTATTCGCAAAGGCTAAACCGATATTTATAATTTTTAACACAAAGCTGCTACCCAGAATAGCAGACAACTTAAATTTAAAATTTTTGCGGTCCTAAAACCATAATTTTAAATTAAGATATCTTTTTCTTAAGAGCTAACCCAGAAAAACGGCAATTACCGCTGGATTGATTAAGTGTACCAGAATTAGGTTTAAGCGTCTTGTGCCTTGCTTAATAGGGGTTTCAACTAGCACATTGTATTTATTGCCTGCTTTTAATAATATTTTTGAAATTGTGCAAGAAGTTTAAATAAATTCATTTAAAATTTTAAACATCATTCTTAAAAAAATTCCAAAATGTACAACAAATTGGTCACAATTTCAAATATTTAAATTCAACTACATCTAATCCATCTCTGAAATTTTTTATAATTTGTAACTTTTCTTTTAATTTAAACTAAAAAAGTTTAACACTTTTTTCTGGTTGATTATTGGCGCCCGACGGTGAGTTTTTTTGAAACTATTAAAAACAATATTTTCAAACAAATTTTAAAAATAGTAATACAGTGGGTTCAATTTCAGGAATTTTTAAAATTCTTAATTTTTTTTTTTTTGTATTTTGCCAATAGTAGGAATTACAAGCTTTAAGGTTTAATTTCAGTTCTATTTACTCTTTTTTGTTATATTTATAACATTTATTTATAAATTTTTTCCATCTTTCTTTTATCTTTTTAGCCTGCTCGTCATTCTAAATTGGAAAAGGCTGATATTTTAGAAAAAACAGTTAAACATTTACAAGAATTGCAACGTCAACAGTCGGCCATGCAACAGGCGGCTGATCCTAAAATTATTAATAAATTCAAGGCTGGTTTCGCAGATTGTGCCAATGAAGTTAGTCGTTTTCCTGGATTAGAACCAGTTGTTAAACGTCGTTTATTGCAACATTTACAAAATTGCATAAATGGTGTCAAAACGGAATTACATCATCATCAGCAACGTCAAGCTGTTGTTAACACCGCCGCCTCCACCAATAATGTAACAGTACAACAATTACATGGTCAAATCTTGCCCTCACCACCCTCATCGCCGGAACAAGATCATCAACATTTACAACAACAGCATCAATATATAATGAGTTCTCAAATACAACAAACTCCTCAGGGCTATTTTCTGCCGAATGGTCTACAAGTTATACCCACCAAATTGGCAAATGGTACCATTGCCTTGGTTTTACCGCAACAGCAACAACATCTACAATCAATGGCTGGTCATCCCCCCATGTTGGTGCCCATACCCTCACGTACCGCCTCTACAGGATCTGCCTCATCTCATAGTTCAATATCCACCTATGAACAAACTTATAATACCTCCTCCTCAAATATGATGCATTTTGCTCCTCCTAGTCCTGCCAACTCACATGAAGCTATGGATTATAAACCTTCGGTTATACATCATGCTCCCGCTTTACATCATAACCACCACAATAATAACAACCAACAGCCCTTGGCCTTGGTAACCAAAAAACAAATCAAAGAAGAAGAACAACCTTGGCGGCCATGGTGAAGTGGGTGCAAAGGCTGTAGCTAAAACAAAACAACCTAGAAACCAAAGTGTTTTTTAGAGGACACTCAAGACTTCTTCTTAACTCACTCACCGTTACACTGAAAAAAAATAACGGCTGGGTTGCTGATAAAATCATAATGATCGAATGATATGCAACCATACACCGACAATTGACAGTCTAACAAAGAGTCCAATGTTAAATGACACAAGGCGTGTTAAAGAAACTTAAATAACAGAAAGGATATAAAAAACCAACTATTGAAAAGATATGGAAAACACGCTTTTAAAAACCCACTTACACTTAAATATAACAACGTCAAAATTTGTAAAAATAGACCAAAAACTAAAAAAAAATCTGGGGAAAAGTTTTACACTTCACAACATTATATACGTACTCATACACTTAAGCAATTTCTATAAGAAGAAATTGTAAAAAATCATAAGTTCATACTTCATCGTCTTCCTTACAAAAAAAAAAATGAAAGTCTAAAAATTTTACAAATTGACTTAAAAAATATAAATTTGAAAAATCAATGAGCCCATATATTGTCTCTTTACTATACCCCTTGGAGTGTATATTGTTAAAATAGAGACCTGAAAATATTTAACAAACACTCACTCATTCATCAAATTTTTCAAAACATTCTTTAACATCAAAAATCATCATTATCTATCATCTTATTTAATGTATTATATTTTCATTAATTTAATGAAACAACTACCTCAAAGAAGAAAATGTTGTAAATTTGAAATTTATTTCAATTGTAGTATTATTAATTCAAAACAAACCGTTTTTCAATGGTTTAAAAAAACAAATTGATTTTTTGTAACAATTAAATCAAAAAGTCTTCCTTTTTTTCATTAAAACATTAAAAAAAATTTATTAAAAATTTGTAAACACCTTTTATATTTTAAGTACAAATATAAAAACATATTGTGAAAAATACAAAGTGATAAATTAAAAAAAAAATATTTTAATTAAAAAAAAAAAACTTTAATAAAAGTTATAAAAAAATAATAAATAACTAAATCTAAAACAAATTAAAAAACTGTGTTTTACTATAAGGTAACATGGGCTAAAGTGGGAAATTGGGAAATTACAATTTTGGGGTTGGGCTTTTCAATACTTTGAAAAAAAATACATTTTTTAATTGAGCTTGGGGAATGCATCCAGGGAATCTATGCATTTTTCTGTTCCCGCACTCCCGAGAATTTCGTTCGGTAATCCCGGGATTTTTAAGAATACATTTTCAAACAAAAAACTTACGTATTCTACATTTTTAATGCGGCAATTAGCAATTTAAAAAAAAAAAAATATACTTACTACACCGCAATAGTTAACTTAACCGTTTATTTAAGACGTCGACCTTAATTTAAGCAATTAAAGTCGCTCGAGCTCGCTTATACAACAGTTTGTCATTATAAAAATTTTTCCAAAACGCCGTTTTTGACCGAACTCTTCGACCAGCCTCAAGTAGATCTCATTCGTTTGTTGTCTATAGCAAGGCAAATCGCACGACGCATTACAGAGAAAACTCGTTTTTTAGTCGTACCAGCCGTATGTATAATCGTCTCCACAAACAAACGCTACAACCCTCTTTCCTCCTCCCCACAACATATTTTCCTGATATCAACACAATGCAATTCATTAGTAGTGGGCATCAGAGAAACAAGCCGACCCTTAATTTTCGGCGGCGGCTGCGCAACCGCTTTAGCTACGACGGCAGCGGCGTTTAGGTTAAAAAACCGGAGACGGCTAAATTGTCGGCTTAAAATGCTGTTTTTTAACTGTTATCTTGACGATTTTTAGATAAAATCTAGTGATATATCGCTATATTTTTCGTCGGATCCATTTTCTTGTTAGTAATCAACAAAAAAAATATTTTCAAACATATGCACAAGTTATTAATTATAAAGATTTAATTAAATTGGGTTGCCTAATTGTTAATAAAACAAATAAAAGTTCATATATATAAAAACTTTGCAAATATTGGAAAAATTTTGTTTTTCTAATACTTTTTTATTTGATATTTCCAAATGCCCAAAATGGGTCCACTGCATTCTGAGCTACTGCATTTTTTGTTTTAATATTATCTTCTGATAATAGTTTTGGTTCTTTAAAACGCCGAAAACTTCTTCAGAATCCGATTCTGAAGATTCAAAATTTTCCATACTTTTATTAAAGTAAAAATTAAAAATTTTTTTTTGCATTTCTCCTTTATTTTTAATTTCTTTTCTTTCTGTGAATTTTTGTTATGTTTTACACGTTTTACAACCAAGCACGACTGATTTAAATGTTAACAAAATTGGTCTATTACGTTCTAATCAAAAAATTTTCGGTGCAAATAAAAATTCGGTGGCTGCCGCTTTAGCCGGCTCACATTTTAAGCCGATTAAAACGGCTGCGGCTGAAAATCGGCGGCGGCGTCAGCGGAGCGAAGCCGATTTTGCGCCGATCAGCTTGTTTCTCTGGTGGGAATCCCCTGAGCGTTGGTTCAACGTATAAAAACAAAAAAAAATTCTTTGTTTCTTTTTCTCTAAGCTTTTATGATATTGGTGTTTAAAAAAACAAAAATTCTCTCAGACTTATGAAAACTGAACATTTTAAGAAAAACCACAAATTTAAAATGGAGACTTAATTTTACAAAAAAATAATTGGACATGTAAGACATCTTGATATGAATAATTTTATAGTTCAGTTTTCAAGCGGGATGTCTTGATCCCGGGAATTTCGAAAAAATTTCCCGCTTTCCTGGGAAATGGAAAATTGCGGAATTTTCCATTGCTTAATTAAAATGAATAAATTTTGGAAAAACTTCAACAAATTTGAGATTGCGCAGCTAAAAAAAAATACATGTCTAACATTTGTTTGTCCTTTATAACATATCCTAGTTTCAATCAAATCTGCTGTTTCACCAGTGTGTAGTTTCCTTGCAAATTCAAAACAATGCAAATTACCACGTTTTAATCTAGAGTATTATGGACTAAAGTGAAACACTGGATAATGTGGGAAATCTTAAGTTGCTGGTTATGTTTTTGAATATTTTGTTTTTGACACATTTTTTAATAGCAGCTTACACGGGAGGTCTCCAAAGGTGGATCATCTCAGTAAAATTTAAAAAAAAACTTGGATAAAAGTTGGAAAAAATTAAAAACAAATCACAAAAAAAAAAGAATAAGCCGAGTGAAAAATAATATGATGTCATGTATAATGATATCTCATTTCACGGGAGATATATTATGATCCGAAAAAGGGTGGATCAAATTATATCGGATATGATATGAATATATTAAATTATATAAAATCGGGATTTTGACCTGATATAATCATATCTAATTTGATGTAGAAAGACATAATTTAATAGTTTTATAGACAATTTTTCATGGGTAGGATTGTACCCAGGCAGAAAAATACAATCGGCACAGTGTTGGCAAAGCGTCAGCGGCGGTCGGTTTTGCGTTGGCAGAACGTGGGTTTAGTCATCTAGACAGTATTGCCCTGTTACCCGATTGATAACAGTGGTCAACCGTTGGTTTAAGCGAACTTGCCACCGTTGGCAAATAGTTGGTAATTCAAAAAATTTGAAGCTTTTAAAATAAATTTTGAGAAATATGCATAATAAAACACATTTCAAAATATGTAAAAAAAAAAACAATACTATTGGAAAAGAATTTTGCGGGTGGTACTGGAAAAACACATGCTTTGCATACAAAATAGTGTTCTCCTAGTACAATATTAATTGTACCTTTGGTAATTTTTAACACGGTGGGTTTTACAAAAATAACAGTGATTTGCCAGTACTATTTTTTTTACTACGGTTGCCGGTATATGCTTGATTTAGATATGTATTGATTTTAATTCATTAGGATTTCATTTTTATATCACAAGTAAAAACTTAAATTTAGTATTGATAAAAAAGATATCGAGTTTATGTTTTTATGGAATAAAAAAATCAAAAATTAAATTTAATTATGCAGTCTATAAAAACTTGGTACGGAAGGTAAGTGTCATAGAAATTTACAAGGTTTGTGTTGTAAGCTCTAACTGTAGTGGAAATTTCGTGTTTTAAAATATGAAACCAAAATCAAAAATTTAACAAACGTAGTCGTACTTAATCGTTAATATCTTTTTAACAGTATAAGCTACGTGCTTCATTGATACCTACCCAGGTAGAAATTTCCAACCGTACCAAACAAATAGTACTGGCAAACCATTGCTCTTTTTGTAAAACACACCGTGTTAAAAAATAGCAAAGGTACAACTAATATTGTACTAGGAAAACACTATTTTGTTTGCAAAGCATGTGTTTTGCCAGTACCACCCGGAAATTTTTTTTTAAAATATAGTTTAAACCAATTAGAAACATTTTTATTTTATTTTATTTCACACATTTAAATATGATGTTTAAGACTAAGACCGAACTGTATTGCTGCTTTTTAAATGTGTTTTGTTAAGACATATTGCTCAAAATTAATTTAATTTAAGCTAGTTTAAAAGCACAAAATATTTTGAATTACCAACGTTATGCCAACAGGGGCAAGTTCGTTTAAATAAATGGTTAGCCTCTTATCAATCGGGTAACAGGACAATGCTGTCAAGATTGTTAATCCCACGTTCTGCCAACGCATAACCGACCGTCGCCGACGCTTTGCCAAGACTGTGACGATTGTATTTTTCTGCCTGGTAATTTTAAAGCCACTGCTTTAAAAGCCGTGCTTTAAATAAAATAAATTAATGAGATAGCATTACTAAACATCTTACAAAAAATAGAAAAACATGTTGTTACCTATATGCCTTTCAGTATGTAGTAACATAATGAGTTTAAAAGAAATTTTGCAATGCATATAAAAATTATTCAAGTTCGACTCCATACTCTATATTTCTTTATTAGGATATTGTCCTAACAAATAATCTATAGAGTTTTTGTTTTCAAATTTATTAATTGACGACTTTCAGGAATGTGTTGATAGATCTATTTCGGGAATTTTCTTGGTTCCCATCATCAGAACGCGTTTTGAAAAAAGTGACAATCCCATGAAAACATCAAACATTCATATAAACTAGTTTTCCCACTCAATGAGAACTAATATAATAATGATACAGCTAAGAAGTATACATTACAAAGTAATGCATTACTATATCGCACCCATTACCAAAGTTTTGCTGGGTTGTCTACTTGTCTGTAATCTAAAAATAACCTATTAATTCTAAAAATTAATTTTTACTGTGATTTTTTTTTCTTGCTATGCATTTAGCACTTTTTAATTTAGGCGTGCTAGATATTGCTGTTATTTGTAAAATATACTAAACATTACGTAAAATAACGTTAACCCTAAAATGCCCTAACGAAATAACGCTAACTAACAGTAACGCTAAAATAATCTACCGAAATAACATAAAATAAAGGCAATCTTAAAATAACATAACGATACAACTTTAAATATCGTTAACCTTAAAACTATTTTTAATGAAACTTTTTCATTATAAATATGAAATTTTTTATAAATATTCACTATATTTTTATTTAAATTTTACAAAAAATTTAGTTAATGACTAGTTTATATATAAAATATAAACATATTTTATTGAATAAAAATTTAGTACGCTTAGCTTGACAATTAGCTGATTTAAATACCTTTCTAATGGTACCAAGATCTTTGAAATCGGTTCAGCCATTCCGTAGTAATCACAGCTTGAAAGTGCATATTATCGTCATTTTTCAAAAACTTCGATACCTAGCCATGCCCACATATTTTCAAAAATGCAATTTCTAAAAATGAGGTTGTGTTTGTGTAGGTAAAATGTAGCTTATGCAAAATTTCATCAAAATCTGAGAGGGTCGGGTTCAATGCATATCGGCTTTGATATGAAATTCTTCATACAAAGTGTATGGGCATTTTTTTTTTCGTTTACGCTGTATTGTGAACCACCTTTTATGAGTGAATAGCCATTATAGGGTTACAAATGTATTACAAAGAATTAATTCAATAATGAAATTATAAAGGTCACCCTTTTTAAATAAAAATTATTAATTTAATAAACTGAAAAGTTTACATTATATTTAAACAATTGCACTTAAAGAACGTCTTTAATTGCAAATTATATTCAGTTAATTATAGAAGTATTTTAATACTAGTCGAGTATTTGCCTACACAGAGAGAATTCCTTGGACGAGCTTTAATGAAATTTTTCCCTAAACTAATGAAATTTCTTAAACTTCATGAAAAAACTTCATAGTATTAACGAAACTATTTTTAATGAAACTTTTTCATTAGTCGTATGAAATTTTCAATAAATAATATGAAATTTTTTATTAAATATAATTAAAACCAGCAGCACTAATTTAATGAAAAGTTTCAATGGACACTACCAATGACAATTCATAAAACTAATGCAAATCTGCATTGACAGCATGCATATAATCAGACTTGGGCGACGTCAATTACATTTCAAAATCGTTCTCTTGTGAAATTTTTCTATATCATTAATAATTTCAGACCTACGCTCACACTTGTGGGCTTAAACGCTTCCTTGGGAAATTTTAAATTTTGTCAATACCAGACATGGGACATAATTCCAATATCTGTGTATTTAATTACAGGCCAATTACTTTTTTATGTTCAATTACATGTAATTGGGTGTAATTGTGTAATTGCCCTGTAATTAAACACCCAGATGTTGTTACTAATCCCCATGTTTGGTATTAATGATTTTACAAATTTTACAACGAAGCGATTAAGCTCACAAGTGCGAGTGTAGGTCTGATAATATTAATGATATAAAAAATTTTCATAAGTGAACGATTTTGAAATGTAATTGACGTCGCCCAAGTCTGCATATAATTCTCTCAGTGTATTTGAATAATTTATATAGAAGTAAATATTTTAGAGTTCAATGAGCTTATCGTTTGACAAAATTAATATTGAAGGTTGTGTTCATATTTTAATTCAAAACAATTTATAATATTTTAAAACAAATAGCAAACCTAAATTTAAGTTAGATATTTTCATAAAAAATATGTCGCTTTTTTAAAAGATTAGTCAAGAACTGTTAAATATTCTAGATATAGTCTGAATGGCTTTTAAGCAGTTCAAGATATGTGAAATCAAGTTCCATTTCTCATACATTTGCATTTAACCCAGCAGTTGTTGTTTCGTTTTAAGTCTTAATTTCTCAATTTGCCATTATTGGCGCCTAACGCTACTAACTACAATTTTGACTTTTTTATGACAGTTTTTCGTAAATTTGATCATGTTCAAGAGAATTTAAGAAATTTGCAAAGAAGTGTTAACAATAACACTTATTCGAGTAAAAAGAGTTATATATTATGTTATATTATTTAATATAACTATAACTCGTTATATATTGCTTTGTATAGCACAATATATAAAAAGATATAACTTTTGTTTTTCGAACAAATTTTATATTTAATTTTATATATTATATCTTTTTACTTATGTTACCATATTTAATCAGATCTGCCACAAGGAATTTAAATTGTAAGATCAAATTTAATCCAGTTTCATAAACCATTTTTATTTTTTTTTAATTTGAAATTTATAAATGGTTGTTTGAACATTTCTTGTAGGGATGATCGATGTATACCGATGCAGCGTAAACATCGATGTTATGAATACGATGCATCGTGTAAATGTCGATGTAAAGCATAATACGATATCAATCGATGCATCGATGTATTTTATTCGATGTATCGAAAAACTGAAATTTTAAGTTTTAAGCATTTGGCAGCTCTGGTGATGATAACTTTTTCTTACTTCAAACTGCTAGAAAAAAGCTAAAACGTTTATTAACACCTTACTCTACGTCTTGACGAGACATCGATTCGTTCGCACAAGAACAAAACGTCGACAAGAGTGGTCTTCAGGTGACAAATACATGTCCGTACAAAAAATTTTTCGTTGTTCGAACAAATCGATTTCTCGTCATGACGTAGAGTTACTTTGTTTTAAAATCGCTTGATATAACAACTGGCATTCACAGCCCTAAAGATTGTTTTTTTGCCATTTTTCATAAAGCGTGTTAGTAAAACCACAAAAATTACGTCAGATAATTGTAATAATTTGTATTGTAAGTTTTATTTTTATATTTGGTGTTAACAAAAATAATATTTTCCAGCAAGCGTGGTTTGGAAATACTATGAGAAAAATGGCGATAAATCTGCAAAGTGTAAGCTATGCGGAAAAACTATAAAAACAGCTGGTAATACCACTAACTTGATGGGTTACATCAAACAGGTTCACAAAGCTTCATTCCTGGAAATTGATAAAATAAAAAATGCTGAAACTCAAAAACTATTAAATACGAGTTTTGTGAGAGAGTTAAGGGAAAATACCCAGTTGTTTCAGAACCTTGTGCGCCGACTACGGATATTTCATGGAATATAGCTAATGATACTGATTCATGTATTGTGGTAAATGAAGACACTGCTAGAGAAGTAGTACCATTTAAGCGCCAGAAGTCTATACAGAAAAGTTTCGACTATATTGCTTCGTATTTCGGTGGTGACAAGGCAAGGAAAGTTAACAACGCTATCGTGTATATGATTTGTAAAGATAATTACGCATTTTCACTAGTAGAGAATGAAGCGTTCAGACTAGGGTTGCCATATTTGAAAAGTGAAAAAAAAGTATATTGATGAAAAAAAAACAGTACTTTTCAAAAAAAAACAGTACATTTTTGTATTTATTGTTAACATAACTTTTACTTCAATACATCACATATTTACTTAAAATAAGTTAATACACCGAACCAAATAGCGTAGGTAAAATCAACAAAAAAAATTTTTGTAAATCTTTAACGAAATTTTGTCAATTTTTTTTTAAGATTTAACAAATTTTATTCAAATCAACAAAATTTCGTCAAGTTTACATCCTCTAAAGAAGTAAAATTGACTAAATTTCATCAAATTGACTAAATTTCGTCAAATTGGCTAAAATTATTAGTTTGGATGCCATTACATTTTGCATTGGGCAGTGTCATGAAAAAAAATTGTGTCTACAAACATCCATTGCTTGAAAAGTAAACAAACCAAACTTATATATATACAAAGAAACGAAGTGGAATTAATACAGGGAGATTCAAAAAATTTATATAAAAAACTATTGTACACACAAAAAAAACATGGTTAAAAAAATATATATTCTTTGTACACGCAAAAAAACTTGTTTATATAAAAACATGTAAAATATACAAAAAAAAAAAAACAGTATAAAAACAGTACAAATCCAAAAAACAGTACTTTTGCGTACTGTTTTAGGTGTTGTGAATAAAACAGTACATTTTTCAAAGAACAGTACATGTACTGTTTAAAACAGTACGAATGGCAACCCTAGTTCAGACACCTGGCGAAAGTTCTATCACCGCATTTTAAAGTTCCAAGCAGAGCTACTGTGACACGTTGGATTGATAAAACATATGACGCTTTATCGGAAACATTGAGAAATAAATTACCCACAGTGGAAAATATTACTTTGTGATTTGCAATTGCGAAGCTTTTTGGGTATCACAGCTCATTTTGCTATTGCAACTGAATTTCAGTCGATAACGTTGGGAGTATACCACCTCTATGAAAGACACACTTCCGAATATATATCAACAGTCAAGATATGAAATGAATGGGGTTTTCCAACAAATAAAGTTACCGCAGTAGTAACAGACAACGCAGCCAATATGACAAAAGCTGTAGAATTGGCATTTGGAAGAAAAAAACACATACCATGCTTTGCACATACGCTAAATTTAGTTGCGCAAAAAGTTCTGAATGTCCCAGAGTTGCAATCATTAATAACAAAAATAAAAACTATTATTACTTTCTTTAAACAAAGTTGTGTAGCAAGTGATGAACTACGATACAAATCTTATTCAAGATGTAGCAACTCGCTGGAACAGTACGTTTTATATGATCGAAAGGTTTCTCGAACTTCGAATTGCTGTAACTGAAATTTTACTTCGACACAAAACAGCGCCGCCAATGTTGACTGGTATGGAATTGACCATAGCCTCAAAATTACTTAACATATTACGCCCATTTGAAGCAGCCACCAAAGAAATATCTTGCGATGCATATTGTAATAGCAGCAAAGTTATCCCGCTAGTTCACTGTATGATATCGAAACTGAAAACTCTTGTAATTGAGGAACAATTGTTAAAAGGAGTGCATAAAATCGCCCTAATTGAAATTAACAAGCGAATGGGCGCCATCGAACAAGTTTCATTGCTAGCTATTGCCACATTATTGGAAGCACGCTTTAAAAAGAAAACATTTTGTTGATCCACTTGCTTGTTCGAAAGCCGTTGATAAAATTCAAGAAATGATGGCGAAAGATAAAGTAGAAGAAAAGTTTGAGGAGTACGACTCTAATGTTTCAGACAAGGCAATGTACGATTTCAGTCTCTGGAGTGATCACCACAAACTAGTTCACCGAAATTGGAAAACAAATAAGACTGAAGAAAGCCTGTCAGATGAACTCTCCATTTATTTTGCGAAGTCGGGTAAGTCGGTTTAATTAAAACCCTCTGGAAGTATGGGCCGATTACAAAATGCAGTTTCCCAGATTGTACAATATAGCGTATCAATATTTAACAATGGTTGCCAGTTCCGTGCCATCTGAAAGGCTTTTTTCAAAAGCTTCATTTGTTTTAACGCAGCAGAGAAGCAACTTACAAGCTAAACGTGTTAATAAACTATTATTTTTACAAAATTTAAATAAAAAGTATTGGGACATATAATAATCTAAATCTTTTTTTTTTTTTTTTTTTTTAAAGAGAGGCAACACTCAGGAAATACTTCCTTTATTTTAGTGTGTTGCTTTCTTTGGAAAGGGATAGTAAAGATATGAAAGGTGGGGAAAGATGAAGGGCTTCAGACATGGCAACACTGTAATTGCGCGAGATGATAAGCCTTAGAACAGTTGTTGCTCGTCACCTGATGGAAAGTTGGCGAACTTTATTGAAGCTTTTTGGTTCATAGCCCTGATTCATTATTTTACTTCGGTGGGGCAAATTGCTATGGGAACACCGAAGGCGGACGTATGAGGAATAGAAAAAACTCATACATATAATTTTTGATGTTGCCGGCACCGGGGATCGAACCCGGGACCTTCTGTGTAATAGTCCAACGCGCTAACCATTACACCAACATCGATGTAATTTTTACGTGAACACCCTTAATTTCTTGGGGAAAATATTGTAAAAAACATGTGTGAAGTGTTGGGTTATTTTTTGATTTTTATTAGAAAAACAATTTACATATAAAGTCCACTTTGATTTATTTAAAACAAGCGGAAATCCATTTTCGTCAAATTTGTCGCATATTCTTGCTACAAGTAAACATTTTAAGATATTATCTTAATGCATTCAAATAAAATATCCACGATTTATTTAAAATAATTTAAAGTCACGACGTTATGGCATATAAACTAACTAAGACGAACTATTTCTGGAAGTCGCACAAACAAAGTTTCATACACTCACAATATTTTTTCCGTAAAGACTACTAAATATACACATTAAATTAACTGAAAATCAGTTAAAAACAGGACAACTTACTTTTCGTTTGAAACAATTGTATTTTTTAGTTTATTTTCAACTGTTGAAAAATTAATTGACAAAATCCATAAAAACAATAGATTTTCGTTTATTTCAATACTCAATATAATATAACAACTTTTTGTTTTAAATAGAAAATTTTAACTGAATTTTTTAACTACTACGGAAAGTCCGTTTTTTTATTTATTTTGTTTATTGAATAACTGACAGGAAGTTGAAAAATATATTTCTTTGTTAATTTAACTGTATATTCCATTGAAACAACTTTACCGATTAAACTTTTAAATAAATGTTGATTTTTTATGGAAAAGTTCCGGTGAGTGTATAATTTAACATTTTTAATACAAAATTTAAAAAGCTTTGCAATTTCTCCCACAATTTTTATTTTAATTTTGAACCATTTTAAACCGAAAACCAAGAATTTTTCATTAAATACAAGGTGCCGCAAAAGTAATCCTCCTATCAGAAAATGCTATAAATTTTGCGATTGGCCCCTAATGTCAGTTCTGTTTTGACATTTGTGTAGTAAACACATGCGAAATACACGTTAATAAACAATGTTACGCTACACTGCTCCAGAACGCGGAATATTGGTGACTATTTATTTGACCAATAATCGGTCGATTTTTCATCAAAAATAATCATGAGTGATGAGGCCCATTTCCATCTTAGCGGCTACGTAAATAAGCAAAATTTACGCTTCTGGGGCACTGAAAATCCGCGTGTAACCCACGAAGAGCCATTACACCCGCTCAAATTCACTGTATGGTGTGCTGTTTTCGCTGGAGGAGTCATCGGACCTTTTTTCTTCGAAGACGTCGCGGGCCAAACGGTTACTGTGAATGGTGAGCGCTACAGAGCAATGATCAACGAGTTCTTTTTGCCGCAACTTGATGAATTGGGATTGGAAAACATGTGGTTCCAACAGGACGGTGCAACGGCACACACTGCACGTGCCACAACCGATATGCTGAAGGATGCATTTCCCGGGCGCCTAATCTCCCGTTTTGGCGATTTGCACTGGCCAGCAAGATCGCCTGATTTGACCGCTCCAGACTTCTTTTTGTTAGGCTTTTTGAAGTCGCGGGTTTATGTCAACAAGCCTCAGACTCTTGCAGCTCTTAAAGACAATATCCGTCAAGAATGTGAGGACCTATCGCCGGAAGTTTTGGCCAAAGTGATGGAAAATGCCATAAAAAGGGCTCAAATGACAATCAACTGTGGCGGCGGCCATTTACATGACATCATATTCTCGACTTGATGTAAAAAAAATTAAAATACAAAATAAAAATAATCCACAAGAAGAATCAAAGTTTTCATTTTTTTTAAATTACAGCCAAAAAACATCGGAAGGTTATTTTTGCGCCACCTTGTATATAGTAAATTTTTTTTTTTTTAAAGAAATCGCATGAACGATTTTCTTAACTTTTTAAACCATTTATGCGAAATTGTACATACTTGTATTAAATTTTATGTAGTATGATATTATTTAGTACAATAATATCTGGTCAAAATTCGTAATCAATTGTCATTAGAAGAAATTAAATCAAATTTGATCCAATGTGATCCACGAATTTGAATTAAATTGTATCTGATTAATTATTGGACCCTATCTAATTAGATATGCCACCATATATTTTGTTTTTTATTCGCGACGTTAAATTCAACAAAATTTACAATAATGTTCAAACTATGAACCTTAGAAAAAGTTCTTTTTTATGGGTAATTTAAATTAAACATTTTAAAATATATTTTTTAATATATTAATTTGTTAAAAGACACATTTTTGTATTTATATTTATTTACTCTAACATTTGAGGTCAATAATACTTAATAAATTTTATGAATTCCAAAGTTCTTTAGCAAAACAGCAGATTCTGCAGACGTTCGTTCATAAGTGAGGCTGCTACAATCTATACATGTCGTTAAATTTAAAAATAAAAAAATTACACCCATTAAATTCATAATATGAACTTTCTTATCATTTTATGCTTATTTTAATATTTTATTAATATTATTTTTTTTTTTTTTAAATACGTTTTTCCATAGAAGTGTCTCGTCTCAGACGTCACATAATTGTCTTTTTTCATCTAATTTTTTCTAAAATAATTATTGAAAAAAAATTTGCTTTTTGTTGATAACAAATTTAAAGAAATGTGTATAAAAAAAATTAAATGTTTTCGACACAAAATAATTTGTACAAACACAAACAAATGTTTGAGATAGAGATACAAAAAAACAATTACAATTTTAAATCTAAAAGCAAAACAAATCGTTTATCTTTGTACAATGTTACGAAATGACTGACTTTCTAAATGACTGTGAAAATGCCAAGGATCCCAGCAAAAACTTTCATTGCCAAATAAGTGGTTATCTAATGGAAATTCATACCCAGTGTAGAAAGGGTAAGTACTTTTCTAACTATCAGTAACTATTCTCTGCCTTAGTTTAAAACATTCTTTTCTAACTATCAGTAACTATTCTCTGCCTTAGTTTAAAACATACACTCAAAAAAACCAAAGCTAGTTGAAAATTTTGCTAAACATATGTATATTTAAAATATTTAACTAGGTTAGGTTAGGTTAAGAAGGGTTATGTGCCCAAGGCCACATCTCCACTTGGAAACCAATACGGTCCATTGTGAATCCCTTCAGTGAAAAGGTAAGAAAAAATAGGAATAGACAGATAGATAGATTGACAGATAGATAGAAAGAAAGATCCAGAAAAAACGGATAGATACTTCCCAGAACAAGCTCCTATCGTCCCCTTACTAGAAAAAGCAGTCCTATATCCCTGACAAATCTCAGCAAATCTACTGGATTGCATCCAGCGATACACCCAAGTTTGTCGTGAAATCTATCTCCTGGACACCCTGCAATCCATTCTGTCCCTCCATGACTGGTTAACGGTTTCGCGGAATCCCTTCCGTATCACCTCAAAGTAGTAACATAGGGGAGTCTTTACACCCACCTCCCCCCCCCCCGTGCCATACCTCAAAGTCCAGACTCGAACCCTCCCTCGCCTGTTCGTCCGCCATCTCATTGCCATTCCCCCCTTCAGTGACCGGTGTTCTCCCTCAGAGCACACCTACATCGTTCGACGAGGCGCTAACGCACCGTGTAATTTGTCAATGCTCTGAGCGTTGACTGACTATCGACATAAATTGTCACCCTAGATCCCCCAACGATGTGACCCAGTATAACTTCCGTCGCCCTCCAGATCGCTAGGATCTCAGCTTGGAGTCATCTGGGAGTCTGTATGATCTTTTCACGTAAGTGTTAGCAATATAAACACCGGCACCCATGCCCGTGCCCATTTTGGACCCGTCCGTGAATACTGCCCACCCCTCGAACAGCCCCTTGGATCCAGACTTTCCTGTTCGGGAAGTCCACTGGTGGTGGAAATCATATGATCCGATATTCTCTAGAGAATACAGGGTAGTATTCAAGCAATCCTACTTCGTACAATATTTTTGTGTGATCATCCCGCCTAGGTCTTACCAACGCAGACTCGTAGAGCCTAAATAAGTTCCTAGCAGCCACACTCCTCACATAATGTTCAATTGGAGACAGATACAGTATATAACTAACTTTCAGTAATTTTTTTTTTTTGACATCGCGTTTTCAGCTAAAATTTTAGTTAAACGCTTTTACCAACAAAACTCATTTTGAACTTATGTTTAACTAATTTACGTTGTTACCAAAATTGTGCTTTTAAACAAATTTATAGCATGGATAACAAGGAAAAAGACGAGATGTAGATTTCACAGCTTGTATGGACGAAGTAGAGAAAGTCATAATTTAATTAAAATTTCATTGGTCCCTTTTGTAACCCGGCCAATAAGCTTTACAGATTTTTTGAATAAAAGTAAATACAATTATAGTCTTATCAAATGCAAGTGATATTTTGTTCGAAAATTATGAAAGGTAAATTTCTGTAAATTTCCTAGTGGGTGTTTATATAACTATATTGACATACTAATAACTAGTTAAGTTTCCCATTATTTCAATACAAAAATAATGCGTTATCCATAAGAACTTATTTTTATCATTATTTTAAATATAAAGTAATGATCTAAACATGTGTTGCAAATCTATTTTTAGATCAATTATCTTTTCTCCTCTAGTAAGTACATATATAACGACATATTTTGATTTTGTGTAAGATGGAAATTAATGACATTTTGTACAAGCAAGTCATTTATGTTTTTATCTATCAAGTATAATTTGTCGAGATAGCTCAGATGGTAGAACGGTTGAGTGACGACCTGGACACCCGGGTTCGAATACCGTGTGGAATTCAATAAAAAAAATGTTTGTTTATTAAATTTATTTTTAAACTAATTATTTTTGTCCATGCTCGCTTACAAAAAATATAAAAAATAAGTACCCAAGCAGGAAAATAAAATTTGGTGATTTTAAAATAGCTTAAATTAAATTAATTTTGAGAAATATGTGTAATTAAACACATTATGTGTAAATAAACACAAGTAGCAACACAGTTCGGTCTTAATCTTAAATTTGTGAAATATAATAAAATATTAAATTTTCCTAGTACAATATTAGTTGTACCTTTGGTAGTTTTTAAAACAGTGGTTTCCAGAAACATTTTTATGGTACGGTTGGCAATTTTTACCTGGGTAGTTACCAGTTTCTAAATAATATGTGAATAGAAACTTGGTTCCAACAAGTTGATTTATGAGTAGTTATTAGCCTGCGTACTTTAATCCGAAAAATAATTAGTTACAAGAAGTTAAAAAATAAGAAGGAATTCCCATTTATACTGAATGTTAAAAAAGGAGGCTTACGAACTCAAATTTCTTTTTAAGAATTGTGTTACGCAGTCAAATTTAAAATATCTTGTGTATTGAAATCCAATATGACCACAAACACTAACCCATTGTGGACCAATTTAAGAGTTTAGTTTTTTATGTGCTTTTTTGTTGAATACCGGCTTATTAAAAATTGAACGAATATAAGGATAGTTTTGGTTTATTTAATTGGATTGCCAATACTCTTAACTTTTTTTTTAAAATAAATAATTTCCGTTTATTTTACGAAAGTGTTGGTTATTTTGATATTTTTTTATATTTTTGCGCATGGATTATTATCAGTGTGGTTACTATTTTGAAATTAACTATTAGCTATTATTAAAAGTGCTTATTTAACCCATTATCAGTAAGTAGTTATTATACCCTACACAGACTGTGATGAGGGTATATATCAGTTTTTTATTCCATTTGTAACGCATCGAAATACAGGTCTTGCTCCTTATTCGATTTTAAGACTATGTGGACTTCTTGATTTTGATGATAATTTTCCCGAAAAGTTTGGTACTGAAAAAGAGCAAAATCGGTCCAGCCGTTCAAAAGTTATGAGTGAACAAGTAAAGGTGCCTCTAAATTTTCCACACTGTATATTAGTACAAATTCATAGTAGCGTCTGGTTTATAAAATATAACTTCATATTTTTCCACCACACGCTAATGGGTGAATTATATTTACAATTCACCTAAAATTTTTTTTACCATAAAAATTTTTTATTTTCACCACAAAAATATTTTTTCATAACATATTTTTTTTGTTAGATTTTTACAGGAAGAAGAAAACATTTTTATTGACAAATTTAACGGACACAATAGCTATGCCAGACTGCTGCAGTTTTGTCGCCGTCAAGGACTGGTCAGTGGATAATGTATGTGTCAATTAAACAAAGTATTTTATATTATTAAATTGCTCTATAAGGAAAATATTCGACTTTGTGTCGTAGTGAGTTTTAAACCCACAGCCATACATCAGGCTATCACTCGTAGCATCACCTCTTAGCGAGTTGAGCCACGGTCGACACAGCGATGAGTGTGGTGGCTAAGTAGAATTTTGTCAATCAAATTTTTTTGTGATTTCATTTGTAACGATTCATTGTGGAGGGTACGAAGGAAAACTTTGGTAAGATAAATTTAATGCATGTATCTGTTTTTTATTTAAAATAAATCACTACACTTAGAATACTATGTAGGTCAAAACCACTGCAAATGCAGTTGAAAACGAATGAAATTTCATTTAAAGAAATGACGACTTACATTTCATTAAATTCAACTAACATTGTCATTTGTTTTTCAATGTTCAAAAAATGACTAACAATTGTAGTAAAAATTGACCTCATGGTAGTAAAAAATAAACAAACATTTATTTTTTTTAATTTTTTAAATAACATAAAATGACTGTAAAAACTTAATGTAAAATCATAAAACAGCTATTTGATGTGAGTTGTTTTTTTAAATGAACTACAAGGTTAGTCAAAAATTTAATTTGTTCTACAAATGACTGACATTTACATTAAAAATAAAGAAACTGTATTACAACCCAAACAACTTACTTCCCTGAGTATACAATAGGCCGTTATTAAGAAATCAACATTTTGTATTTGAAAATAATGCAGAAAGCAATGAATTATCATTATTGGTAATGTAAACAGCAATGAGATGACATTACCAATATTTTGCTGGGATTTTATACTGTTGCCTCTAAAGAATTTTTTATTTGTTTTAGCTCACGTTTAATTGTAATTTGCACGCCTTTTAGTGGATTTTGGTTTCCCTTTTATTTTTCACATACTACACATGCGTGTGGTTGGGTATCAAATATGGGGGGATAACTAAAGTGACCAAATGCTTTTGATCAAAAGGCGGTACTCGGAAGACGAAAAAGCAGCTGTGTATAAAAATATGGAATACACAAAAATGTTTATTATTTTTTTTTATAAAAATTTTGTAATTTTTAAAATTTTTTATCATATCTCAATAAACTGTACTATTAAAAACACTTACAAGGGCACTTTGTTGCGTGATTCCTCTAGACTTCGATGAAACTCGGATATAAAATAGAGGAGACGAAAGTAATAAAAAATTGGTAAAAAACATATCGGCCAAATCGGATATTTAGCGAATAAAAATTGCGTTCAAGGTTGTCCGAAACATTTTTGTTTTAATACCCTTTATTTGAATGCCAAGTTTGTATATTGTTTTTTTTTTAATTAAAACGTGAAATTAAATGGCAAAAAGAGTATTCATTCTTATTTCGTCCCCTCTATTATATAGCCAAATTTTATGGCAATCGGAGTGAAACCATCAGTGGTGCTACCAGGGCGGTCCCAAAATTAGCCGACCTGGCGTATAGGTGGCGGCAGTAGTTTGACAAAAATTATTTTAATATTAAAAAATGTATTACGCACATTACGATGTATAATGAACCATAGTGCTATACATTTTTGTACACATTTTGTGTGTACCAATTTACACACATAGAGTAAATCAACTTATAGTAAGAGTACAATTTCCTACTATAACTTGGGTAAAATTCAACAGAAATTAATTAGAGTGTATTTTATTGGTTTGATTTTGAAATATCTTGACGTACCGTTAAAATAAACCTAAAATACCAAAACTACCGTTAAAATAACGCTAAAACACCAAAGCACCGATTTATAACGGTGTTTTGTAGATAAAAAATATTTTAATGACTAAGCCCAGTAAAGCAAAATACCAAAAAACCGATTTATTTACTTTAGACTGAAATCTTCATCAGAGGTAGGTCTAAAATATTCATCTAAACATGCCGGTATTGATGTGGGCGTGGTAGGCAACTATCGTTGTAATGAACAGGTAGTGTTTGTCAACCTTGTAAAATATTGTTCTTCCCCTTTTTATTTTTTAGAGAACTTATTTTCTTTAAGAAATACGCTTCGTTGAACTAGCGGTTTAGTGAAACCACACAATGTAAGGTTTTACCGATAAAACCTTAACATGGACAATATATAACAGGAAAAAGGCTATCTGAAGATTTAGAGAAGTACTTTAGAGAAGAGTAGGATTCTAAATATCGAATAATCCGGAAAGAGACCTAGTCCTGATTTCACGCTCGGGGCAGAAAATAAAGACAAAAGTTTTAATGAAATGTTCGTAAAAGTGGATTAAAGATGCTTGAAATCTTGTTTAAGCTGGATTTCAAGTAGTTAATGTAAGTGAAGCTTTAAGCAAATATGGGGAAGATAACACTGTGCTCGAATCGGACACTTTTTTTTTGTAACAAACGGGGCACCCGGTGGGTAAACCTAATTCGAGTACGCTGAATCCTGTGGTGCTAACCGTTTTTTTAGGTTAGCTCTTGTTTAAAAGATAATTAAGATTGAAAATTATGGTTCCCTCCCATACAAAGTAAATATTTAATATCATATATCTACAGTACTATAATAGTCTTAGTCTTAGAAATTAGTGCACGTTGATTATTTGATAGTGTTAATAGTCATGGGAAAAATGGGCGTGATCGGACCAGTGGGCGTGTCAGCTCCCATACAAAGTAAATATTTAATATCATATATCTACAGTTCTATAATAGCCAGAGTCTTAGAAATTTGTGCACGTTGATTATATTATGAATAGTCATGGGAAAATTGGGCGGGATCATACCAGTGGGCGTGGCAGCTCCCATACAAAGTGAATATTAAGCTCATATACAAAATTAATATTAATATTAAATATCTAGGGTTCTATATTAGCTATATAGCCTTCAAATTTTGTACGAGTCCATCAATTACAAATATTGGACTGCAAGGCTCGAACATTGGTATAGTGGCAAAAAGCTACATTCACTTTTAGGTGACATTTGTTGGAATTTGCAAGAGGAAGATAATGATATAGAAGAATCAGGAAATGAAAATTGAAAAAATCATGAAAAATTTATTTATTAAAAAAAAAAAATTATAAATCACTTTAAAATTGTTGTAGTCAATGAAATTTTGTTGCAAATAGTTTATTGTTGATGTTGTTTCATAAAATGTTCTCAATTTCATACATTTAAAATCAATAAATGGTAAAAAAAACTTAAAAAAATTGTTTTTTTAGGTACTTGGAACCATAATTTTCAATCTTAATTATTTTTTAAACGAGAGCTAACCTAAAAAAACGGTTAGCACCACTGGATTCAGCGTACTCGAATTAGCTTTACCCGCCGGGTGCCCCGCTTGTTACGTTTTTGAACTAGCACAGTGTAATTTATATAGAAAAAGATTCAACAGAGGTCATATGTTTTTTCATATTTAGGGTGTTATATGACTATAAAAAATCCAAAAATTTTTTAGGAGTTGATGTGTTTCAAACTTGTTTGAGATAATTCCCTTCATTGCGGGTAGATCCAAACATATACCGATTTTCTCAAATTTCAATAAGTTTCGTTTTAGAAACGCATGTATCGAATTATACACAATCTTTTAATTTTTTTTGCTATTTCCACGGGTTTATTTCTATAAGTGAAGTTATACATACAAACGGTCAGACATCGCACAATCAGCTTACAAGGAAGGGGTTCTAGGCGGACCCGCAGATTTTAATCAACTCTTGAGATGCTGACCGGTCAAAGACCATTTAGGTCCCAAGCGTTAGCAAATGAGAAGCGATAAGCCACTCGTTAGGTAAGACTTAAGCGATAGTCGCCAGAGTTCCGCAAACTATCCTTCCAAATGCCAGAAGTTTACAGATTCCAATTCCAGAGATTTTCCCAAGATCTCGGAATGTATAGTCCCCACACAATTTGAACTGGAGAGTGGGAAAGCTGGAAGATGTCAAATGATATGTACCACCGTCTCCCCAATTATCATTCGTCAGCTCTCTTGGCAATAACTGGAGTCCAGCAGTGACCCGCCAGTTTCCCAGCTGCTTCTTGATAAGGATAGTAAGAGTTCGGTCGACCTAGAGTAGTAGAACTTCTAAACAACTTTTTACACCCTGCACGCTACGGTATTCCTCTAAATCCATTTTCAAGGACAGCAGTCAACCAGACAAGTACCCCATAAAGTAAAATTTACACATCCGCGTAATTCCAATTTATGAGATTGGAAGGAAGATCCCAAGTTTTGCCTAGCATTTTTCTGCATGCATAGATCGCATTCGTGATCTCAACAAAAAGTTTGCAAAAAAGCTTGCTGCCCAAAATTACCCCAGGTACTTTGCATGGTTATCAGAACAAGCTTAATGCTATCCAACCTAGGTGTAGTCCACGGACCCACCTTGGTCGTCTTAGTAAAGAGTACTAAGTCCAACTAATCTAAAGTACTCTTTTTTACAATATTCGCATACTTCGCATACTTCGCATTTACGTCGACTTTTCCCGAAAAGCTTCTTCCACCTGTTTTTTAAATATTAAAAATATATGACAACTCTGGTCCATGACATAGATAATATGGAACAAATAAATATTTGCTTTATCGAGTATTTTTACGTTTTGCACAAATGAATTTGAACGTTATTAAAAAAACTTTACAAAAATCTTAATGATTTTTTACATTTTCGATCACAGCTTTAGGAAGTGTTGACGGCTTTAAATAATTTTTAGTACCTAACTGCTTGCAATTGGACTTATAGTCAAAAATAGCACAGAAACTGAAATTATGAAGATTTCTCTTATTGTATTTGAGATCCAATGTTATTCCTTAATAAATTGAAACACTTTGTTTTTGAAATGAATTTTGTTCACGCGAGCTTTGTGCGATTATGCCGAGATCAGTTAAATTTATAAGAGCTTTAAGCAAAATGTTCAAGTGCTTTTTAGTTGCAACCAGATTTAGAGACGCACGCTGAGAAAAGAGCATCATGTTATGGTTGACACTTGTACGAGCCGCCATGTACGAGATCGTCATCATGATTCTATAAAATCGTCATCCGTGATTATAATATAATCAGACACAATCATATTTTTGTTTGTTAGAATATTTATATGACAATTTCTTGTCCTCAGTCATGTTCAATCTAATTTTTTCTCTGAATGCGATTATCCATCGCTTTGACTTTGAAGATAGCTTTCTAAATGTAATACGAGCGTTGTTTGGGCAATCACTATGGGCTAATTCACATTGAGTCCAGTTTAAAATTTAATTTCTTTGCCCTTTAGATCCATAACGAGGTAGAGACTAAATAGTTTCCGATATTGTTTTGACTTTGAACTCGACTTTCAAAATAAAGTCAGAGCACGGTTTTGGCATTCACTACGGCTTAATTCGTATATTTGTCTTGAATTTTCATTGAAATACCCATATGTAACATAGTTTTGTAACACATTCATTTGGGAGTAAAACGACTATGACGACGACGTTGATGTTAAGGCGGCATCTCAATAAGTTCATTTGGGTTCTCCCTGTGCGTCAAATCGACTAATTGTAAGTGGTGGTGTAAGAATAAATGTGTGTGGTTACATAGTCAATGTGGTGGTTATCGCTGAATATTGACTGTTACACATATGATTGTATTTTAGTATTTTATTAATATAGTAGGTTGTGCAGTTCAGTGGTGGCTCCAATTTAAGTTTAGATGGAGGGTTTGGGCATTAAAAAAATTTCAATACCAGAATTGTTGCTGTACACAAAATTTAATTTTCTTCATAACACTTACTCCCACCCAAGTAAGATCCAAACAAAATGTTTATGGGGAGGAATTCCGTGCTATTCGAAATAACTTACAACACAAGTACTCCGTTGAAATTTTAGCGATCTTCAACATTTTAACAAATAAATTTTGAGCAGTGAATAAAATCCATTGAATACTATGGAATCCTATAACAAACTCAAACTTTTGCAAAAACTACTAAAATCTAGTTCAAAATTACGCTGCAGATTCTTTCACATGTTTTTTTTTTTGCTAAATATTAGTAACCTAACCTAAATCTGTTGAATCTACAAAATTTTAGTAATATTTGAGTTAAATTTAAGATAACTAAAACAGGCGCGGATTCAAGTGGAGGGGAAGTGGGACATTTCCAATTTTAGAAGTGTAAATTGCCATTTTCAATTAAATAAAATTTAATTCGAATATAACTAAAATTTTCGAAAATTAAAAGTTTAATTTTTGCTATTCTTATCTTATTAATATTAAACAAAAAAAAAAATCCGCTAGTTAGCAGTTTTTTCTGAAACGTCATTTTTAACAAATTTTTAGTAGATTTTCCTGCTATTTTAACAGGTTTGTGTCATTTCTAATACAACACAAATAATTTTCGAAATTTTTTGCTGCGTTAATGAAACAAGGGACACCGTATTGTATAATTACCACCAAAAACTCACATATTTACACAATATATTCACTAAGGGTGTTCTTATTTTGAAATTTTTGAAATTTATCAACCGCCGGCCCGATTCTTGTTCCCTTCTGTTAAAAATGTAATCCTGTAAAATTTGGAGTCAATCCGATAATTTTTAGTGGACCCGGAAACGATTTGAAAATTTTCATGGGGTCTATATGGGCAAAATATCAATTTTTAACGAAAGTAGTTACATTTTAATTTTGAACTTTATTTTATCCATCACAAAAGGAAATGAAACAATAACTGTTTTTGGTTTTCTTCTCTTAAAATTATAAAAAATAAATATCAAATGCATGATATTGACTGTTTAGTTCTCTAAAGTCGCAATAACAGTTACCTACTTAAAAAAACATAAATTTATTTTCGCACGCTTTACTTTTGGCGCAGAACATATTCCAAGAAATTGTGTACTCTTGAGCTACTAAAAATTGCATATACTGCTGATAACGGGACATTTTCGAGAACATTTTCTCTTGTGTTTTTAATTTTCGCTTTATTTTTGGCTTTGGAAGCAAACAGTTCATAGTTCTACTTAAAATCGTAATTTGTGATCGCAGTGGAGTGAGTTCTTATCAGTGAAATCGAAAAGAATTAATAATTTAATAATAATAGATTTTTCTAGATTAATTTGTTATTTAATTATTGTTATATAATAAAAGAAATTAATAATGTCGACTGCTTCAGTTATTGGAACGCGTAAAGCCATTGAAAATTTGAAGAAAATCGATCTAATTGGAAATGTTTCTCATCAAATTACTGGTGCAAAACTACCGTCTAATCGTCAGGTCTTGCAAGTTTTATTTTACAACATGCGGTTTGTAAAAATGACTGCGATGCTTGGTGCGAAGCTAGCAAGCACGTATACCTATTCGAGAAGAGCACAAATGCGTTGAAAAGCTTGTAAAATTATACGACAAATGGAAAATCATTCAGAAAACAGTTCCTGGTAAAAGGTTGAGTTCCCAAAAAGAAGCTGCTGAGTCATTTTTGAATAGTCTAGACGACTTATTTGATATTGCTACCGCTGATGCACTAGAAAAAATTCGGATTGCAGAAGATAGAGAGTTTCTTGAAATGCAAAGAAAAAAAGGACGTCCCGGTTGTATGGCTGGTGTTGACAAGGTTTTGTGGGATCGGGAAAATAGAGCACAAGTACGAAAAGATAAGGAAGCTGCAAGGAAAAGAAAGCATGAGGAGGAAATGAGCCGCACAGGTAAGGGTGACGAACTTCAATATTGTAATGTTTTATTTTTCATATTTTATAGATGTTTCTCAATTAATGGAGTGTAATGATGAAGGTGATATTAGTCACATATCAAGCAACAAGATGCATAATGATGAAACACATGTAACCTCAAAAAGTAATCATGGTCAAAAACGAGGGCGCAAAAATTTTTTAACAGCAAGGTTGCTAGCAGCTCTTGACAATGCCAAAGTGTCTGATGGAATGGCAGTTCATATTCTCATAGCAGCAGGTGAAGCATTTGGACTACGTGTAGAAGAACTTGCAATCAATCGTTCAACTATTCATCGTTTACGCCAAGAGAACCGTTTAAGGGAATCTGAAGAAATTTCAGCTAATTTCACTGATAATGTAAATTGTGATTTTCAGCAAGAGTTGGTTTTTGATATTGTAACAATCTTTTCATCATTTATAGGTGAGTAAAACTGGATCGCTGGTAGCTCATTTTGATGGAAAATTCATGAAAGACTTGATCGGCCCCACGAAGGTTGAGCGAATCGCAATTTCTGTTAGTTTCAACGGCACATCAAAATTTCTCGGCGCACCAAAAGTAGCATCTTCGAGTGGTGAAAATATTGCTGATATAGTGTATGAAAGATTACGTGAATGGAAAATTGTTGATCAAGTGAAAGGCTTGTCATATGATACAACGTCAACAAATACTGGCATAAAAACAGGTGCTGCAGTTCTTTTAGAAAAAAAAAATTGGCCGTAGTCTTATCAATCTACCTTGCCGCCACCATATTTATGAGGTCGTTTTGCGAAGTGTTTTCGAAACAAAACTTTCTTCAACCTCTGCACCAGAAGTTCCCATCTTTGAAAGATTTGGAAAATTTTGGCCAAATATAAATAAACAAGCTTTCAAAAGTGGCATTGAAGATTCCACCATTTGTGAAAAAATAAGTGCAGCTGAACTAGAACACTGTAAAACTTTTTGCTATGCTCAACTGGCTAAATCTCAAAATCGAGAAGTCTATAAAGAATTACTACAGTTGGCTTTGATGTTTGTCGGTGCAGAGCAGTATAATTTCCGAACGCCTGGACCAACTAGCCATGTACGCTGGATGACAAAGGCTATATATTCCTTGAAAATATTTATGTTCCGTGATCAATTCAAACTAACGAAGAAGTAATTGAATGGTTTACGCGATATTTGCGTTTTTATAGTGACTCTTTATATCAAAGTTTGGTTCAAATGCACTAATGCTATAGACGCACCGCTTCAAGATTTAACTTTTATTCAAGATGCCATAAAGTATACTGAAATAGACACGGACATATCAGCAATAATTCTAAAAAAAATAAGCAACCATTTATGGTACATTTCAGAGCAAGTAGTAGCTCTGGCTTTTTATGATTCGAAAATATCCATAGAAGAGAAACATGCTTAAAAACCTCAAATTAAAGGAACCAGTAGTAAAATTAGAAAATGGTCGAAGATGTTCGAATTTATTGGATTTTAAAAATATTTCGTTGTGTGATTTCGTGTCAGAGAAAACAAAATGTTTCTCTAGTAAATTTGGTTTGCCAATGGAGTTTTTACTGTTAGAGCCTTCAAGTTGGGAAACATCATACGCATTTGAAGAAGGTTGGACCGCATGTAAGGACTTATTTGTCGTCAATGATATTGCAGAGAGAGGCGTTAAGTTTATTCAAGACTATAATAGAATCTTGACAAATGATGAAGACGAAAAACAATTGTTGCTTCAGGTTGTTGAGGCTTATCGAATGAAATATCCATCATATAACAAAGCTACTTTAATAACATAATAAATAAAATAGTAATGATTAATAAATTTATTATATATAAAATACAATTATTTTTTAATATGAAATTTCATTTGATGTAACTACTTTCGTTAAAAATGGATATTTTGCCCATATAGACCCCATGAAAATTTTCAAATCGTTTCCGGGTCCACTAAAAATTATCGGATTGACTCCAAATTTTACAGGATTACTTTTTTAACAGAAGGGAACAAGAATCGTGCCGGCGAACTAGAAAAAACACTTTTTAAAATTTTCCCATACAAATAAGAACGCCCCTAATATTCACTAAATATTACCAATTTTCTACCAAAAATTAGCTTGTTAATACTTTTTATCTTTATTATTTTTAACTTTTTATTATTTCCAACCCACAAGTGTCGAAATCGAACAGCTGTTCAAAATCTAATAAGAATCCGATCAAAAAGTCGGGAATTAAATATAAATCTAATTGGCATAAAAACTTACGTGAAATTTTAAATTAAAAGCTATTTTTATTTTCATTTGTTCCCATTTATCCATTTTTTCTTTTTCGATTTTGCAGAGGGGGGATTTCCCTATTCTCCTCACTCCGCCCCTGGAGCCATTGTTCCCATTTATACATTTTTTCTTTTTCAATTTTGCAGAGGGGGGATTTCCTTATTCTCTTCCTTCCGCCCCTGGAGCCGCGTATGGTGTAGTTGCAATTGTTTTTTACTTTTTATTTTATTTGTGTTTGCCAAAGCTGTTCCAGCGATGCCTAAATAAAGTCATGCAATTCAAATATAAAACATGATGTGTACTTAAATCGAACAATATGTACACTAGGGCTATAACTTTTTAACATGTTTTGCAAATATCAAAATTGGCGTAGTATAGTCGAATACGCTATACAAAATTATTAAGAAACAACTTTTTACTTTTTCGCTGGCGTAAAAAAGTTTACCCACCAACAGCGATGAAGTTTTAAACTAGTTTTCTTTTTATTTTTAATAAAAAATATGATTTTTTCACTTTGTTTTATATATCTCCCAACAAAAATAGCGCCGTAATTAATAATAAGGGATGGAGGGAAAGTTTTCCGACAAAAAATTTTTATTTTTTCTAATGGATTTAACTTAATTTTAGACCTAAATATTTCGGCATGGCCGAAAATTTAATTTTACCTTAACCCTCTAACTGGCAAACGATGTTTTGCAACGAAATGCATACCATGTGCTCCACTCGAAAAACAACTAATAAGTACTTCAACAATATTGTTTATCGTTGCCTAATTTAGGCGATATGAGCCAAAATATTTTAGGATTCATTTTGGAAACTAAAGCATATAAAAGAGAAGTTTTGGACAAAAATTATTTCTCTTACCATTTTTCTCTTTTTTTTCTGCTCCTATTTAAGAAAATAACGCGATTTTCGCTTTTTGGAAAAAGCGAAATTAGGCGAAAAACTATCGAAACTTCAATTTATATTGTTCAAACTTCAACGCTTTGATATTAATACTTAATGTCTTCTTTCTGCAAAATTTCATAAAAATCCGTCTATTAGTTTATAAGTTAAGACGATGTCCTTTAGAGGAATCCTGATAAAACCCTGTGAGTCATTGGCCCAACTTAAGAACTTATAGTGAAGGTAAAGCTTCAATCTTACTAACTTCAAATCGATATATCTCGATTCCTAGACGTGACCCAGTTTACCGATATAACTTTGCCCGGTAGTTTGAACCCTTCCCGATCACTGACCCCTACCATTTGTCTCACAGTGTAATTAGTTTTTGAAATATTACGAAATTCTGATTTTGAAGCTTTCTCGCTTCCAACCCGTGGACGGCTCATTTGACGCATTTGTGGCAGCATTACCCATTAGAGGGTTATATGTTAATAAAAATTGAAAATTATTTTTAAACGAAATTAAATTTCTTGTTTAAAAAAACTATTGATTTATTGATTTAGAAAATAAATTTGGTGGGTGAAGTTGTATTTTGAAAAATTACCCAAAATAATGTTTTTAGTTAATAATACAACATTTTCCACCTCGTGGTACTAGTTATGCTAAAAATATGGATATATCCCTAATCTACACAATACAACTAAAACTGTAACAAACAGAAGGTGCTTATAAAGCGAAAAGAGCAAAGTTGCAATTAAGACGATGGACTACAAACGTAATATGTTTGCAATCTCTCTCTCTATCGAACTGTGCGAAATCCGGTGGGAATTATTAAATCATTATAGCAAAGGAAATTCGGATTATGATTCTAATAGGTTGGCAATGTTGCTGGTTTTGACCAAATGTTAGTGATTAGTTTATTTTGTATTAAAAATATCCAAATTAACCCAGCTTTTCAAAATTTGTAAATGAAGAGGTAAGATTTTCGAATATGTTTATATTTATTTTTATAACAACTAATTCTAGACAATCGATTTTTATTTATTTCACTTGTATTATCATGAAATTTATACACAGAGAAAACAGTGTCATTTTGACAACCGAATGATTTGGTTGCAGCAACGCAATTATTTGGTCGTTCCAATAAAATGTCATCCTGACTTATTTGTAATTTTATGCTACAACCAGAGTTTTTGTTGCCACAAACAAAAATATCGATGGCTGCAACCGAAGCAAGCGGTTGGAAAAAAATTCGGTAGCCATAACGAAGCTGTTTTCTGTGCGTATTTAAAATAACAAAACTTTGAAGTCAGGGATACCATTCATCAAAGAACTTTCTTTCAGATGAAGAGATTCCACTTTCAAAACAACTCTTGCTAAATTTTTTTATTAAGTGGCTTCTTACAGTTTGTTATTTGTCGCCTGTCGTCTTAATTGAAATTCGTATTTCATTGTAGTTCAAAGAGATGAGGATCAGTTGATCGTGTAACTCTACATTTAATTAGTGGGTTTCTATCCATCTCAGTCTTTCTCAATCTGCCCTCTTTTTATTTGTTCGTAAATTCGCACCGAGCAAATGAAAATATGTTGCAGATTTTTAAAAGTTTAAATTAATTTTTATTATGTTTTTGAATAATAATTTAATTAAACGTTTAGTTATTTAAAATGTTAACGATAAAATAACCAAGATAAAATTAAAATTCATAAAATTTCAATAGAAAATAGCAAAATATAAGTAAAATAAAAGTGAGTGTTTTAAGCAACACTTTTTTATCAACAATTATTTTTTAGTGTAAAAAAAATGTTTTCAATTGCTTGCCCGAGTTCGGTTTTTGTTGCTGAGAGGAGTGGGAAGTGTAGTCTCTCTATTTGTATATACTCTTTGATATAATTCTTACTGTCTTATCAAGTGAATTAAAATGGGGTTTTTTGTAAAAAAAAAAAAAACAATTACAAAAGAAACGTAAGCACACGTTTTATATTGAAAATTTTGCGGGTTCTTTAGCTAAAACACTTACATACACGGAACAATTGATTGGCTCTAGGAAAAATAAGTAGTTAAGCCACAAAAGCACAAGTGCTACACATTGATATTTTGTACCTTCATATACTATGTTGCTTTCCAAGCCAACTGCCCCGCTACAATGCCAAACTAACAGTAAGGTAAAAATAAAGCTAAGGAATTCATGATTTTCGAAAGTCGAAATTTCTTCTAAAAAATATGCTAGCAATGTCAAACTAACATTAGGGTAAAAATATAGCTAAGGAATCCATGATTTTTAGAAAGTCGAGATTTCTTCGAAAAAATATAATTTTTCGGTTGGGAATAGTTAAAAAGTAAAACAATTTTAAAATATTCTTGAGCTACATTCGAAATTTGTATATTCCTGACGATCTAGTTAACAGACCTGTCTGAAATTTCGCATAGTTGGATGATGAAAACTAAAGCCATTTATACGACATAAGCTTCATTTTGATTTGTAACTTAGCACTCTAAAAATTTTGCGATTCATTTCAAAAGTTCGAACATTTTTCGAGCTTCTTAATCGAGATTTCGAAAAAAATGTGTATAAGACTTTTCTTATTTTGTGCTCTACTAGTATCAAAAAAAAACTATATTTTGTTAGATCGGTTACTGTAAGCAATTATAGCGATTTTTCTGCTACCTCGTTTTCTCTGATGCTCTCTTTTCTTTAAACAAACGAATAATAATGCACAAAAATGTTACATTTTTTGGTTGTGTGCTATTTCCACTATTATTCTGGCCTATATATGAACCTATTATTGATAGCATCTCTTTAAAGGGTCGGTGATTTTTTTTTCAGTTTGTAACGAAATTTTTAAAAACAAATTTGAATCAAGAAGTCTATGACATTATGACTTATACATATTATTTATCGCAATAATGTTCAGTCTCTTGAAAATGTTTTTTTTTTTAATTTTTGTTTTGCCGATTCCGCAACATCGCCGTTATAATCAATAAGTATTTCAAAGAAATTTTTTTTTATTAAATGTTTCATTTTACTTATGTTATTTTATAATATAGAAACAGAATTTGGAAAAAGTAGCTGAAAAACTTCTTGCATTAATTGATAAAAAAGATTTAATGATAAAAATGATGTGCATATTTTTACGACTTTTAGCGGAAATATTTTAGGTTATCTATTCGAAATTTTCATTCGATTTGGACAAAACTTAGCATAGGTTGATTGGTTCACATTTAAGTATGATATGGCGAATTCGGTGGAAATCGGCTAATATTTAGATATAGTTTACAAACAAATGTTTATTTATAATATAAGTTTATCTATCTCATAAATCGAATTTACTCCTTTTTACAGTTTTGATAGTTTTTCGATTTTATATACATCGAGATTATTTTTATGTTATTTTTATTTATAACGAGCTTCCAACCTCCGTATATTTACAAAAATAAAGGAAATCAAACATATTAGCTTGGTTGATACTAGTATTTCGATCTGGCTAAAGATCTCAGCAGAACCCGAAGTTTTAGAAAAGTTAGTGCCTTCATAATAGGCAGAACTTTAACAATAAACCTATTAATCGTTAATTTTGCTCCATTCTTGTCTTCTTAGTAATCAAGCACGTGGTTAGGGTAGTTTCTCTTACCTAAATTTGTAGGTTACCTATGACGGCGGTCCCAAAATTAGCCTACATGACGTATAGATGACGGCAGTAGTATGAACAAATTTACTTTGGTGAAAAGTGACTACCTTATAAAAGATATGTTTTAAGTTTCAAGGCGCCACCTTGTTTAGTATTTTCTTTCGGAGCCATCAAAAATAAACGATCTCAGTGAATTTGTAAACATGAAAAAAATTGGTCACCGCTATATAATCCAATACTTTCATTTAAAAGGTCTCAGTCCAACCAATATGAAAGCTGAACTGAACTCTACTCTGGGGGAGTCTATTCCTTTGTTTACGACTATAAAATATTGGGTGGCAGAATTTAAATGGTGCCGTATGAGCTAAAAACGCGACACCTCAATTAGGCGACCACTAGGCCCCGTTAGAAATTTTTACACAAAATGGTATTCGATGATCGTTGGCTGAAAGTGCGAGAGCTGTGCTATACATCCCATATTGGCCAAAAGCTGTGCGCATGATTGGTGTCGCGTTTGAGCACAATAGAACAAAAACACCATTTTTTTCAAATTTTCCAGAGAGACAAAGGCGTGGTTAACTATTGAGAAATTTTCCGACCTTTTTAGTATATTATTTATAGTTTTTTAACTAAATTTGGTAAATGCTTGAAATTTTGGTATTACAATATATTTTTAATAGAGAATTAGAAAAAATTAAATTTAAAACTCGGTTCATCTAAAAATCGGAGATTTTTTTTTGTTTAGAAAAAACGGTTATATGTATGTTTTTGTATTGATCTGGAAAGTTTCATAGTGTCCTGAATAGTGTCCTTCATATATTTCAATATTTCTGTGTATAATATTATTATATGTATTTTTAATTGCTCATAAGCCAACGTACCTTACATAGTGTCCACACTAGATATTAACTTTAATATTTTTCTGTCAGCAAACTTCAATTTCAATCTCAGAGAGAATTATATTACGTGTGGACCACACATTACTGCTACTGTTCGTATCATATCTGATATCAAAATAGCGTTGTTATAATAAATCTTTAAACAACAATATTATGATATGAGCTGTCAAAATACACACATACATACATAAAAGATTGTAAACAAAAAATAAATAAAAGTTAAAATCCTAAAACTAAAAAAATACAAGAAGAAAAAGTTTTTTAAAAATTGTTTAACTGTTATAAATCAATTTAAAGTTATTTTTTAATCGCATAGTTGAAAATTGAATGAATAAACGGACGTCTTTACTCAACGGGAGACAGAAAATTATGAGAAGACATGATATTAATATCAACATTAATATGAACGTAGATAATTTAATTCCGTTATTCTGTTGGCGTTCTCGCACATATTATATTAAAGTTAATATCTAATGTGGACACTATGTTATATAGATTTAACACAGCCATATTAAATTATATATAAAGGACAATATTCAATGAATATTCTCCCCAACACTAATACGAGTTACACGATGAAACTTTCTAGATCGATAAAAAAAAATGTAACCCATTTTAATTAATATGAAAATATCAAAAAAATTGTTGGCCGATTTTAAGATACATTGAGTTTGGCAAAACTGCAGTCTATGGGGTGTTTCTAAAAAAAAAAAAAATTTATGACCCCTCTGGAAATAAAATATTAAATTGTTTTCTATGGCATGCGTAGAAACATATAAGTGTGGTTACTCAAATGAAAGGAAATTTCATCAAGATTTCAAAAATGATATTATTTTTATGTTCCATGATAGGAAGCGCCTCTAGAGCTATTCTGAATATATTTTAAGTACAAATATGGGGAGGAAGTTTTTTTTAGTGCTTTTTCTTTTTTTTTGTAAAATTTACTGTTAAAATAATGGATTTCATATGAAAATATTAATTGAGGTGATAGTGATAGTACAAAATTCTGTAGGGACCACCTACTTTTTATTTTTGGAGAACGCCCCATAAAGTGCAGTTTAACCTTACGTTTTGTATAACTCTAATGTTTCGGAACAAGTTCTGAAATTTTTTAAAAAATTTAGTTTTTCAAACTCTCCATAACAAATGCATTGATATAATATTTGTCTAGCATTTGACCAATACAATTAAATACTTATAAAAATTATATTAAAAATGTGTTAATATTTACGCCACGCCTACTACACCCATTTTTTTGGAAAAAGTAGTTTTTTTCATTTACTGTGAGTTTGTCATTGCTGCGATATACTTTTTTTTTTTGTTTCTGGACAGTTGGCTTTGAAAGCAACATATGTACGTTCATATATTGGGAATATATGTATTTTGTTGTACTCAGGTAAAACCTTCTTAGATTGCTTTCTGGAGGTTTAAGTTTTTTCTTTTATGTATTTGTTTTATTAACCATTTGTTTGTAGGCCATAATTATTCAACGCTTCATTAACCAACCGCATGACCAACATTAAGGCCGGTACATGTAACAATTGTCCATACAATTGTTCACTTTTTGTATTCTACTTACATACCATCGATCCAGTCAACCAAATTATACCACCTTAAACGTGTAATCAGACAAGAAACGTAACATTTGTTATATGGGCATGAATATTTTTTATACAGGTGATTTGTATGTTTTGCAAATACTATATATTATCAGATGTAGAGGTGTCGATGAAATAATGAAGATTTCAATTTAATTGATTGAAAATACCGGATAATTCGTTATTACTACTAGGAGTGTTAAGACCATCTTTGATTGCACTACGATATGGATTTAAATGAGACTAGAGTGTAACCAATTTGGCAAAGTTTAAGCAAACAAGTTGAAAAGGTAAAAAAAAGTGTTGTCAAAAGTTTCTTCAAAAATGGAAGTATTGTGATAATTCAATGCATTTTTCCAAACTTCAGAATATCAATAATAAACGATTTCTTACGTACACAGAGACCCACATTAGTGCAGATGACAGCATTAGTGCCAAAGCCCTATTTTCAAAAAATCATAAAAAATAATTAAATCCCGGGACAAAAAAGTGAAAGTTTAACTTTTTGGCAAAAATTATATATTTTGCATTTGCCATGTATCGTTTTTAAAATCGAGGGTGGAAAAATTAATCGTAATCGAAAGTAATCGTATTCGTTCTTGCCAAAATAAATACAAAAAACACTGATTTTCACTTGAAAAAGGAAAGACTATATTTCAATAAATTCAACTAATGTTATTTGGATATTTGTTAATTGCATAGAAAGATTTTAGTTCTCGGTTTTTCGATTTTTATTTAGTTTTAAAGAAAAAGCAGTTATTTAACACAATTTAAAATTCTTATTTGAATAATGTCTTGTATTTGAGAACAATTAATATTAATAATAAAAATAAATCCTGCTAAAACTATCTGCGAAAAATAAAGCAAAAATATAACAGATTTTATTTACTAGTAATTTTATATAATTTTTTCTCTATAAACTTAATCATAAAATATCATATAAAAGAATATAGTCTTTAAATTATCACACAAGCAAAATTATCTGACACGCAGACAGCAAGGGATCAAATCCCAACAAACACATGTATACACTCAAAAAAATAAGTTAGTAGAAAAGTTAGTAAAACGTCTTGTAAATCAGATATACTATTTGTTAGCAAAATTTTTTGCTAAAATTCTGTTTTAAGCTAAAATTTTTGTTATACTTATTCAGCACTTAACTGTTTTGAACTAATGTTTTACTAATATTATACTAATGTTTTACTAATTTATTTTGCTAAAAAAATTGTGCTGATAAGCACATTAATAGTGTGGATGACAACCAGATTGAAAGATATGCGCAGAATGAAGCAGATGTCACGGCATGTCAAGATGTAGTAGAGAAGAGAAAAATGATACTCAAAAGTACAACTCTAATAAGACATATAAAAAAATCAACCATGGAAGATTTGTGTATCTGTTTTTCATACATAAAATAAAATTGAGTATTAAAACAACTTAAATTTTGCGTTGTCACCGGCTTGTGAAAATAATTGTCTATTAATTAAATAAAAGACAAAATTAAATATTTAAATTTAATATGTATTTCTAAACTAAATGTTTATAGATTAATAATCTAGTGTGGTCAAATTGCAAACAAACATATACAGACATATAGACAGAGTAAAGCGAAAGACAAAGACACACATCTTAGGTAGATTTTTATGGTTCCTTTTTCTTATTGCAAAAAAAGGGTTGTTTTTTTCGTTTTGTTTGTTTATTTTCTCGTTTCGTTTCTATAATTATCTTCGGCAGTTGCGTTCTTTAAAAGAAAGCATCATTTAGACAACCATTGATGTAAGAAGTTGAAAGAAAATTTTTGTTATGTTATATACATATATTTATTTCTATATATTTTCAGATATTAAATTAATTCATGGCGTCAATGTGGGCAAATGAAAATTTTTATATTTCGTAATTATTGTGAATGATTTTTAAAGGAATCACAAAAATATGTTTTATGATTTTCAGCAAATAAATTAACTAAATTACAATTTTTCTACAAATTTTTTGCGTTTTTTTTTTTCAGTCTACTAAAATTCAGCAAAAAATTTATTAATTTTTAGCAAGGCTTTTTTATTTCGAATCCACTAAGTGTTAGCAAAACTTTTGCTGAATCTACTAATTTTGTTGCTAAAAATCAGATCGCTAATTTTCAGCAAAAGATTTTGCTGACATTAGCAATTTTTTTGCAAGCACCCTCCTGACTAAAATTTTTTTTTGAGTGTACGACTTTTTTTAAATGTTTAAATTATATATTCAAAGTCTATTTTTAGAATGTTTATTTTTTGAAATCCGCCTAATTTTTTCATTATTGTAAGACCTTGTCACAGAAAAAATTATCAACATAAAATATCTAATTAAAGATTTGATTTGAATTTAATTTGTTTCAAAAGAAATATTTAATTGAATCAATTAATATTTTAATTGACTTTTAAATATATCAATACATATTTTATTTTAGACGCAATTATAATATTATTTTTTCATACACTGTATGCATAAATAGAAAATGTTCAGTATCAAATACCAAATACATTTGAAGTTAACAAACAAAACAATCACACACACAAACAGACTCAGCATTGCAAAAAACACACATACCAACGTATAGATCACAAACTTTTTTTGTGAGTATCATATTTTTTTTTGTAGAAGTTATTTATAACTTTTTTTTCCTTCTTAATTTTAATAAAAGGTTTAATTTATTGCTGTTTCCGTTTTCAGTTTTTTCTGTGTATGAAAACATAAAAAATTATAAAGGGTCCGCCAAATAACTTTTTTTTTTTGAACCAATTGGACTTTGTATGGCGTCATACCACGATCTTTATGCAAAATTCGTCTCAATGATGTCTCCGAAATGTTCAATTGTTGAAAACGACGGTGAATTGATGTTGATGGCGCTTCACGCACACTTTCTGCCACAGCAGCAATATTTTCGGGTGTACGCACTGTTTTTGGCTTTTCACGTTTTGGTTTATCGATGAGGATGCCAGTTTCTTTCAGTTTTTTCACAAGATAACGAACATACGGACCATATTCGTTCAGCGGAAGGATAAAACTAATTATCTGTCAAATCAGACATGAGCAAAGTGTTACCATTCACGAAATAAGCACTAGTTGAAAAAAAGTTAGATGGCGGACCCTTTATTATTTACTAAAAATCTAACCAGTTATTAAAAAATAAAAGTAACTGGTTACCATTGCTTTTCAAAGGAATCGATTGTTTTTTAGTCTCACGCCTTGTTAAAAGAATCGAGTTGGTAATCCAGTTGGGAAGGCATTCTACCAAAAATACCTGATTCCCAACCCGATTTGAAAATTTGTTGCTGGGTAATTTTGCAACGCAGTGTATAGTTGGTTAATAAATCTTGCTGGAAAATTGATCCAGCAATATTTATCAATACATCTGGTATATCGCTACTTAACATGAAAAGTACGACAATATATGTATGTTCATACACAGAAACAACTAAAAACGGATTTCAGTTAAAAAATTTACTGAATCAGTTAATATTATAATTAATTTTGCACCTATCACGGCAATGATAATATCAATTAAAACTATTATTGAAAATTAAAAGGAAAAAATAGTTATTAATAACATCTACAAAAAAAAATTTTTTTGATACTCACAAAAAACTGTGTGAACGATAAGTTGGTATGTGTGTTTTTGTTAATGCTGTGTCTGTTTGTGCATTTGTGTGTGTGGGCTTGTTTCGTTTGTACACTTCAAATGCATTTGGTATTTTATACAGAAAATTTTCTATTTAAGCTGCAGTGTATGAAAAAATAAGTTGAGAATTACGTCTACAATAAAATATGTATTTATCGAATTAAAAGTCAATTAAAATATTAATTGATTCAATTAAATATTTGTTTGGAAACAAATTAAATTCAAATCAAATCTTTAATTCGATATTTTAGGTTGATCATTTTTTCTGTGTATCGATAGAAGAAAGGTTTTTTTTGATAAAAAAAAACGAATTAACACGCGATTGAACCATATTATCTTAAAATAAAATAGATGTTGTTATCGATATTTAAATGCCCCAATAAGAACCATACACTTTTTCAATGAATATGCTGAGTTCAACAATTTTTTGTTTTTCTGTTAAAGTAATTCCATAAAATGCTCTTTGTAGTAAATTTTATGACTTTACAAAAGTATCTACGTTTTTTTTTGGTATTTACTTTAAAAAAAATTGTATCAGTCAATGACTATAGCAGGTATTATTATTGATGGTCATGGCCACACGAACGTGTTGCGATGATTGTGGTTAGCAGCTTTTGGTTGAACTTCATTAACATTTTATTATAGTTTTAAATAATAATTTTTTTATTTTGTTCTGTACATACTTTTTTGTTCATGCGTTTTCAAAAGTGCTACTGCAAAGGCTATTTAATAAACATTTTTGGATTTTTAAATATTTAATTATTTAATAACAATAATCAAAGACTACACCGTCACGTTTTCAATGGTGCCATTGTTTACATGACAAATTCCAATTTACATATCATAATCATTACTCGCACTAAAAACAGCAGATGACTACCAAAAGATACTTTGTTGTATTTATAGTAAGCGAAATGTTACAAGACGCATTAAATTTATATGGGCTTACATATATCAAAAAATTTCCAACTCTTTGAAACTGATATTATTTTTCAATAACTTTCGCAATTTTTTTTATTTTATAAAAGCGGGTAATATGTTTGGATTAGATTAGATTATATGGCACTATGCACCGCGACCAACTTAGTTCTTTTGTGCTGCCTAAAGTTACCCTAAAGATTCAAGCTACCTATAAAGCCAATAATCCTATTAGGCAAAATCTTCATAATGTCCGAAGGGGAGACAAAGCGATCGCCAAGAAACTTGGCACGCCTTTCACAAAGCCTCGGACATTCGCAAAGAACATGCTCCGATGTCTCAGCTACCAGTTTGCAAAACCTACACTCATCCGTGTCCGAAAGACCCCTTTTGCGCAGGTGGTATCTGAGATTGCAGTGTCCAGTCAGGTAAAAATGTTTGGATGAGCAAAACTTTTATTCGTAGAAGTTAGGTCCATAGGCCTATGTTTGTAATTGTTATCTATATTTCTAATTGCTATATGACCATATGTCTATATTTCTAATTGCAAACTTGAAAAATTTAAAAAATTGTTTGACACAAGCATTTTTTTTTGTTCTGGACTTTGCCAGACGTACTGTTTTCAGCAGTATGCGGATTTTTTTTTAATTTTTATTAAACAAAATTGTACTTCAAAAATTACATTACCAATTTTATGACATTACCAATTTTATGATAATTCAAACATTGCATATTTCTTAAGATAGAATTAGTATTGACGTTCCGTGCTGTAACGAATCAGCTGTTTTGTTTTTGGTTTATGGATAGTGCGTTTTTAAAGAAAGCACCTCACATAAACCATGAACGAAACAGCTGATTCGTTGCGGTACGGCAAAACTAACGTAGCCTTTACACACTTGTTAAAAGCCCCCAAATTTTAGCAGGGACTAAATGCGAACTATAACGAATTTTGGAAAAAGAGAAAATATGTAAACACTATATTAACTAGGAGAAGGTTTATACCAACTTTCACTAAATTCAGAAGAAATAAAGCTGAAAATTTCGTTTTTTGTCCTCATTATTTTTAATACCTATAATAATTCCTGATAAAAATAGTATTTTGTAATTAATTTTTGTTGACATTGACGACATCCCATTTGATTTTTACTTCCCAAATTCCACATTTGTTGGTCAAGAGCGAGAAAAACCTGTTTTTTTAATTCCTCTTGATTTTCGAACAGAAAAAATAATCAACCTAAAATATCTAATTAAAGCTTTGATTTGAATTAAATTTGTTTCTAAACAAATATTTAATTGAATCAATTAAAATTTTAATTGACTTTTAAATATGTAAATAGATATTTTATTTCAGTATAAAATACCAAATGAATTTGAAGTTTACAAACAAAACAAGCACACACACAAACATACAAACAGACGTAGCATTACAAAAAACACACATACCAACGTATCGTTAACACACATTTTTTGTGAGTATCATATTTTTTTTTGTAGAAGTTATTTATAACTTTTTTTCCTTTTTAATTTTCAATAAAAGTTTTAATTGATATTATCATTGCAGTGATAGGTGCAAAATCAATTAAAATATTAATTGATTTAACAAATTTTTTAATTGAAACCCGTTTTCAGTTTTTTCTGTAAACATTTTAGTTTCACTCCAAATCCTCTTTAAAAAATATAAAACAGTTCATAGATACACCCTACCTATTAAATTTCGCTCTAAATATAATGCCGAACAAGAAAAAGTACTGTTATTTTTCCATACAACTGTAATTTAGTGCATAGTGCAAGCACTGTAATGATAATAATTGAGCAAAAAGATCTAAATTTACCATCATTTGAAATAATTAACGCAAGAATAAAAATAAAAATGTAATGCACCTATTAAAATATTGTTTACTGTATGAGCTTAAACGCTTTAAGAAAAAAAAAAAACTATGAGCCAGCCACATATTTGGCACGTTATAAAAATGTTAAACAAAATAGAATCTCAAGAATTTAAATAAAAACGCTCGAGTGTCATACACTAAGACCAGTTGACTGATTGTCTGTTTTTTAACAATTAGTTGAACGAACTTTTAAAAGTTTTCGTTTTCATTTTATTTCTATATTTCATTTAAAGAACCATGGGCATGCGTATCTCAAACTGATTTCAATGTCAGACAATGCAAATCCAAAGTTTGTTGACTTAAATGTGTTTATGATTTACAAATAATTTTGACAAGTAGACAACGACATTTGAAAAAAATAATAAAAAAAACAACTTCAAATACATAAAACTTTGAACTTTATAAATATGCAAACACCCTCGATGTTTTGAAAACAATTGTAAATATTTATTAAGGAAATGTTTAACCCTTTAGCTACAAATGGTTTATATATGTGCCTTTTTTACTTCTTTTATTTCATTAAAGCCTTCTGGACAATTTCAACATATCTTTATGTGATCGATGTAAAGAGAGATGCAGCTTTTTAGGGATAAATAAGGAGATGTAGATTTTTGGGGATACCTTTCCTAAGGGATACCTAGCAGTCTTACAGCCTAACAACGTCATTCCAAAGTCAAAATGAAAACTATGTTTTTGATTTTTGATGAATTTTTAATTTTTTCAATCTTAAAAATTAACTGTTGGACATATAATAAAATGTTGATTTTTTATATTGGTTGTAGTTTAAGGCAAAATAAAAAATTACCCTATTCAGGATCGAAAGTCCATTAACATGTTAGCTTTAGCACTATATTTACTTATTTTAAGCCACAAAATCAAGTCTCTTAAAAGTTTGGTCAAAAAATCTCCATCGGTTAAAGTTTGATCTTTAAAGGGGTTAATAATGCTCAAGAAAATATATCAAATGTTTTTAAAAGTACCCTGATTTTTAATACGCACACGATTTTGCGACGCATATTATTTACTCTCATATGTTGCTTTCCAAGCCAACTGTCCAGCAAAAAAAATAAAAAATATATCGCAGCAATTCCAAGCTAACAGTAGTTTGTACTCCTATAAGAGGCAAACAAAAAATGTTAAATATTCACAAATTTTGCTCTAATTTTTGGTATATTATTTTATTATTATTATTATTTATATTTATATTATTTATTTATGTATATAATAATAATAATAATAAATAATAAATTATTATTTATTATTATTTAACCGAATGCGGCAAATGCTAGAAACTTCACTATATCAATATATATTTTAAATGAAGAATTTGAAAAAAAAAATTCAGAACTAGTTCTAAATTTTTTTGATTTAAACAATATTTAATTTATCTAAGAATCGGCCAAAATTCGTTTTTTTTTATAAAAAAGGTTCTTTTTATCGTAACAGAAAGTTTTATCATGTAACTCCACAGTGTAGAAACGGTAATGACATGCTATTACTTTTCCCACTACCAGTAATGTCACCAGCTTACTCTTTGCATTACTTTAACACAATTACTATCCAAAAGTTTTTATTTTTATCGTTATTTTAGATATAAAGTAATGATTCAAAATGTTTTAAAATGTATATTTAGACTCATTATTTTTCAACTCTGGTAAGTACATATATAACTACTTATTTTATATTTTTTGTAAGCTGGAAAGTAATTACATTTTGTGAAAGCCAGCCATTTATGTTTTTATGTCGATATAGCTCAGAAGGCAGAGCGGTTGACTGACTACATGGAGTCCCAGGTTCGGATTCCGTGTGGGAACGTTTTATTAAAAACAATATTTTCAATAAAGAAAATACACTTTTGTTTAATTTAGTTTTTTTGAAAATAATATTTTAGAATCAATATTTTTGACCATAATATTAAGCATATAGGTAATCACATATTTTTTGGTGTTTCGTAAGGTGTTTAGTAATGATGTGCCATTAGTTTGCGCGATATCGCCATATATAAGTAATCAGATATGTAATTATAATTGTAAGTACTTCCCATTACTTATATAATAACTTATATGGTAACGATTTTCTAAACTGGGATTATATTTTGTATGGAAGTAATAAGAAGACTCCACTGTTATTGTTCACCAATAATTTTTGTGTGAGAGAAATGCATTAAAAAATTTGAATCGCTAACCCATTATTTTATTATTTAAAGCAATATTGGCTACCGTTTTAGTTTTAACCCTCAAAAATGCCTAAGCTCTTTTTTTTTTTTATTATTAAATCTTCATTTACATAACCGAGCTCTTAGGGCCTTATATGGCTACTGTTTACCACTTCCTCGGCACAAAAAATAAACAATATGTTATACAAAAATATTTTAGGCGATATCTCCAAAATAGGTTAAGAGCGAATCTCAAAAACTAATCCATAAATACTACAGTAAAAAAATTAAGCTTTTTGTGATTTTAGTAAATAAGATATAGTGATTGTCGTTTTTTGTCTTCATGTCAACATGTATTTATTAAATTTAAAGGCTTTGCTAAGAATACGCTAATAATATGGCGAACATAATTTATGCAAACTTTGCTGGTTCTATTTTTAATTTTTGTGAAGGGGTATACCGACCATAGAGGTACACAGACCATAAAGTAAATTGTTCAGGAGACGAGAAAAACTTATGAAATGGTAAAAACTTGATAATTTTAAATATTTTTTTTTATAATTGAAAGCATGTTGGAAAAATTATGATTTGGTACGGTATTTATTATCCGATTTTGTCGAAAATTTAACCGTATTACTAGAACAATATTATTTATAAGCTAGAAAAGTTCCAAGGACATTTTTTCACGAAATGGAATGACAAGTCCGTGACTTTTTGAATGAAACATAGTTATTTAAAAAAAAAAAAAATTTTTTTTCAACATAATCTACTTTTAGGTAAATACACTTAGTCCAACGTTTCTCCAATTTTTGTATCCCTTCCACAAAATTGGATTTTTCGAGGTCCATAAAATAGACATTTCTTGACCATATGGGGTCGTTTTTTCTTAAATCGGTCCAATAAGTTGGCATAATATTCGCCGTTTATTGTTTTTCAATTTTGAAAGTAATCGATCTGGATTATCCCGCGAGCATCCCAAAAACTGTTGCCATCACCTTATTGGCCGACAAACTTACCTTGGCTTTCTTCGGAGCCGTTTGACCCGGAGAAACATATTGTTTAGACTGCTGCTTGTTTGCCGGAGTTTTGTAATGGATCCATGTTTTATCCACAGTTACAAAACGCAGCAAAAACTCATTCGAATTGCAGTTAAACAACTCCAAAAAATCATTTGAAGTTGTCACACGATTACGTTCATGGTCAATTGAGAGCAAACGCGGCACCCATCTTGCAGACAGCTTTCTGACTTATAATTTAAAATCGAAACCACACTGCCATATGAAATGCCTATGGCGTTAACAATCTCACTCACTTTTACTCTTCGATCGCAAACACCATATCGTGGATTTTTTTGACATTTTCGGGTGTATTGACCTAAATTGGCCGTCCAGAAAGTTCAGCGTCCTTTGTACTTGTGCGACCACAACGAAAGTCAGTAACCCACTTTTCTACCATTGAAATCGATTGTGCAGAGTCCCCATAGTATTTACCAAGCTTTTCCTTGGTTTGATTGACGTTTTTTTTTTTTTTTTGCAAAAAATATTGTTTAATGAGCACTCGAAATTCACTTTTTTCCATTTTTAAAAAAATCCACGAGGTTGTATGTTTTGAAAATCTGTTAAACGCAAAGTAAATTACGTAATTTGCTCAAAATTTGACAGTAGTCTACTAACAGGTGGTACTTGATGGGAGCAGTGTTGCATTTCATATAACTACGAGGGAAGTTCGAAAAGTCACGGACTTATTGATCCGCTCTCGTAATATTTTAAGTATGTACATACTAAAAGATCAAAGCGACGCGGCACAAAAATGTGTGTAAAAATTTTGAATATTAAAAATAAGTATAAAACAATAAATAAATAAAATAAACGAATTTAAAAAAAAATACTAAATAAATGATTGTGTTACAACAATTCTTTGATGAATTTGAAAATTAAAGAATTCTTTGTGAAGATCTAGGCTGAAAAAAACACATAAAATACGCCGTGGTGTACTATACGCAATAGGTAGTAAAAATGAAAATTAATTGCATATTACTTTTTGCTTTTGAAAGATAAGTATTTTTTATGATATTTATATTTCTCTTTTGTATTTTAGAATTATCATATATTCATGTAAGTAATTAAGAGTTATAATGCGTTGTTATATAATTAATAAAATATTTTGTTTATTTCCAGGTTTTTTTTATTTAATTGCATTACGTCAACGATGTGGAAGTCCTGATGTTTTTATATATATTTAAAACAATCACAAACAAATAGATTTAAATTACAGCAAAATAAACTAACTAAAGTAAAAATTTTATATAAAGTTGTTCAGTTTTTTTTTTCAATCTAATATACAGCAGAAAATTTTACTGACTTGAACAAGTCGATTTTCATTTCCATTGGACTAAGTGTTAGCAAGATATTTAGCTGATTTTACTAATTTTTTGCTAAATTACAGCTCACTGATTTTCATAAAAAATTTTCTGCAAGGATCCTCCCAGCATAAGTTTTGCTGACTCAACTAACTTGTTTGCTAACTTTAAGAACTTATATTTCATGTAAGTAATTGGGAAAAATTATGTTTTGTTATTTAATTAATAAACTATTTTATTTATTTCCAGATTTTTTATTTAATTGCATTATGTTAACAATGTGGAAGTCGTGCCATTTTTATATATATTCAAAACTTGAATAATTTTCATTTTCATTGCACAATTAAAGGTCGAAAAACCATAAAAAATTTATCAAACTTGTAAAAAAGACATAGTACGGTCTTGTTTACACCCCCTTTTACATCTTGTTTTCAAACAAAACAAGTGTGAAATAAAAAGGAGAATAAAAACAAAAAGCGTGTATTGTACATCTATCAAAGGTAGAGCTTGCACATAACGAACAAGTTTTCAATTTATTTTTGATCAATGGTGATAATCGTTAACTTCGAGCTCATATACTAGTTCTCATTTAGTGGGATAACTAGGTTAAATGAATGGTTGCTTGTTGTATGGGATGGTCACTTCTTTCAAAACGTGTTCTTATGATGGGGACCTAAAAAATTCCCGAAATAGATCTATCAACACATTCCTGAAAGTGGTCCATTAATAAATTTGAAAACAAAAACTCTATAGATTATTTGTTAGGGCAATAGCCTAATAAAAAAATATGGAGTATGGCCTCGAACTTGAATAATTTTCATTAGAAATGTTGAGGTTAAGAAGAAGAATAAATGTTTTTCTCTAAAAATTATAAACACTATTAATTTTTAAATCAGATTAGACTAGTTTCTGCCTTTTTATGGACAGGCTCATCAGTGATTTTCCATTTAATTTGCATTATTATTTGTGTCTTATAATTGTCAGATTGTCTCTATATGATACATTTTTCAACAACCTGCGGCTGTAAGAATCAAACCTGCGCTCATCTTACATTACAAACGTAACAATACCAAGTCATGACCGTTTAGCGATCACACCCAAGTATGGCCTCGAATCTAATGCAGTTTTCTTTCCTATTAGCTTTTTCTGTTATTGTATATTATACTCAGAAGTGACAACACTAATAACACAAATATTCTATTTTTAGATTTTTGTTTATTTTCTAATTTCCTCCGTCTCTATTTCACAATGTTACCAGATTGACTTATGCTTTTTAGGTTCAGCGGATGACAACTTTTGCGTTTTAAGTTGAGACATCGCCACAGGGAAAATTTTATATGGTATTTTAGTTTTCATTTTCATTATTCAAGACAATTAGAAAAAAATATTTAGATTTAAATTTCATTAAATTACATTACTCAAAGTAAAATTTTTTTTTTAGATTTTTTCAATCTACTAAGCTAAAGCAACAATTTTGTGCAATTCAACAAGTCGATTTTCATTTGAACTGAACTAAGTGTTAGCAAAACATTTTTCTGAATTTAAAAATTTTTTGCTAAAAATCAGCTCACTGAAAAATATTTTTGCTGATATTAGCAATTATTCTGCAAAGTAATCCCAGCAAAAATTTTTCTGACTCATTAAAATTTTTTTCCTAATTTTGCGGACTTTTTTTTCTGAGTGTAGTGTTTTTTATTTTAAAAATGCATTCAAAACTCAAAACAAATAAACTTGTAACACATAATAATAGATTTTTTAAGTAGTTTTTGAAAATTATTTGTAACAAACAACATTATTATGTGAAACAACACAGGAAGTAAATAGTAAACAATTTGTTTTGCCTTAAAACTATTTTGTTCATTATATTCCTACTAACTACGTACAAGTTTAAAGCACTCGAAAACACTTAATTTTATTTTAGTTTTATAAAATTTATAGAAGAAAAATTCTTGGAATTTTCTTCGTTAACTGAATTATATATTTTAAACTTAAATGTTTATTTATTATTTGATTTTAGTAATTTTAAAAAATATTATTGTACTTTGAATGGTTAAATTTACAATAAATAATCAATGTGGTCACGTGCCATATTCAAGGTGTTTGATTTAAATTATGATTGCCCATCAAGTATACAAAACTTCTACATTATGTACTACTTATAGAGGTTAATACACGTATGATGGTTTTAAATTCGGGTTTAAACATTTCTCCAAAACAAAACAAAAAATAAAAAAAAAAAAACAATAAACAAATGATTCAAAAGTTCAATATAATATTTCAAGGTTTGAAAATATTTTGTTTTTTAATTGTTGAACTACGAGTTCTCAAATTCAACACACAGTTTTCATAAGATCTATATTTTTTTGATGAATACAGAGAGAGAGAAAATACTAAAGATCTGATTTGCAAGGACAACTTAGCTTAATGACATTCCCAATTCAAATAAAATTCACCAAAATTACTCAAGAATTGTTAATCCTCTAAAATGTGTGTTTTAAAGACTTTTTATTAAACTTTTGAGATTTTTGCTTTGCATGAATAATGTTGTTTTATGTTTTTTTTTTATAAAATTGTTTGTTTACTTTAACGAAATGGCAGCATGTGATACATCATTGGAAAGGTCGGAAGCTCAAGTCATTTTTGGTACCAAAAAAAATATCGATTTTATGTGTGCAAAATTGACGAAAACAAATTGTGCTGGTTTATCTGTGCGGGGGTCGTGGGTTCGATTCCCACCAGAGGCACTGGTCCGTTTTCGCTACAACGCGACGAAGGCCATGGTAGCTAGTGATCGGTTAGGGTAAAAGGATATAATTTGTAATTATATGATTATTAATTAAAAAAAAAAAAAATTCTAAAAATTATGCTTAGTGTTGATATATAATATTTGTTAACCCACCTTCATCTCTGAAAATTATATAATATTACTAGTGTCCGACCAGAAAATGGTTTTTTGTCGATATTCGATATTTTAATGCATCAAGTTTCAAGAAACACTGAGATCTTTGGAATTGATTCATTTCCTGCCGGACACTGATACAATATGGGACATATATATCCCATTGGTCGTCAGAGATAAAAAAGAGGAGGTTTTTGTTCAGTTTCTTTGTTTTTAGTTCGTATAGAAATTTAAGCAATTTTTGTTAGATTTGATTAATAAAATGTGATATTTATAGATTTTTGTCTCTTGAATGCAAATTTGGTCTCCATATTTTTCTATCCCTTTACAGTTTTGAAATATCGTAAAAAAGTATGTCTTAGTAACTAAGGCGCGGTTCCAGGGGGAGCGAAAATGTGATATTTTTCAATACAAAAATGTAAAAAAAGATTAAAAAATTAATTAAAAATACGCTAAGTTCCCAATTTAACTATAAACTTAACATCAAATTGTATGAAACTCAATATGTACAATGCGATTCGGATCAAATTGTATTTCAATAAGATATAAGGTTATATCAAATTCGATACATTTCTTTGTTGCATCATATTATTATTTTTTAATTGCGCCAGTGGATTCTTTATAAAAAAGTGACAGGGGCATTCTGCTAACCCTTCATGTCGAATTTGCTGATATTTGATGTGCGATAAAAAATTTAAGCTGTAAAAGAAGCATCAAATTCGATCATTTTTTATATCATAAAAACTATATTGTGCTTAAATTAAAAATTAATTGACATAATTAAATTAATAATTGTATTAATTGTATTAATTGTATTAATTAATTGAATCAATAAAAGCAGGGCATGTTTTTTAGCATGCAGTTTTACTAGAAATGTACTAATACAAACCTAATAATTGAACAAAATTTGTTTGTGTTTTTTTGCGATTATAAAATTAATTTGAGACAAAATATAAAAAAAAAATATTTTTTGCTAAGTTTTAATTTAATTATAATTAGCGTTTGAAGATTGGCAGTATTTTCAAAATATATTATGTATAGAAAAACGAAACTGTTGCTAAGAAGACAATATAAGAATAGGTTTTTTGTTAAAGCTCTGCCTATTTTAAAGACTCTAGCTTTTCTAAAACTTCAGGTTCTGATGAGATCTTTAGCCAGATCGAAATGCAGGTATCAACCTAGATAAAATATTTAATTTGATATACGGAAATTAATAAAAATAACAAAAAAAAAATAGTTTTGATGTATATATGAACAAAAAACTTAAAAACTCTAAAAAATATTACTTGAGCCGGAGTAAAAGCTAATTTTTTTATATAAATTGAACATTTCTGGTCTTCAAAGTTTAGTAACATCATGATGCTTGTTAGGAAAATACTCTAGACACGTGTTTGATTGCTAAGAAGACGACAATGGAGCAAAATTTTGATTAATAGATGTTTTGTTAAAGCTCTGCTTATTCTAGAGGCTTTAGCTTTTCTAAAACTTCGGGCTCTGATGAGATCTTTAGCCAGATCGATATACATGTATCAACCTAGCTAAAATATTTAATTTGCTTTATTTTTGTAAATATACGAAAGTTGAAAGTTCGTTATAAATTAATAACAATAACAAAGAAAATAATATAATATAAAAACAAAAAAACTAAAAAACTGTAAGACATTTTATTTTGTTAAATCAATTTTGTACATTGCACGAAAATTTTGTGAATATTAATAAATTTTTGTAATTCCGATTGCAACTTCAAATTCCTATATTAAGAATTTTCATCCATATGACGAACACACTCTTGTAGATCAAGCACTACGATTTTTTGGTAAATAATACAAAACTTTGGTAAATTTATGTTTGGTCTCTCAATTTTTTTCTTTTTCTCCCAGTATTTTTAATTTTACGTTATTTCGTAAATAAAAATCATATTAAAATAAATAATTTTACATAAAAAGCACACAATTTTTGTAACTTTTATTGTAACAACAAATCAGAAAAAACTTTTGCTATAAAACCTTGTTCAAAACATTTTTTTGTATTAATTGTTAATAAATTTAAAAAATTAATATACCAATTCATGCGTAAATTGACCAGTTCATGCGAATAAGGACGAATAGACCACTTTTTCGCAAACACGTTTTTTTGCATAAATACATTTTATTAGCAGAGCCCTACAATCCTATGCAGAAATTTTGGGGACATTTTGACTTTTAAGGCTAAAAAAATGACTTTGAAAGTGCAATAATTCGTATATTTTTATATTTTTGTTTAAATTGGGAGTGAACTAACGCACAATTTTGATTAAATACAACACAAAAACATACAAAAATTTTACTTTCGGTAACAATGTGTTAAAAGAGCATTACGAGGAACAAACCACACTTATTATATTGGCAAAAAATTTTACCGTTCTTGAGTTATAAGACTTTAAAGTGTGGAAAGCAAAAAGGGCGAATATCCATCCTTAACAAAATATTATATAAAAATTATTTAGCTGCGAGTTTAAAATTGATATTAGCTAAAATTTGAAATTGTACACAGAAAAAACAATCTTAGCACATACAAACAAATTAACCAGATTTGCGAAAAAAAAATCTTCAGTGTTACCGCGTAATTAAGATCATATAACCACGAATACATGGTCTAAGCATATTTTAACCGTCTTTTGAATTATTTTATTTCGGAAATCAAATCTTTAAACATATTTTATAGTTACTTTCCTTCGATACCCTACCTACAAATATTTGGTAATGTTGTTTTGATATAAAGTATGTAAATAAAAATTCTTTTATGATTCATTGAAATATATAAATACTGACAAGGGAAGTCTCCCTAGTGTCACCCGCGGATCTTTATGGAATTGGTTTTATTTTGTAGAGCAGAAAAAATAAAGGGACACGCCCTTTTATGTTACGTCGTAATATGCAGTCAAGGGTTAATATTATAATTCCTAAAAATGTATTTAGTGTCATAAAGAATTACTACTGCATATAATGGCAGGAATATTAAAAAAAAAAATTAACAAAAAAAATCCTTAAAAAGTGTATCATGAAGTCCTTAAAGTGTTACAAACAAATACCAACCAGAGTTCGTCAAGTTTTGCAAGTCTCATGAAAATGTAGTCAAAATCTGCTGCAAAATAACACATTTTTATTCAAATTTCAATAAATTTTTTTGGATATTCGCCCTTTTTCCATTTAAGCAAAAATTTAAGTCCAATTTTTGGCAAGTTCTCTTTCGAATACCTTACTAAAATTTTGTATATAGATAGATGTGACTTAAATCTTTAAGCTAATACCAAAAAGTTGACAAAAATATTATTTTTTAACCGTTTCCTGCGTTTTTATTGTCCCCTGTAAAATTCTACAAATGGTATATTCGTCTTTATTCGCATGAACTGTTCAATTGTACAATAAGTGGATGATTGGTATAATAAGAGGAGCCCTCCTGATAAGCTAAAGTCTGAAATATTAAATAAAACAATTTACGGTGCGTGCTTTTTCAATTGATTATAGAATATTTAATTTAAAATTTTTTATAGAAATCGAAGACACCAATTAGGTACTTTAAAGATTCGATTATCCCTAACATCTTTATTTGATAAGTGCACTCGGGAAACTTCTGCTTTAAAAATATGTAGTTGTTTGGGTTGTAATACAGTTTTTTTATTTTTAAGTGAAAAAACAGTCATTTGTATAACAAATTAAATTTTTTACTAACCTTGTAGTTCATTTAAAAAAAAAAACATCAAATGACTGTTTTATGATTTTACGTTCATTTATTACAGTTGTTTTTTGTTATTTAAAAAAATAAAACAAAATAAATGTTTGTTTAATTTTAACTAACATATGTGGTTAATTTTTACTACAATTGTGGTTAAATTTTTGAACATTAAAAAACAAATGACAATGTTAGTTAAATTTACTGAAATGTAAGTCGTCCTTTATTTAAGTGAAATTTCATTCATTTTTAACTATATTTGCAGTGGTTTTTACCTACATAGTATTCTAAGTGTGAATGTATTTGCTTTAATTGTAAGATTTCTGGGAAATAAAAAAAAATTTATTTTCGTTGAAAACCCAAAATTTTCATAATTTTACGTAATATTTTGTTTCCTCAAATCAACAAAACATTTCGTAAATCTAGAAGCGTGTTCCTTTATTTACCATATAAAATATTTTAGTTGTACAATTTAGTTTTTTCGTAAAAAAACAAAAACATAATGAAAATTACAAAGAAAATATACGAACAATTTACAAAATGACATTAGTTTATTTTACGAAATATTTTGTTTCTGCAAAACAACGATAATTTCTTAAAATGTACGAACATTTTTGTACATTTTACCTATGAAATATTATGAGTGTGTTCCATTATAAATATAAGTACGCTTTTATACATGATCACTTAATGGTTTGTTTTGATATTTTAAAATTCTCAAATACGAGTACCTTCATTTCCACTTCCAACCACTTCACAATAAAGCTACAATTAACAATTGTATGTATAACGAACATGTGAATATCGGTGTAAATTTCCAAGCAAAAACGTGATTTGCATTCAAATTATTATTATTAATTCACTTTAATTACAATCAAAATTCTACGAAATTCGAAGCAAGGTGTAAATTTTGTTGATAAATAAAACTAAACTTTAAACAAATTTAATAACAACATAGTGACAGACTAATATGCATTGAAATACTACATATTTCTAGAGGAGATTGACATTATTCAAATATTTACGTAATGTAATAATAATCAAAATTGTTTTGAATACTTTTGACTGAAGTTTTATGTTACCTGAGACTTTGGGCTTAAGTAGACATAACAGAAATTATAATTTGATTAGCTTCTTTTTTCGTAACACATTCTATGTACTTTTTACTATACAATATAACCAAGCAAAAAATGTAGCTTATAATTTGAAATTTTTGTGCAAAACTAGCCATTTTCATTATTTTTATTTTCATTGAGTCATTCCGAAAAATTTCTATTCGATTTTAGTTTTTGTTTTTGGAATGAATGTGTTTGGATTTCATTAACTTCAGTTCAGTACACTTATAATACTATTTAGGTAAAGACCACTGCAAATGTAATTGAAAACAAATGATATTTCACTTAAAGAAATGATGACTTATATTTCAGTAAATTCAACTAACATTGTCATTTGTTTTTTAATGTTAAGAAAATGAACCACAATTGAAGTAAAAATGAACCAGATTTTTTAAAAAACAAAAAACGAATGTAAAATATTAATGTCATTTGATGTGGTTTCTTTTTTTTAAATGAACTACAAGGTTAGTAAAAAAATTAATTTGTTCTACAAATGACTGACATTTACATTGAAAATAAAGAAACTGCATTACAACAAAAACAACTACATATTTTTTAAAGCAGAAGTTCCCTGAGTGTAGTCCCTCCTTAAATGCGCAATAGAAAATGCAGAGTTCTCATTTATCCGAAAATTTACAAATGCGTAAAAACGCATATATTATATTTCTTTAAGTAAATTTTTTTTACACTTTTTGCTTAAACAAAATGGGTTTCTTTCATTTAGGAAATTTTTTGATTCGTTTTACTATTCACAAAAAAAAATATTTTCCTACTTTTTTCAATTAAATCGGTTTATTGAAAATTTTAAAAGCTGTCAATTAAAAATTAATTAAATCAATTAAATATTTGCTCAAATTCGACACATTGTTGTTGTTGTTTGTAATATTTATGTAGTTGTTTTTTATAAATGTTTATGTTTATATAAATGTTTATCATAAAATTGATAATGTAGTTTTTAAAGTTTAATTCCGTTTGGTTTGGTTTAAATTTTGTGTGTGTTTTAATTAAAAAGGGATTTAAAGGATATATTTTGTTCTGACTTTACGAATTTAACTCAGCCTAAGGGACTCATTTAAGCGGGGAACGTATGCATTTAAACGGAATTATTTCCATGCATTTTGTATAAAATAAATTTTTGGCAGCACTTTTTGTAAATTTAAACGGGGAAAGCACAGAAGCGGGACGCATTTAAGCGGGAACTACTGTATTTAACTTTCCTATGATATATGTACTGTATTAAGTTTTTCGAAATTCGGTGTAGTTTGCTTTCTATCACATCTCAAAGTTAGAAATTTTTAACAAAGCTAAGAAAAATATCTAATATTTCAACTAGGGTTATATAGTTGCAACAAAAATTCGACTTTTCGACTTTGTCGTTTTTTTTAAAAGTCAACTTTTGGACTTTTTTTAAAGTAAAAGTCGAAATAAATCGACTTTTTTTGTGAACATTTCTAATTTGCGAAAAAAACTTATTTTTTATAGTGTTTTGGGGTTTACTTATTGGCATCTTAATGTAGAATTTAGGCGCTGCACGATAAAGCCATGGGCAGTAAGGTCATATGGTCTTATTTCTCAAAAAAAATCGGAAATAATGCCATATGGCGTCTTTTCCAACTCATTGGGAAATAAGTAGTGTCCGACCGAACAGTTCGCCAAAAAAACTACATTTTGTTGGTTTTTTGATATCTAGAGGCAATGATGACACATTTTGGTATTGGAAACATGTTTGTTGAGCCGATTTAATTCGATTTTGTGTATAAAATTTAAGAGAAAAGCCGAAGTTTAGCTATAAAGTTAAAAGTTCGTCCGCCGAACTATTTTCGATTTGGCCGAACTTTCTGAGGCCGAACAGTGAATTCATTGCTTAACTAGAGACTTTTCTTCAAATTTGACACTCAAAATAGCATCTAATCAGTCCAATAAACATTTTTCCATCCGCCAAATTTGTCCATAATGCCTTAAAATACCGAATACAGACCAAATGCATTTTCTGGCCGAACTGTTCGGTCGGACACTAGAAATAAGACCATGGTCGTTTTGCAACCAAATGGGAAATAAAGCCATGTTGTGTATTTTTGTTTTAGTTACATAGTGACAAAATAATCAGTTGTCAGTGCGAAGTGTTGAAAAGTTATGGTACAATCGCGGGAGCGAGTGGGGTGGGGGTGAAGTAATATATAAATAAGTGGCTTTGCTGAGCAAAGTTTTCTTGCATAGCCGGCCTTCGGCCGGACTTAGGGGTTTTTTCTTCCAGTATGTCTCACTCTCGGCTTCGCTGAGGGAAGTTTAATAAGTGGCTTTGCTCACTTACTGAAATTTATATAACACTGTGCTCACTGTCAATGAAATTCCAAATACGAATCGAAATTTTTTGGAATCACTCGCTTTTCATGAGCCCAATTGAAAATGTTTTGTAACACTCAGAAAATTCTGAAATTTCCAATAATGTTAGGAGTCTTTTATGAGTCATAGAAAGAGACTTTATTAGCAAAGAACCCACCTTTATATAGCAGTGATTTCGGAAGGCCAGTAGTCTCTTTTATGCCTCTTTTCCAGCTTCTTTTGAAAATAAATAAAAAAAAGTAATTAACATTTCAATAATTACAATTTTAAACAAAAACTTTTGCTGGCATAAAGTTTTTAGTAAGTTCTTAAAGCCCGTTTTGTAAAAACGTGACGATTTTTTTAAATATTTTATTTATTTTTTACGTTGTAAATTAATCAATTCTTGAAGGTTGTGAGTTATCAAAGTGACAATTAATCCGTTTTTTTTTTTGTTGTAAGTTTTATTCAACACATTTTTTAGGGTATTGTTACAATGTTAATTGGGTCACTAGTTATCAGTGGAATATTCCTTTCATTTTAAAATGTTTGTCTATTAAATCTTCGTAATGTTAAAACAGACAAATCTAGCCCTAACCGCCAAAAAGACGTAAGCACCAAAATCATAATTAAGGTTGGAGTTTTTTTTATTTTAATTTTCTTTGGTTTATCCGATTGCAATGAAATTTAAATATGGCATAAAAGGCCAAAACATAATGGAAATGAAATATGTTTTAGCTTATAAATCTCACTTTTAGGGGTTACATAAGGGGGTTGTGGGCGTTGTGGTGTAATGGTTAGCGCGTTGGACTATTACACAGAAGGTCCCGGGTTCGATCCCCGGTGCCGGCAACATCAAAATAATATGTATGAGTTTTTTCTATCCCTCATAGGTATCGCAATGTCCACCTTCGGTGTTCCCATAGCAATTAACCCCACCGAAGTAAAATAATGAATCAGGGCTATGAACCAAAAAGCTTCAATAAGTTCGCCAACTCTCCATCAGGTGGCGAGCAACAACTGTTCTAAGACTTATCATCTCGCGCAATTACAGTGTTGCCATGTCTGAAGCCCTTCATCTTTCCCCACCTTTCATCTCTGTACTATCCCTTTCCAAAGAAAGCAACACGCTAAATATAGGAAGTATTTCCTGAGTGTTGCCTCTCTTTAAAAAAAAAAAAAAAAAAAAAAAAAAAAATAAGGGGGTATAATCAGACCCCATTATTGTTCTTTTGCGTTATTTCTTGATTGGGCCAAAGAAAATATGTATACTCAAGCGTGTCCAAGATTTTGAGTTATTAATTAAAGAACAAAAGACGTAAGTGACACCTTGCTGCCACGAAATATGTAAACAAACTTTAGTTTGTCCTATAGGAATTGGCGCTTACGTCTTTTTTGTTTTTGCTGAAATTCGTAACGGTACTTCTTAGAGTTCTGAAATTTAGAGGAATGATGCAAGTGATCGTAAAATATTTTCATAAAAATCCGAAAATCATGGCGCTTACGTATTTTTAGCGGATATAGGTCGAAATGGTTGGTCATAATTTTATTTGCCTGAGTACATATTTCATTGATAGCTTCACATTTTTTTTTAAATATTAGCCCTCTAACAGGGCACGAATACGTCGGCTGAGTATTTTATACTTAGAAATTAATTTATTCCGATAGATAACTAAAGCTAATGTTTAGTAAATAAATTGTTCGTGTGCCATTCACGGTTTGAAAGCGTGAAAGCGTAAACATTTCGTACAATTTCAAAAAATATTTTTTTTTTTTAATAAACATACACTGCGCTGCATAACTATAATTACAAATGATTATTGATATTTTTTCTAATATCACAAACATTTTATTTTACCTTATAACTTTTTTTAAGAGCGTAATAACTAGGGCAAGTAATTTCATGCAACTAAATAAAGCAAAATATGCGCTTAAAATATGCAGTAAATAATCCAAAATATGCGCTTAAAATATCGAAAACCAAATAATATGCACTAAAAATCTTAAAATATGCAATAAAATTTAAAAAAAAATTAACGTACAATTTTGGGATTTTTAAAAATCGATTTTTAATTCGATTTATTAAAAATTAAATCCGTTATTAGTGTCGAACACATGAAAAGGGTCCGCCAAATAACTTTTTTTTTTGAACTCCTGAGCCAATTGGACTTTGTATGGCGTCATACCAAGGTCTTTATGCAAAATTCGTCTCAATGATGTCTCCGAAATGTTCAATTGTTGAGAACGACGGTGAATTGATGTTGATGGCGCTTCACGCACACTTTCTGCCACAGCAGCAATATTCTCGGGTGTACGCACTGTTTTTGGATTTTCACGCTTTGGTTTATCGATGAGGATGCCAGTTTCTTTCACTTTTTTCACAAGATAACGAACATACGGACCATATTCGTTCAGCGGAAGGAGTAAACTAATTATCTGTCAAATCAGACATGAGCTAAGTGTTACCATTCACGAAATAAGCACTAGTTGAAAAAAAAAACGTTAGATGGCGGACCCTTTATATGCTAGGTTCAGGGTTACAAATGTTTTCTTGTGTTTATTTTTAATTAAAAATTAATTTTAATTTTTACAAAATATGCAATTAAATTGAAAATATGCAAAACAATGCCAAAATATGACATGAATTATGCATTGATAGCAAAATGTGCAAAAATATGCACTTATAGCTAAATATGCAAAAATATGCAACTGCTCGCTGATTTTTTCCTGGCTTTACTAACTTTTTTTTGAGTTCAGGTTATGTGGTACTATTGGGTACAAACTATGTGTTAAAATTTGTTATCTTTAACTAAACTAAAAAAAAGGTAATAAAGTCAGCAAAAAATGTAGCTGAGTCAGCAAAGATTTTAGACAGGAGGGCGCTTGCAAAAAGATTGCTAATATCAGCAAAATCTTTTGCTGATAATCAGCGAGCTGATTTTTAGCAACAAAATTAGTAGATTAAGCCAAAGCTTTACTAAACACTTAGTGGGTTAAAAAATAAAAACCCCTTGCTAAACTTTAATAAAATTTTTGCTGAATATTAGTAGACTGAAAAAAACTCAAAAACTTTGTAGAAAACTTATACTTTAGTTAATTTATTTGCTGAAAATCATAAAACATATTTTTGTGATTCTTTTAAAAATAATTTACAATACGTTACAAAATATAAAAATGTTCATACATTGACGACATAAATTAATGTAATATCTAAACGTAATGCAATAGAAATAATTATATCTAACATAAACAAAAATTATATTTCCACTACTTTCATCAATGGTTGTCTAAATGATGCTATATTTTAAAGAAACGCAAATACTGCAGATAATTATCGGAACAAAAAGAAAAAAATCAAAATATGACATATCAACAATCTTTTTGCAATAAGAAAAAGGAAACATACAAATCTACCTATGATGTATGTCTTTGTCCTTCGCTTTAGTCTGTCTACCTGTCAACCTGTCTGCATATTTGTCTGTATTTTGAAAACACTAGATTATTAATCTCTATAAACATTTAGTTTAGAAATTCACATTTAATCTTTATTAAAATTTTAGCAAAAAATTTGCTAAAAATTAGTATACCTGACTTACAAGACATTTTACTAACTTATTTTTTTGAGTGTAAGTGAAAACTAATTATAAATTTTGTAGAGAACTTTTATTATTTGCATTTAAAGTTTAAATGGATTATGCATTGGAAATTTTTGGGTACTATTTTATATTTAATCTAAATGCCCCTCGAGTTCAAACGATTATAAGATTCGTAATGGCATTTAGAAAATAATTAATTGATATTTTTTTCGCTGAATATCAATGCACTTGTAAATGAATGTATACATATTAATAAAAATACTCTTGTTTTTAATTTTTTTAAAATTTAACGGATTGAAATTGTCTAAAAATTATATGAATAGGGAGTTTTCGAAAGTTCATAAGAAAGAGTAATAAAAAAATGTTCTATTTTAGAAAGACCATACATTTAGTTTTAAATGGTTCTATATAGACTACAAGGATTTAAAATTAAAGAAGTTTTAATAAATTGACTAGTGTTTTTTGAAATTTTTAGTTAATCTCAAGTTAATTCCATTTTGTACCATAATAGTTATTTTCTATGGATTCTTTTTTTTTATTTTTCTACAGTGACAAAAAACAGCAGATGAAACAAAATATTCTGGAGGCTCTAGCTCTTCTAAAAATGAAATACTAGTATCAACCTAGCTAATATACGGAGGTCGAATATTAACATTCAAATAATCTCGATGCATATTAAAACAAAAAACTAATTAAACTGTAAAGAATTTAAAAATATTTCATTTAAATAAATTTGGCTTACTATAGAAAATATTTCATATTAAAAGTCCCAGTTTCCTATAACAGAATATAATATATTTCCAAAAAAAAAACTGGTACCATAAATTTATTTCCTCACGAAACTTGGTAAACTTTTACTATATTTTTTGTAAATGATACACCATTTTTTTTGCGTTTGTAATTACCTGCAAAAACAAATTCCAGTGTATTTTTCTGCGTGTAAACAAACATGTATTAAACAAATTTGTAGCTAAATTAAAGCAGAAACAAAATTGAAAGAAAAAGATTTCTAAATTAACAAAATTTTTTATAAAAATCAAAATATTGCTTTTTCATAAAATATTTTTTAAATATTTTATTGAAAAGGAAAAAATAAAAATAACCCACTGTATTTAAAGAAAATCCATAGTTAATGGAACGCACAAAAAATTCTTTGCCAAATAATTAGGAGCATTTCAACTAATAAAATTTATTTACAAAAGTCTTCCAAAAACTAATAACATTTAACAAAGTTTTTGCTTGTTTCTACTTAATTATTGAAAACGAAAAAACTTTATTAGTTGAAATGCTCCTATTTACTTGGCAACCATTTTTTTTTTGTGTGAATATTCCTCACAGATAATTTTGATAGTTCTTGTTTTTTGCAATATAGCAAATATTTGCATTAATATTATATATTTTTTTAAAAGCATTTTATCGAAATAATAAAAAAACAAAAACTAATCAATAAATAAACAATTGTATATACTTATCAACCAGAAATCAATATTGACATTCTTCAAATAAAAAAAACAAAAAGACCTTTCACAACATTTAATAAGTACGTACCAAAGTGGAATCGTACGCGTATAGATAATAGATCGGTGGCACTTAAAAAAGTTTGAAAAAGTGGAAGAGGCTTTTGTGTGTTTTAGACAAATATGTATCAGTATAATGTTAAAGTGTTAATGAATAACTTCAATATTTTTAAAGATTTTTGTATTGTATGGTTGACTAAAATAAATATTATCGAGTAACGAATATAATTCTGTTAATCATAAAAATTTCCACTGTTAGTAGACAAATAGATAAAAGAATTGTTATTTATATCTGTTGTCGACTGCTGAGATTGTTTTTAATATAATTTTTGGAGAATTTTGACAACAACGCACTATGGGTCCAAACCAATCTTGGGCACAAAGAGAAATGAGTATGTATTAGTTATTTTACAAAAAAATGAGATTGTATTGGTACAATTGCACTGAACAAAATCACTTGGTTTTGTTTGTTTTTTTTTTTTTTGTTTGTTTACATTGTTCTATTGTTTTACTATTTATGTCCTAACGTGATAAATTTCAGCTATGAGGCGAATAAAAAAAAAGAAATATTAATAAGAGAAAATTGATAGGTAATAAAAAAAAAGTCTTTTTAAGAAAATAGTCACATGAGTTCTTTGCCAATAATGTACTGGGCAAACAAATATATATAAAACAAATATGGATTAAAAAATTAAAAAAACAAAAAGCAAAAAAAAATATTTTATATTAATTCTTATAAAATACAACAAAATTCAAAATACTTGCGTTGTAATTGTTTTTAATATAAAAAATTATAGCTCAGGGATTTTTAAATTTTTTAACTTATAGATTGTTTTAATATTTTAGGTTTTGTGTGTTAAAATTAAGTTATGAATGAATAAATAAATCAAGATATATTTATGTACGTATATGAATAATAATGATTTAATAAAGAAAAGTGAGTAAATAGAATTTATAGGTAATAAAAAACGTTCTTTAAGAAACAGGTAAATAAGTTATTTTCACACAATGTATTGCATTAAAATAAAATTATAACTAATGTTATTTATAAATTCATATTAAATAAAAATTATAAAATTCAATTAATTTATAAATTTCTTTGTTGTATCATTTTGTGTCGAAAGTTTGTTCTATGAACATGTTATAAACTGCTCAAATTTGAATACGAAAAAGGTGTTAATAAATTCAAAAAATATTAAAATTAATCGGAAAAACATTATTAATTTTTATTAAACAGAAAAAAGTTGCAAAACTCTGCATTGTTTTATTTTTTTGAAGTTAGATTATTTAAATACTTTTGGTTTTGTGCGTTAAATGTAAGTAATGAATAAATGTATAAAAAAATTTATTAATGAAAAAGTTAATGAATTAATGAATGTGTAAATGAATGAAATAAATAAAATACGATATTTAATGAATAAAGAAATATAAGTAAATATATTTAAAAAAGGTATTTAAAACACAAGGCACTCTGCTTCATTAAAAATATTCAAGCTAAATAAAAATGCGTTTTCCCAATCAAAATCCCACATAATGAATGAAAAAAAAAAACATTTAAAAAAAATTATAGTACGCTTGGCTTTATTAATTAAAATATCATTGGTTGTTGTCAAATACTCTCTGTGTACTTATTTTATTAAACAAAGCGACACAAAGCGACATAAACCTACTCCATCCAATGCTGGCAAGCAACTAAACAATTTTTTTTGGTTTTTTTCGGTTTCTCTTTATATTTTTATTTACGTTCGGGTTGTGTCTGTGTAAAACACGATTAGTCTTCGTTGTTTCAACAAGTGTTTGCCCGACACTGGTCCAAACTATGGCCAAAACCATAAATGATAAGTACCCTATGGGGAATGGGACCGGTTCTGCGTGTGCCACAGGATCGATCCCTTCGTGCCACAGACCGGTCCTCTGCTAAACCCTACCCTATGTAAACAACGGGCAACTTTAACATTGGCTTGTCCTGCTTTAAACCACATAGTGGCATGCCACAGGACTAACCAAAGATGGGCATACCACAAGACTGTCGCAAAAGGTCCATGTCGTATAAAATAAACGGAAACTAAACAGCTTCCAATGGGTAAAATTCTGGCCAACTGGATTTTTCTTGTTAATAAGCATTCTGGTTAAGTGGTATGTCCTCCCTTTACCAGTCATAGAATTGGTAATTTTAGGACAATTGACACTGCTTAACCCACTTCAGTATTAAATTATACCAGTCCTGTGATAAGTCCTTCTTTAACCAGTCACTTTAAGGTCAATTGACTCCTCATTCCCCATAGGGTATCGACCCGAAATTTGGCAAGGTTATTTGGCGTGATGTTTCTAGGCTCTGTATACAAAATTGGCTTCTTTTAATGAATTTAAATAGAAATGTATTCATTATAAAAATGTATGTGAATAAAACAATCTTAAAATATTTAATCAATCTATAAACATTAGTGTAAATAAATCATTTTCTTTATCTATTTATCACTCACGATAAAGATAAGTCACTCGTGATGCTCTATGATGCAAGATGTTTTTCACTGAATTTTACACATCATTCAGCATTTTACATTGAGCTAAAATTGAAAAAAATACAATATTCAATTTGTTGTCCCCCAGTGAAATTTGCAGCCGAAAATATTCGCTGAACATTTTAACCCTCAAAACGCCCTCAAAACTCGTTGTTAGGTATGATTTAATCTAATCTAAACAGTTATTAGTGAATTCAATTAATTATAACTTTTGCAAAAAAGTTTTTCTCTACAAGGTGTATTGTTACTCCGAACGTCCATGTTAAGCTTAAGTATTCATCAGTTAAGAAAATTTGTGGCTGTGCCTTAAAACGTTCGTTATACCACTATCAACTATTACAAATTTGTTGGACGAAAATGTGAGCCTTCCAAAAAGAATCATAAAAGAAACAAATATTTTAAGCAAATTATTAAATCCAATAAAATTATTCAGAAAAAATGACCAAAAAAAAAATTGATTTTTGAGACTATAGAATTTCTTTTAATATCTTTTTTTGAATAATTTTTTAATCAAAAACTAAGACTCTTTTGGATGAACCACTTTTGAGTCCGTTTCAAACTAATTTTGGATCTTGTTTACTGGCAGGGTATCATTTGCTAATTTTATGGATTTTTTTTTATCAATTTATATTTAATCTATATATATAAAATACAATGTTTGTATGTTTGTCCTCTATAGACTCTAAAACTATCCAACCGATTTGTCCCAAACTGGTTTCATTTGAAAGGTTATAGTCCAAATTAGGTTTTCGGCTATATATATTTCAAGTGGGTGTGGCCCCTCCCACATAAATTGAATAACATCATATATCTTGACTATTATGATAGCAAGAGTTTTGAAACATTGCAGTATCCCATATGTTACTGATTTGAATAATTTGGGCGGGATCGGACCAGTGGGAGTGGCAGCTCCCATACAAAGTAAATATTTAATATCATATATCTACAGTACTATAATAGCCATAGTCTTAGAAATTTGTGCACGTTGATGATTTGTTAATGTGAATAGTCATGGTAAAAATGGGCGTGATCGGACCAGTGTGCGTGTCAGCTCCCATACAAAGTAAATATTTAATATCATATATCTACAGTTCTATAATAGCCAGAGTCTTAAAAATTTGTGCACATTGATTATTTGTTAATGTGAATAGTCATGGGAAAAATGGGCGTGATCGGACCAGTGGGCGTGTCAGCTCCCATACAAAGTAAATATTTAATATCATATATCTACAGTTCTATAATAGCCAGAGTCAAAGAAATTTGTGCACATTGATTATATTATGAATAGTCATGGGAAAATTGGGCGGGATCATACCAGTGGGAGTGGCAGCTCCCATACAAAGTGATTATTTAGCTCATATACAAAATTAATATTAATATTAAATATCTAGGGTTCTATATTAGCTATATAGCCTTCAAATTTTCCATCAATTACAAATATTAGTAGTCGAACTGAAAATGGGCGGAATGGGATAAATGGGCGTGGTACCAAAAGCAAAAAACAAATAAGCATTAAAATAAATTATCACATTCAAGACTTTTTGCAAGGTTATTTAATAATGTTGTTCAAAAATTGTTTTAGCGTTCCTCATAGTCCTAGAATAAAGGCGATAGAAGGACAAAGAGGCGTTGGGCTTCCCATGAAATTACAAATTTTAAAATGATTTCCTAATGTGAATTTATTTTTTTAATTATTTATTTGCGTAAAAGAAATTTCTTGATTTAAAGAATTAATTACAATTAAAATTTGAAGGCAAAACAACGTTTGCCTGGTCAGCTAGTTTAATATAAACTCTAAATCCTTCTCAATCACGCGTTATTTTGTCTCCTCTGATTATAATCAGAAAACAGAAAAAGTGACAAAATCAATCAACCGTATTTATGAAAAATAAAATATATGTAAAAAATATTTTGTAAATAAATAAATAAATAAATATTGGAAAAAAGACAAAATAAGCTAAAGTTTAAAAAAATAAACAATAAAAAAGGAAGACAAAACTAAAAAATCACTTTTAAAGCTCAAACATTTTAAGAAAAGGCTATTTTTTAGATAAAAAATGATAAATAAAAAATTGCAACTTAAACAAATATGAGTAAAATTGGCAAGAAAGGATATTTGTCTTTTATGCTCACTACTTTTAAAAAAATCTGAAGCATTATTACTACACTGCGTTGCAAAACTATAATTACACATTAATTTCATTAAATTTCTTAAGTTAAAAAAAAGTAGCAGAGTTCAATCGGTATAAATTTTAAACCAATAGAAAATTAATAATATTTAACAAAAAAAAAAACAATTCATTTAATTTTTATTTTACTATTTGAAAAAGAATAACAAAATCAATTAGTTTTTTATAACCATAAATACACTAAACTTAATATATCAAAATTTACAAAAATTTAAGAAAAATATTTTAAAGCAGGAGTTGTAATAACGCGGGAGGGCTCCTTTTTTTTTTGAATCAACTCGAAAATTTGATCAGACATACTGTCTACCAGATTTACTCGAAGTTCTTAAGTTATAGATCTCCACGCATCAATAACTGCCCCTTTTAGATGGAAAACGCTTTCATATTGACGGTTTTGTGCGTAAAATATACGGGTTAATACTCCCCAAATGGGATTTTGATCAGGAGAAATATTTCAATAGTCTTATATCTTTGGACGATTTAAATTCCATGTTCCGACGACTTACATGTGCTGAGGTATTGTCTTGTTGGAAAATTTATACTTATTCGTTGCAATAAATGGCACCAGTTTCTCTTCAGATAATGTAATTTACTCAGGAGAATTCATTCTGGTGCTTTGAAAAACCAAATAAAAATTTATTTTTGAGAAATATCGTGGTTCCTTACTTAGTGTGCATAGTAAAACCAGTGCATAGTAAAACCATCTGGACCATCAGGGTTAAACTTTTTCTCCTCAGAAAAAATGAGCTTTAAAAGAAATTTATGTTTAAACAGTCCTACCAACAACAGCGATTATAGACTTACCTTTCTCCAGTTGGTTTGGAAATTTCTTTTAACGAATTCAAGACGAGCAGTTTTGTGGCGGCGTTTTGTTGGCGAAAAGCTTTTATTCAGAAAGCTTTTTTTTTGGGCCGCCTGTTTTATTTTTGCCATAAGCATTCGGACTATTTGCAAAATTTGTGTCAACCACATGTAAACGGTTTATTTGCAATTTCCCCAAAACGTAAGCCACTTTTTATATAGGCTGAACTTTTCCCTTTTTCAAAATCCCTTAGATATGAACCCTGCAGCGTTTTATTGCAATTTGATTAAAATTGCTCAAAAAACAAAAATAGTCCTTCAATTTTTCTTTATCTGCTATTCTTCTTTGTTTACCGTTATATGTAATTATAGTTATAAAACACTACACAATTTTTCTCTTAAATCAATACAGCAATCTCTTAAATGTTACACAATAAGAGATCAGCTATCATATAACTCTTTTGTAATTATAGTTATGCAACGCAGTGTATATGCAGAATTTACTAACAAATTTTACTTTTTTTCGAACAACTTATGTTACATTATTTTTTGGAAATAACATTATTTGTTGTCATAAAAAATTTAAAATCGAAAATAAGATACTTTTGTAACTTTTGTTGTTTTATTTTAGCCTCATTAATCAAGGCTGACAAAAAATTTTTCGAACATCATTAAATTCATGTTTAGCTGCGGCCCGAAATGACCACAGACTTATTTATTTCAATTTACAAAAAAAATCAAAGCTTTGTTTACCACTACTGAATTTTAAGAAATATTATAACATAACATTTGAAGATTCTCTGCCAAAAATTTTGGACAAATTGAGCAACGTTAACCCGTGCCGTGCCGGATTAAGATATATTGAGATATTGCGGGAATTTATTTATTTATATATTTGAACAAAAAGTAATTAAATTCTTTTTTTTTACAATTACGTGGCTAAATCCATTCTTTCACAACGAAATATTTAGAACTAAATTAACCCTTAGATGCTCTTGGTGCCTCAGATATTCTGTGGCAGTATTTATAACAGAGCTAATACATAATTTTATCTCTATATCGATTAATTTATCATCTAGAATTAAAACTAAGTATAACCATGTTTAAAAAATTGGCAAAAACTGAAAAATATAATTCTTCCATCATATAAACACAGTTTGAATTTTCAATCGATTTTCTGTACGACTTTTCTTTATGTGATTGGCACCAAATTTCATATATATCATATTTATATAGAAACGAAACAAACCCGACCCATCCTTGCCCAAAAAGTGCGTTTTGTTTTCATAGAACACCCCTGGATCCATATTGCCAATTATATCTTTTTCAGTTCCATTAGAAATTTGTTTTTAATTTAATTTTTTTTTAACTACATTCACACTTAACCCCAAAATACATATTTTACGTTTTTTTTTTAGCTTTCGACTTTAAAATTCCATATAAATTTTAAATCGGAAACGCTTTTTTGGAATTCAATATGAACGTAGTACAAAATATGGAGCAATGTGTTAGTTATCGTGTTAATTTACATATTATATATGTGAAGAAGGGCTATAACTTTTTTACGTTGCACCAAGATATAGGCAATACTGTACTAATAAAAAATAATTTTCTTAGGTAATTTGGGAGACCAGACCAATGACTAAAACATCACATCTTTATCAATTTCTAAAGATATTTTTAAAATATCCTTGAACAATTACAGACATTATTATACTCAAGTAAATGGTCAAAACTACACAAATAAATTAAGACCAAAAGTTACGATTTCGTTAAATTAAGCGATTAATCGAGTAAATTGAAAACCTCAAAATCGAGTCACTCGGTTACTCGAACAAAACCAAATCCGAGTAATTGAAACGCCCTAATATTATCCTATTAGCAATAGCATCTCTTTTAACGGACGGTGATTTTTTTCCGGTACAATTTGCTTTCATTGACATTCGAATGTCTCGTTCGTCACCGCAAAACAACAATTATTCTCATTACTTCAGGGCTGCTGGTGTTTAAAACTTTTAATTTAGAGCAAACAAACTTAATTTAATTTAAAAAAAATCAGGAATATATGAAGCAGAGATAATTTTTTTTATAAAATTTCGAACTTTGTCACGTGGCATGGCAAATATTTTACTTTTGAATATAAAAATATATATTTTTTATGTAGATGAAAAATTAGAAACAGATCCACTTAACTTACAAATAAAATTACAAACATTATACTAAAAACACAGGCCAACAAATTCTAAAAACGTCAAGACTCTGGGAAGGGGGTATACTTTGCAAAAGTTTTGATATGCGCTGCATCTGAGCTCAGAATTTCTCCAACAGACTTTCGAGATATCTTTACCTAAATATTTAAAAACTGTTTTTTTTTCGCTATATTCGGGACGTTATAACACCGGGAATTGAGCTTCGTTCACAAAGCTTTTTATGTCATCTGAAAATCCTACCTGTTTGGATTCAGCGCTCATAAAACCTTTTGAAAAGTATACTCTAGTACTCGTTTTGGAAAACGTGTTGGCCTGTATAATTGAATTAAATTAATTTATACTATATCCATTGTAATTCTCAAAAATATATTCACCATATAAAATTTATAATTTTTTTTAATTTCATAATTAATAAAAAAAAATTTTTTTTGAATAATTGCTAAAATTTATTTAATAGGAAATTTTTGTCACATCATACTACTCAACGTCACGTATCACACTATGGGTTGTAAAAAAAAAAAGTTTTATTAACCCTTTCACTACCCTTGTACACTACAGTGTATACATTTGTTAAAAAATATTAAAAATATAATAATGCAGTAAAACCTAATATTTTGTTTAAATATGTTCACTAAGATCCTGGTCATTGAAAAAAAAAATAATCAAATGAATAAACTGTTTATCAGGCCAACATATTGCGATATGTGTTAACAAAGTCCTAATTTTTAATCAACTTTTATCTTCTAAACTAACAAAGCTAGAATCTAGAATTTGGCACTTATCATCATTTAATGATGGAAACAAAGTCAAAAAAGCATTTTTAGTTATTCGAATGTTTAAGTGGTAAAAAGGGCTGAGAAGCTTTAATAATTCGATTTTCGGACCAAGTTTTTGTTGGGTAGGACGGGAGGAGGCATGCATGCAAACATTTTTGTTTATAATTTGAGGACCATAACAAGAATCTGAAGTCAAAATAGAAATATATACACAAACAAAAAGCCCGTAGCGAAAGACTTAATTCTACAAATTGTCAAAACAAACTTAAAATACTCTAAATCATACTAAAAAGTTTTATCAAAAAAAGTCCGAAGCAATTTTCAGAGTTTTGCGTTTTTTAAAAGACGAAAAACCCAACTTCTATTTTTGTCAAATCACGTCACCCAGTTTAATTGTTTATATTTTAGGACCATGAAGTTCGATTGTTTTCTTATTTACGTTTCACTTCATTGAAACGTACGACTGTAACGTATGTGACTATGGAAATGCCCATATTGTTTTAAAATTAGATACTGACGTATTATTAAAAAAAAAAAAATAATTTTTTTATGACAGAATAATACGGTTTATATTTTGGTGTATAAGTACACAAAGCGTACGGGTACGGAAATTAAAAACTGTTCTTTCTTAAATTTTGCGTTTATTTCCTTTAAAAAATATTCCTATATTTATAAAATAGAATATTTTATTATATACAGTCAAAAAAAGTTTTTTTAGTATTTTTTTTTTAATGTTTCAAATTAATTTTTTAATGTTTCAAATTAAAATATAAAACAAACTGTATAATAAACCTTTCAGGGTTGGAAAAACATTTATGACTTTAATGTCATAAAAATATGATGTTTACACTATATACGACATTACATAAATCCGGCTATATTTATAAAAATTTGTTGTATTAAGTCTAGACTCTAGAGTCATGTGCCATGTAGGGTATACTAAAATCTTCACATATCTTTTCTCTACCTTTTGATTATCTATGCTAATTGTTGTTATTATAAATCTCGAAGATTAATTTCGAATATTTTTCCACTCCCATGTATGCTTTTATAGTTGTAAAACTTACAATGACTAACAAGGGGAGTCTCCCGATGCGGTCTCCTCGATCTTAATGAAATTTGAATATGTGATAAAGACAAACAAAAATAAAGGGACACGTATTTTTTTTAGCGGCCCAACCTCACGTTTAATTTCTAAAAGGTGGGGTCAAAGTTAATACATTTTTGAATGGAAACATGTCTGAAACTAATGAAATTCTGATTTTTTTAAACGCAGTTTTAATGTACTCGAGAAAACAAAAAATACAGTGAACTCTCAGAAACGTGAACTATTTTTTGCAAGGGGTGTTCGCGTTTCTGATTTTGTTTACGTTTGTAATTGGAGTTTTTTTTAACTATTTTACTACAGAATTTATCCACTTAGAATAAATTCTATTCCAAGTACTTCAGAACCAATCATTATGTTGATTATTTAATAAAAAAAATAATCTCTATGCAAAGATTTTGAATATTTTTCTCCATAAAAATTCTTAAATTCGACCATACATTTTTAGACAAAATTTTTAAATATTCAGACACTTGTCTATAGACAAAAATATTAACATTTTAAGATTCTGGGACTTTTTTAAATAGATCAAATTCAGAATCTAAGACAATTTTTGCATACCCAAATTATTGATTTTAATACGTTTTTGATATTTAACAGTTCTTAATTTCTAATACATTTACAATAAAAATAACTGATAATTCTATTTAAATTTTATTCCATACGTTTTAAAATAATTGTAATCAGGATAAAAGTTAAAGAGTTTTTCTGTTCACGTTAGAAGGTGGTAAATTAGGCTCTGTGCAATAACTCCCAGGTGAAAAAAGTCCCAAGAAAAAAATTAAATGAAATGAAATGTCCCAAAAAATTTTCATACAAATTTGTTAGTTATTTCAAATGAAATAATACCCAGTACTTTTGCAGTTATTTCATAATGCAGTAATTCCGAAATGAAATAAATCCCAACAGAACTTAGTTGTGACTTATTTCATTTTATTTTCTTGTTCGGTGTTATTTCATTTGCTGTGGGATTTATTTAACTTTTAGTAGGAGTTATTTTGTTTTCAAAAATTCATTATTTTTTTAATATTATTAATATTCTAATCGGTTCCTGTAACAGGATCTTTCAAAATATTTTGATGATCTTCTTAAATTGACCTAACTTAATCTGTTCTTTAACAAATTTTGAAGGCGTAATGTTATATTCCCCAAAGTCATATTGCCCAAGAAAAAACGATATAGCGCCCAAAAAAAATTATATGTAAATTGTTTTTGTAGAAAGTTTCTGGTTTTTGGGCAATACGACATTGATTTGAACGAAATAACTTTTTTTTGTTGACGGTTTTTTGTTTGGCCAAAATAAATTTGGGCTCTATGACGGTAAAAAAAAGAAGTTATTGCCCAAAATCATAATTTATCTTTTTTTTTAAATGTCATAAGACCTTAAATGTCAAGGCTGATTCATGAAATCAAACAAAAGAGTTTTAAGCAAACTTAAAAAATTGCTTCAATTTTATTTTTTTGTGTCGCACGCAGAAAAAACTTTATTTCGCGTAGCCGCCTGCCACGTTCTACGGAGGAAAAAACCATAAGGGCGGCCGAAGGCCGCCACACAGAACAACTTTCTTTACAAATCCAATGTCGAACCGTTGAAATCTTATTTTTAAAACAATAAATAAGATAATTTGACCTGTCATAGCTTTATCATTTAAACAGCTAATTGATTGTTTTTATCTTAAATAAAAGAGTAGAGCATTGGCCGTCTGTTTATTTAACGTTTAGACACCAATATATACGTAAAATTTTTAATAAAATAGACTTTTAAAAAAATAATCATTAAAAAACAATAAATCTTTTGTGGGTTGGTATTTTGGGACATAAAAAGTTATGACAGGTCAAATAAATGTTACTTGATGTCTTAAAAATATAAGATTTCAACGGATTCGACATCTGATTTGAAAAACAATTTATTCTGGGTGGCGGCCTTCGGCCGCTCTTAGGGGTTTTTTTCCTCCGTATAACACGGCAGGCGGCTTCGCGAAATAAAGTTTTTTCTGCGTGCGACACCAAAGACATTATGTCTTATGACATTTAAAAAAAATAAAATAAATATGAGTTTGGGCAATAACTTCTTTTTATTTACCGTCATAGCGCCCAAAAAAAAGTCTTCAAAATAAAATGCCATAGCACCCAAAAAAAATTTTGGATTTTCTTTCATTGATTTGGTCGTTATAACATATTACCATCCACAATTTTGGGGGATATGCGGAAATTTGGGCAATATGTCATTTTGGTTTTTGGGCAATACGACTTTGGGGAATATAACGCTACGCCCTTACTTCATTTGTGTTGCATCGACTATTTTCGGGAGTTATTTAATTTTTATTCTTTGGAAATTATTTCATGATGAAATAACAACCAAAACCTAGAATTTATTTCAGTTTTGTCTTGGAAATTATTTAATTTTTTTTAGAATTTATTTCACTTTTTCGAGACGGGACTTATTTCATTTTTTTAGAATTTATTTCATTGGAAGCTTTTGCACTGGGACTTTTTGCACCTGGGACTTATTGCATAGAGCCGTGAAATTATTATTTGGGGGTGGGAATCCCCGAATAATAAAATATTGAAGAAATAGAAGCATTTCTTATCAAAAAAAATGTGTTGATGTTTTAGAGCTATTGAACTTTGTTCACGTTTTGGAATAGTCGGTCTAAAAAAAAAGTGTACATGTTTCTGGGACGTTCATGTTACTGGATGTTCACGTTTTTGCGAGTCCACTGTATTGCCCATGTAGTGTGTTGGGATTGCCATTTATTTAAAATATTTGAAATATATGTTAAAAAGTTCTTCGGAAAAATTAGGATAAAAGTCGAACAATTACGAATATCAAAAAAAAAAGGTAGACACCACCACGATTTGTTTTAATTGGCATTAATATACGTATTTTTTAGCTTAATCTATAGTTCTTAAAAAAAAATCGTCAGTTTAAATAAAAACACATTTTTTGAAATAACAAAAATACTTGAAAGTTTTTAAACATGTTTCGAACATAAACACGTTATTGAACATATAAAGCGTCTCCAAAAGCTATTTCCAAATTTGTTTGAAATTTCTCTGAAACAATTCGAAAAAAGCCGAAAAAAAAACAAAACAGAGTAATTTTTTATAGCACTTTTTAGCACCTAAACATGACATTGGACCGATAAAAAAAATACGTTTCCCTTAGTTTTCTTTTCTTTATCACATATTCAAATTTCATTAAGATCGGAGAGAACCCATAGGGAGACTCCCCTTGTAAGTTGAATTTAAATAGAATTATTAAATAAATATATTAACTATTTAGTCACACTTACAAGGAAACAACGTTAGTGAGGACTTTCAGGTTTCGACAAAAATTTGTATATGCAAGGCTTATTTAAGTCTTAAAAAGGTTATACAAAAATTTTTATAAAGTGAAAGGTTTTGAACAATTTTAAACGCTCTTTTTACCTCTCTTAGATTGGGCCGGCTAAAAAGCTGTTTTGTTTTTTTTTTTTTAGTTTCACTCCACATATTTAAAATCTGTAAGTTTGTCCAAAAGTAGTTTCCTTGTTAGCCAACAAAGTATTATAATTATCAATGTTACAGGTGATATTAACTCACTCGTACCAGTCAACTATATTTCTATCGCTTATCTCCCTTTTTCACTTTGTACTAAACGTGATGCTATTTAAACTTGAAATTTTCAATATATTTTACTATTGATCACATTATTTTACATACCCGATTAAAAAAAATGAATATGATGCAACAAAGAAATTTATCAAATTTGATATTTCCTTTTATCTAATTGAAATTCAATTCGATCCGAATAATGGTGGATCGTATTGTATATTACACTGAGATTCAGGCACGTAGCTAGGAATTTGTTTCGGGGGGGGCTTTTCGATTTTTGTTTTTGATTATATATTTTTTTTTGCACACTAAAGTAACAGCTTTTTCTTTTGTTTGCTAAATTTTTGCTAAATTTTTACCTACACGTAATGGGCAATCATGTATTAATAATAGAAATAGCTTTCTGATTTCATTTTGAAACAAAAACCTCCCGCATAAAGTGCATTTCCTTAAAATGCATTTTTTCATTTATTACTTATTGTGTTCATTATTTTGCGAATTTTGATGTCTATATTGCGAAACAACGCTTTAATCTGTTTGATCACAAATTTGAAAATGTTTGTGTACTTTAAGTTGGATATGCATCGTTATTGTCTAATTACGTTAAATTTTTAGCTAAATATTAATTTTTAGTTTAATTAAATAAGAAAAGGATTATGCGGAAAACTTTTTGAAAACCACGAAAAATAAAATTGCGTTACTTTATAGTTTTATGTGCTAATATACGTCTAGGGTAGCTAAAACTTGATAAATGTAAAAAAAAGTAAAAAAGTTTCAACTTCTAATAACCCGATTAAAATTAATATGATGCTTTATATAATCATACGAAATTTAATATGAGTCTTAATAAAGTTTTATCCGAGAAATGGGCATAATAAATATATTTGCATTAGTTTAGTTTTAATTTGATAATATCAGATTAAATAACATCCGAATAATGACGCGATACAATTTAATACGATTTTATACAGCGGTATAAATTTATATGTGAACTGATACTGAAATATACAAAATAAGCTATAGTTGTGTCCGGTTTTTGATTTTAAAACTTCATGAAAATCCAAAATATCTATTAATCCTTTTAGACTTTAGCCACTTGCAAAAGGTTTACAACTTTATAATTTGTAACAAATTCCATAGCATTTGGAAATTTTATTATATTCAAAAATAAAAAAATATAAATGAAGATTTTGTGGTATTTATTAACTTACACCATTGAATAACAAAGACGGAAAAAACGTTAAAACTAAATTTAGAGTTTTAGATTGAAAAAAATCTTAGACTAAATTAAGAACTCATAATGTTACAAATGAAACAAATTCTTTTTTTAGGGTTAAGAACCAGAAAGAAATCAATTCAAAAGACAAAAATTGGGGTAAATTTTGTGTATAAAATTATACACAAAATGATGCAATTAATTGTATTTATTGTATTGATGTAATACACATTTACATCCAAAATATAATTGACAAATTTTCTAGTGTGACTCTGCATGGGGTAATATACAATTTTATCTAAAATAAAATTGTGTTTTTTAAAATATGATATAATATCAAAATATATATTATTTTGCAATGTCTAGGTATATAAATATAACGTAATTATTAATTGGATTAGTTTTAGCGTATTCTAAATGCAATATACAATTATACGCAACTATATATGACATCATATTAAATTTTTTCTACGAAATTAATTTTATATATGAATTTATATAATTATGGCCGGTTAAATGCACTGGCAGACAAAACCTTATAAGTGCATATAAAATAATGTATTATTTTATGCAAACGTTTTAACTCGGGAAAAACGTATCTCTTTTAAAAATTGGTGGTGAAAATTAACACATTTTTGTATGAAAATATGTTTAAAGTTTAGGAAATTTAGACTTATTTAAAAACAGCGTTCAAATCCTCGAGAAAACACACATTTTGAAAACCATTTTGACACTATGTCGTGGACCCCGGCTGCCACTTATTTGAATTATTTTAACAAATTATTCACTATTTTTTCCCCTTTTTCATATATCCGACTTCATGTATTGTATTAAAAAAATCGTAAATTTTACAAGCAAGCGTGATTGTAGTCTGAAAGAAATAATAAAGAAAAAATATAAAATTGGAAAATTTAAAAATATACCTGTCATCGCCTAGGTCTTATTTCCATCGCCTAGGTCTTATTTATTTCGTATTTCCAATTCACTTTGATTTATATTTTGGACAATTTCAAACGCTTTTAAAATTGTCTTTAATCAATTTTTTAAATAAAAACCCTTTAAAATGTCTAAAAAAAAACTACATCGTTAGTACTGGTTTAGCTGCTTGATTTTAAAATGTCGCATTTCAAGGAGCGCCGATAGAAATTTGTTTACATTTAGTCTAAAAAGAAATTGAGAAAATTTGAGTCCCATTGGACCACGTTAACATGTTATACATATCGATCAAAGTTTGAGGCTTAAATTTGTTTCAAAAAATTAAAAAAATATGAGATATCGAAATATATATCGTAAAAAAAATACTGAAAACTATGTTACCAGATGCGTGCGTAGCAAACCAAATTTACCAAAAAGATTTCACTGTAAGTAAAGTAACGACTTTTACGGCACAAGTAAACTTAATTTTGAGTCTTAGTGGTAGCTCCATTTTAAAAGACTATGTCAAAATACACAGAAAAAATCATTGTCAAAAAAAAAATTCAATTAAAATTTTGTTCGATTTCAAACTTACTTTCAATTAACTGTTTAATTGAAAATGAATTTGGTATAAAAAAAAAATTCTCAGTTTTTATAACGTTGAACAACATTGAAACAAATGCAAAAATTTTAAAAAGTCGCCAAAATTAAAAAATCGTTTAAAGTTGAAAATTCGCGTTTCTTTAATTTTGGTCATTTTTTTAAATTTTTTTTTTGAATTTTGGCGTTTATTTTGGGAGTTTTTTAAATTTCTGCAATTTTGAGGATTGTTTTGGCAATTTTTTTTTTCAAATTTTGCGATTTTTCAAATGGTCTAATTTTTCCCAATAGTAAACAATATTCAATTAAATTTTTAATAGATGTGAATAAAACTATATGTAATTGAAAATAATATTAATTAAATAGATACAAATTATTTTAGTTGTTACTACAATTGCATCAACACGACCGAATTTAGTTAAACTTTTACTGAATCAACAAATATTTTAATTAAAACTCAATTTTAGTTTTTTCTGTTTAGTTTGCATTGTCTCAAACAATTTTTTGATTAAATTTTAAGTCAAAGACTTATTGCTTTTTGTCGAAAATCAACTCTAACAATGATAGCCGCCCATTTGCAGGCGATGTTTTCTAACGAAATTTTAAGATTCGAATCATATAAAACTATTTCCTATTTGATCCAAGTCAAAAATAATTATTTTCATATTAAATTTATCAATAACATTGTTACTTTCTAACGAATTGTATTAAGTTTTTAAATTTTTTCAAATCATTTCGGGGGGGGCTCTAGCCCCCAAGCCCCCCCCCCCTAGCTACATGCCTGCTGAGATTGATATAACATGATATCATATTATGATACGATTTAAAATTATATGCTTAACAATAAACACATTTTATGTCATACTAAATTTTTTTAAGTTTAATATTTAAATTATGATGTTCATTTAAGATAATTTTAACAAATATTTTCAATGAAAATTTTCGAGTTGATATTCAAATTTTGAGTATGACAGTTATAGATTTCAAAACAAAAACGTTACTTTTCCACAACCAAAAAAAAATTATATTTATTTTTGCATTATTATATATTTTTTAATTTAATTCTGCCAATCCAATTAAATATTGCCCGTCTAATAACGTATGGTATAACATAATGTAAGATACTATTAAATATGCCGTTTTAAGAAAAATTACAGCGGCAAGTAAAACTGATGCATGATGTCATACTTACCTATATTAAATTTTACGCAACTGGATCACATTATATAAGATTGTGTGATATTATTTTTATTCGTGTAGGTTCATATTTAATTGACCAACAAATGAATACAACACATTAACAATAAAATATTTTAACAAGTCAAGGGGACAAATTCTCTAATCCACATAGACTATTAACCCTCTAATGCCCGAATTTTGTTTTGCAATGAAATTCATACCATGTATTCGTCTCGCAAAAACAATAATAATTTCTCTTAAAAAAATGTTTTTCGCTGACTACTTTCGGCGATATAAGCAAAAATAATTTAAAATTTATCTCGAAAACTAATGCAAGTAAAACAAAAGTTTGTACCAAAAATTATTGCTCTTACCAAGACATAACCAGAATCCAATCCACGATTTTCGCTTCTTGAAAAATGCGAAATAGGGCGAAAAAGTATCTTAACTTCAATATTTTTTGTTCAAACTTTAGACTTTTGCTAGTATTACTGATTGTCTTCTATATACCAAATTTCAAAACGATCCGTCCATTACTTTATAAGTTAAGACAATGTCCTTTAGAGATATCCTGATAAAATCCTGTTCGTCCTTGAAGAAGAATAAGGACTGATTATTAAAGGTAATACTTCAATCTTACTTATACTTAATTTTCAAGAGTTTTAAATCAACTTAAATAAGTTTTTTAGTTGTTGGAAATCTCAGTTAATTCAAAAATAATTATTTTTTGAATTTTTACAAAATTTGAACTTTAAAGCTTTCTCACGTTTTAACAGTGAACTGAATACGAACAGTTTCTTCGCAAAACTTTTAGCTAGTTCACCTTTATATCGAACTATATCAATTTCTAAGTATAAAACACTCATTCGAAGCATTTGGGTTCAATTTTATAAACGATGACAAATGTCATCGTCAGGCGTTAGAGGGTTAAGTTATCTTAATAACTTAACCCATTTTACACTGCCGTTGCTTTAAAGCAAAACCTGCATTTAAGGACCGATAATTTTGGATAGGGGGGGATATATAATGACGAAGAAAACAGCATGTAATAATCTGAAGTCTAAACTTTACAAATAATTAAAGAAGGTTTGAAAGAAATTATTGTTCCAGGGTTGCCATATAATTAATTCAAAAAGACAATTTTTGACATTATGTTATAGCACTTCTTTGAAAAATTATTAATTTATAGAAATAAGGCCGATAGTAAAAAGGTTAGGAACGTATGGACAAATGTTTTTAATGAGTAAAAATTGTTGTGCAATATGTACATTTTATGTTAAAATAAAGATCGGGTCTAAAACTTTCCGAACTTGTAAAAACTTTAATATGCAGAAAATTAAACTATTTTTTTTTTTAATGTCAAAAATTAGCTATTGTCTTCCAACTAACAAAACAAATTTAAAAACGTATTCCCCAGTGTTTGCCATATTTCCATTTTAAAAATTTTCTAAAAACACCAATATTTTTTAAAAAATTCTCAGAAATCGTGAAAATTCGATAGAAAATGTTGTCTATTACATTTTGATAAAGACTTCAGATATAGCTAATTGCTATAGCTAGTTAGTCATTAGAATTCGGGCATAATGGAGCTAACATTATCTAAGTGAGTTGACATTACCTGAATAACTTAAATAACGTTATCCTTAAAAAACCGTTACCGAAATAATTGAAAACCCGTTGCCAATAAAATAACGTTTCCGAAATAAACGAAAATAGCGTTAAAGCTAAATTACCGATACCGAAATAAGTCAAATACTGTAAACGCTATAAAACCGTTACCGAAATAACTGAAATATCGTTGCCTCCAAAAAAACAGATACACACAAAGAAATAAAGTGCCAACCGAATTGTAAAGACTATATTAATGGGAACAACTTATAAATTCAGTGAGTACAACGATATTTACATTAGATTTCTGAATGTTTTGGGTGTTTCAACTAAAATTCAGTTTAATTAAACGAACTTTATTGTGAATACTTAAGTTAAGTTGTGCCAACCGTCTAAAATTCGTAATAACCGAATTTGAGTCATAGAACTGAATTTCAGTTGGCAAATAACGAAATTTTTCTCTGTGTGTACCGAAATAAACGAAGATAGCGTTACCCTTACCGATACCCGCAACGAAACGGTTATTATTTATATAAATAAATGAAAATGGCATTTTTTAACCTTCGGTCTTCCGATTTATATTAAATTGTGCATTTAGAAACTCTATGGAGCCACTTAAAGAGTTTCGTATTTAATTTTTATTTAGTTTTTCAAATTTCGAAAAATCCACGGTTCTTAGCGCCATTTAGTTTTTTTGAAAAATGAGAAAGATGCTGAAAGTGTGTAAATTTGAATATTCGTATTTTATTTAATATTCATCAGTTTATCACAATTTAAATTGCACTGGATTCGTATAATACCCTACTTTCTTACTACGGAATGAAGTTTTTTTTTCGGCGTTAAGAAGAAATGCATTTTTTATGCAATTGTCTAAGATAAATATGTCACTAAGATAAATATGTCAATACTATGTAGATAAAGACCACTGCAAATGTAGTTGAAAACAAATTAAATTTCACTTGAAAACCGGACGACTTACATTTTAGTTAATTCAACTAAAAATGTCATTTGTTTTTTACTGTTCAAAAATGAAAAACAATTACAGTAAAATTAACCACATATGTAGTAAAAAATAAACAAACATTTATTTGTTTAATTTTTTTAAATAAAAAAAAAACTACTGCATAAAATTAATGTAAAATCATACTACAGTAATTTGAGCAGTAATTTTTGTAGTCAAAAATGAAGTTTCTTCTACAAATGACTGTTTTTTCATTTAAAAATAAAGATACTGATAACTTAAACAACTACAAATATTTACAGCAGAAGTTCATTGAGTGTATACAAATTAGTGCAACAATTCGCAAAATTTAGAGAGGATCGGGCAAAAACATCACTTATTTTAAATATTATTTTTATTCGTTATACGTTCGATTAATCGAACAATTTAAAAAAGTTAATCTTTTGATTATGTTAATTGTGACATTTTTTTTTTTATTATTATTAATTAATAATCATATAATTACAAATTATATACTATTACCCTAACCGAGCACTAGCTACTATGGCCATCGGCGCGTTGTAGACCAGTGCCTCTGGTGGGAATCGAACCCACGACTCCCGCACTGATAAGCCAGAACGCTACCAACTAGCCTACCGGGGCTTATTCACGTTCGAGGTCATACTCTATATTTCTTTATTAGGATAATAATTTTGATTTTCATTGCACAATTAATGGTCGAAAAAACATAATTTTTATTTTTAATAAAAATTATATCAAACTTATTAATGTTGTAGCTTATCTAAAGTTAATAAATTCTGTAGTCCGCCAGTGAAGAATATGTTTTTTCTAAATTTTTTATTTCAATTTTAGGTTAGACCACAAATATTTTTTGTTTACAAATATAAATAAACAGCTGTTTACGAGATAATCAAAAACGCTTCAAATGCACGTGAACAGTTTTTAGATAATTGTAGCTAAATCACTTACAAATCTTGATTGTGAATGGGGTATAAGCCAAAGATTATTTACCTTGGCATTTCGAATTGTATATAAATGAACTGCACTCGCCATAAAATGGTCATCCAGAGTTGATTTTTGATAAATAAAAAATAAATAGAGTTGATTCAAAAGAGATTTCGATGTCTTTTACTTAAAATATATATTTTTTTTATTTTATTTATTAATAATCATATAATTACAAATTATAACATATTACCCTAACCGAGCACTAGCTATTATGGCCTTCGGCGCGTTGTAGCGAAAACAAACGAGTGCTTCTGGTGGGAATCGAACCCACGATCCCAGCACTGATTAGCCAGAACGCTACCAGCTAGCCTACCGGGGCGGACTTTACTTGAAATAAAATCAAAAATTCACTTCATTTTGACGTAGTCTTTAAAACCGTAGTCTTTACCACTGGATTCTACTACCCAATATTAAGTTTACGTGTCCTGGGGTTTTGGTGAATTAATTTCACATACTTAAAGTGCAATTCTTCAAATGACATGTTAATATTAGATATAACATTCTAAATTAGATTAAATTTTTATTGTTAATTATAAAAGATGACGAAATTCTTATATTAAACGTCGGTAATAGACCTTTTTTCTTCTGTAGGGTATAAATAACAGAAAACAAAACTTTATTTACTTTATATTTTTATAAACAAAGAATTATGACGCAGAGTAAATTATTAAAAATGCACACGCCAACCACAAATGTTTATGAAACAGTACGACTTGTCAAATTTATCAATGGAAAATTTTTCCGTAGATGATAATTCCCCATTATAATGTGTGTTTGCACAAAAAACGTGTTAATAAGACTAATCACACTTTATTAACGAGAAATTTGAAATTACAAAAAACATCATCAAATGATTATCATCATATGCCTATTAAAATCGATCATAAGTTTAAACGACATTGAAAAGAGTTACAGGAGAAACGAAGTTTCTCATCGCAAAAAAAAAACGTGAGTTGGCAAAACAAATAAATTTGAAAATTTCATAGAACTCATAGAATGGAATAAATATGATGTAGTAAAAATTAAAAACAATAAACATTTATAGAAAACTATTTAGTCATTCAAGCATTGGTTTTGAAGACTGCTATTTTGAATCCAGTGGTTAAAAACTCGTCATCACGTTAGCAGCAGCACACAGTGGAGTAAATCATAAAATTTTTGGAAATAATTCGGTAATTTCTAACTTAGAGGTTTGGTTGCAATGAAATTTGAAACAGGCATAAGCGACGTAATCTCAAGCTTAAGTTTTGATGTTGAACGTCATATAGCCCCTGGGGACATCAATTGACCCCCAAAGTTGGACACTTTTTGCATTCAAAATTTTGAGTGCTCGCCATTTTTTTGTTGTTTCTTAATCGAATTTCACATATTTTTAGTCTGCTAGTAGAGGCCTACATAAAACATGATTACACTCAGGGAATTATACGCTGATAAAATATATGATTGAACATGATTGTCGACAAAAAATTATCATATTATTATCGAAACAATCATAACCATAATATTTGGATGATCATATTATGATCACTAGGAACGTCTTTATCATGATCTAGAATTATAATATGTTAGGTAAAGTAGAAACACATGTGTAATAATGTAAACAGGGCTATTTTTGCTTCTAATTGCTTATTTTTTCCACCATGTGTTGATTTTAATCTTTGTTTACTTTTATATGTGTATAACACATCACAAGTGTTAAGACATGTGGAAAGTTTATGAAATATTTCAAAAAATAAAGCTTGTCAAAAAATTTGTGTCGATATTTTGAAATGTGTATCGATATTTTGATTTTTGTGTGTAACAAATTGTGTTCACATACATTACAAATTCGCCTTTTCAACACATTTCTGAGATATATAACACCCTAGTGTGATTATGTGAACGGGGCTTTAAATGTATTTTGTGTGTGTTTCGATAACAGACTACCAATTTTTCTTTTATACTTTTTTGACAGATAGAGAATTTTATCACACTTTTCATTATACGTGTGAGAAGTAAAGTATATCTTATTATGTATCTTAGTTGGCATATATTACATCATTGAAGATATGTTAAAAGTGAATACAAAGACTCAAATAAGAAGCAAAAAAATGGCGAGCAATTAATATTTTTCATGCTAAAAGTTCTCTACGTTGGGAATTCATATTGCCGCCTCTGAATGATCTGTGAAGTTCAACGTCAAAACTTAAGCTCGATATTACAACAGTTATGCATATTCCATATTCATTGCAATCGGATCACTAAGTAAAAACTAGCAAATTATTTACAAAAAATTTGTGATATAAATATCCCACTGTACAGCAGCAGCACTCAAACGCTGCAAGTGTTGTGATGAATATCCGCTGACGCACAAAACAAAGATTAAGTGCAATTAACACGATTTAAAGTTGATTAGTAACCACAAAATTGTTGTTATTCTTAAAAGTGATATAAGACTATAATGAATTGTGGAATTTTGCACCGATATTACAATACCTAGACTACAAACAATTTTCTCCTAAATCTTAACAGTATGTGATTAGAATAAGGATTTCCACATCATTAGCTCGCAATTTAAACCGGACATTTCAAAATCACAATGAGTTCACATATACGACTCACAATACTAAAACGTTTTGCTTCGTACATGTGTTTATTTAGAGCTTGGTTGGGCGCCAGACATGTTAAGCTGCTAAAAAGGTGCTATAAAATGCGACTGGAACGAGTGTTTGTGCTAATCACAGACTCGTATGATGTCTTTTCGTTTATGTTATTGTTAAACTGTGTTGATTTTGCAAAAATCATTCAAAATTCTTAGAATTCAAAATATAATCAAGATAATGATTTGCAAGATTTAAGTAAAAAAAATAAAACAGATAAACAGAAAACATCAAGTTTCTTTAAGTGTTGTTTTTGATGAAAACACCCTCCCCCCAAAAAATAAAACACTCACACATTCCAAAATAGCATCACTAAAGGATAATTTCAACTGTCAGAGCTGTTGATGATGATGATTGGCTATTAAGTGGAAGAGTGTCTGAAAAAGAAATACAAACGACCTTGACTGCGCTACCGCTTTATAGTGTTGATGTGTATAGTCTACAGTCGCTAGGGTAAAACATATGAGTAATTTCAAAAATGTCCGACAACTATTGAAACTGACTTTAGATGCCTTTTTTCTACACATAAAAACTATAACATGCAAAGTTCCACGTTCAAAAGTCTTCACCTAAAGAATTGATGACCCAAAAATTAAATTAAAATTACTTGAAGCTTACTAGAGTTTTTTCATAATTTTATTTTTTGCTCATTGCTTTTAACTTCCAGATCCAAACTAACACCAAATAGAATCATTAGTCTAGGGAGATACATTTACTAAAAATAAATTGCCAAATCGCTGCGTGGTGAAAAGTTTGGTATGGTCGTTCACATGTAAAATTATACGATTGTTAAAATTTTGCAGTTTTTTTCCATAGGGTATTTGAGCCGTTTACTAGAATAGAGTTTTGAGAATAGTATTTAAAAAACGGTGTAAATTTTTTGAAAATGCATGTTATTTGCGTCTGACATTCACAATAATATTTGAAATTGGCTATCGTATTGCGTGATGTGAGTTTCTTAGTAAACAGCACCTCCGAATCAAAAAAACGCGTTTAAAATTTTTTAAACACAAAAATTTTAAGAACTTTTTAAAAATTTTCCGAAATTTAATAATATTTTTTCGCATTTCTTTCATAAAAAACATAACTTGAGTACATAGCTACATAGTATACGGTGAATTTTCACGTACACTCAAAAAAAAAGTTAGTAAAACGTCTTGTAAATTAGGTATACTATTTTTCAACAAATTTTTTGATAGCAGGTAGCTGTTTTGAACTAATGTTTTACTAATATTATACTAATGTTTTACTAATTTATTTTGCAAAAATAAAACAAAATTGTGGATTAAAACAACTTAAATTGTGCGTTGTCACCGGCTTCTGAAAGTAATTGTCTATTAATTAAATAAAAGACAAAATAAAATATTTAAATGTAATAAAGATTAAAAGTGTATTTCTAAACTAAATGTTTATAGAGATTAATAATCTAGTGTGGTCAAATTGAAAACAAATATACAGACAGACAGACTAAAGCGAAAGACAAGGATATACATCTTAGGCAGATTTAAATGTTTCCTTTTTCTTATTGCAAAAAAAGGTTGTATATGTCATATTTTGTTTTTTTTTTTTCTTTTTGTTTCTATAATTATCTGCTGCATCGTCGTTTCTTTAAAAGATAGCATCATTGAGACAACCATTCCCGTTAGTAGTGGAAAGATAATTCTTATTTATGTTATATGTATATTATTATTTCTATTATGTTTAGATGTTATAAAGGGTCCGCCAAATAACTTTTTTTTTTGAAAATGCTATAAAAAAAAAAACTACTGAATATTTTCTCAATTTTCTTTTTTTATTTGGAAGTACAATCCTTCCGGTTAATAATGGAAAATAATTTCATTCAAATTGCTGCCTCGGCTGTCCATGCAGTAGCCTACACGATCGGTCCAATTTTTAAGCACATTATCGACTGTGTGCAGCTGTATTTCACCAATGGCTTCACGAATATTGTTGGCGTAACACTTATCTTTGACGGCACCCCACAAATAATAGTCCAACAGTGACAAATAGCAGCTCCGAGGTGGCCAAACGACATCAGCTCTGCGGCTGATAATGCGATCTTCAAAAACAGGGCGCAAAACATCGAGTGTAGCTTCGGCTGTGTGGCACGTAGCGCAGTCCTCTTCAAACCAAATGTTTCCAATATTCTACTTTTCAATTTTTGTGAACAAAAATTCGTTCAACATGGCCCGATAACGATCGCCATTGCCTGTAACGGCCACTCTTTGCTCATTTTCGAAGAAAAATGGCCAAATTATGAATCTGGACCAAAATCCGCACCAAATAGTGACTCGTTTTGGGTGTATCGGCTTTTCAATGTATGCGTGCGGGTTTTCTGTGCCCCAAATGCGACAATTTTGCTTGTTTACATACCCGCCAAGATCAAAATGAGCTTCATCTGAAAAGATGATTTTTTTGGCAAAATCGGCATCTTCTGTAAGTCGATCGCAGGCCCACTTAGCGAAGCGAAGTTCCCAGCGTTGTTCAAGCGTATGCACAACCATATTCGTTCAGCGGAATGATAAAACTAATTATCTGTCAAATCAGACATGAGCTAAGTGTTACCATTTACGAAATAAGCACTAGTTGAAAAAAAAAAACGTTAGATGGCGGACCCTTTATTAATTCAAGTCGTCAATTTGGGAGTATAACCATTTTTATATTTTGTAACGTATTGTAAATTATTATTAAAAGAATCACAAAAATATGTTTTATGATTTTCAGCAAATAAATTAACTACAGTATAACTTTTCTACAAATTTTTTGAGTTGTTTTCAGTCGACTAATATTCAGCAAAAATTTTTTAATTTTTAGCAAATGTTTTTAAATTTCTAATCCACTAAGTGTTCGATTTTGCTCACATTAGCAATTTTTTTGCAAGCACGCTCCTGACTAAAATTTGGCTGACTCAGCAAAATTTTTTGCTCACTTTATTAACTTTTTTTGAGTGTATGTCTAAATTGATAAACTGCAAAAAAAAATGTTTTTCATTACTACCGAATACAAATGCAGTATTTTCCAAACACATTTAGCTTTGTGACAACTAAAGCGCTGTATCAATTTCCACAAAACTTACATCAAGTAAACGATTTAAGTTAGCTTGGTACTAAAATCGAAAAGGCATCAACAATTTTAAAGGACTTTAAATTTTATAGAGCAAACAAAATTTTCATGACTTCAAAAAGCATTCTAAAATTTTTAATTTTGCTAATTGAAAAGTATTTGATATGATTTCCTGCAAATATGTAACTCTCAACCCTATTAAAAATCATAAAACCGGCAAAAATATTCGCTGTTTTCTTTTTAAGTTTTAATACATGACAAACTTTTTTTATGTGTATTTTTGGTCATGTAATATATATTTTGACATATGATTAATACAATGAGATCTTAAAATTTATATATCTTTAATTAAATTCAAGCAACAATTGTAATTTTAATATTTCTAATTCGATTTAAAGGGTTTACTAGCTTTAGATTTCTTTTTTTAAATGTTTTTGTTTCATATTTCAATAGTTTGAACTTTTTTCTATAAGCCATACAACATTTTTGGAGAAAAAATCGCAGAAATAAAAAAGTTACTGCTTGTTAAATAAAATCCTTGCCCTATATTTTCCATGAACACTGTGCAGCATTCGATTTTTTTTTTTGTTTTGTAGAGGACTAAATTTTTGTGTAGTATTTTTTTAAAAAATAAAAAAAAATTGATTTTTTGGGTGTTTTTTTAATTTTTGAGTTTATCCTCATACCATTTTAATGCAAATCAAAAATTTAAGAGTCCGGCTAAGTTAGGGACTTAAGAATTTATTCGTGTGTAAAAAAATGAAGAAAATTTTTCTCAGATGAGTACCCAGAGCTCCACGATGGCGATTGTGCCTTTCAAAAGGGGCCTATAATGAAATGCTTACCAGGGTTGCCATGGCAGTTTGAATTGTAGTTAATAGTTTTCAGAAAATTATCTTTTTTATTATTATTACACTTTATTATAATGAATTATAAACCTAATATTAGAATAAAAGCACTAGCTACATTGGCTATCGGTTCAAATTATTTAATATTGTGTTTTTCTACCGCAAAAAAAAATTTTTTTGAATAAATTATTAATTTATTTTTTATAATTTCTTAAATATTGTCGTTTTAATTGATTTCTAAAGCTGGTAACCACATAAACCGTCTTAATTTTTTCGCCGTCGAAGATAAATAATTAACGCAGATGGATTGAGTATGCTTGAACATCTGCTAACACATGTCGCACAAATAAATGTTTGAAAAAAAAATGCCTCAAAGTGTCGAAATTTTTTGAAATTCCTCATATATAATTGGTGCAAAAACAAAAACTTATATAAAAATACAAAAAAAAAATAAATACAGTAAAATCTGAGCATAACGAATTCTTATATAGCTTAAAATTCCTTTTGATCAGCTGCGTTACGTTGGCCGGATTTTAACCCAATATCGGATGTGGCAAATACTATAAAATACTACACTCAGGGAAAAAGCTTCATAATATTTCTGAAAAACTTCGTTGATTTTCGTCCAATGTAACACTTCATAAATATGATGAAGCATTTTCATAAAAGGGCGAATTAATGGCAGGTTTCGCCATATTTAAGAAATATTACTTAAATATGATGAAGCTTCATAAGTTTTTTCTGAAATGTTTAATAGATGTTATTAAATATTTCATAAATGAAAATGATTTATATTATATATAAAAATTTTTTTTTTCTTAATTAAGAACACATCAACTATTGATTTAATTGATGTTTCAGAATTTCAAATAATTTCTGGTAGTCTTTGAGTTTTAAAAAGTGAAATGATATTTTTTATGTTTTAAAATATAAATAAAACTTTAAATAAAAAAGCAAACGTTTGTATTTAAAAAGTTTATGAAACTTTTTTATGAAATAATTAAAGTCTATGAATCATTTGTCATAAATTTTTATGAAACTTTTCATCATATTTATGAAAACTTCATAAATATGATGGGTAATTGATGACAAACGAATTATGTAACAACAGCATCAATATGATGAAACTTTTTTCCCTGAGTGTATCATGACCGAATCCGAAGGAAAAATCTTAGAAGGAAAAACTCCTAAATCCGGCTACTACTTCTGGGTGCATAGCCCTAATTCTTTGAGATTTATGACCAAAAATCGTTTGATCATAATACTATAGGGATTATCACTTTAATTTCGGGCTTTATGACCGTTTTCTGCTGGGAAATTATTCTCAACATTTTTCGGCAGTAGACCGAATTTCTAGTTTGGGGGTTATGTCCAAAAATTATTCGGACAATAACCCAAAACCGGAACAATGTCCGTCACTGTCCAGTATTTAAAGATTTCATTCGTCGATGTCTGTTTTTGGTGGCTTTCCTGTACTTATAACTACACTTCAAGTTCCGGCTGACAGGCATTAATTATTATTAAGCTTAAGCGCACGACTCTTAAGTTTTGTTCAATACTTGTTGTCTGACTGTCAGTTTGTATAAATATTTATTGTTTTATATCACTCGAAGTTGACTGACGTTTTTTGTTTTTTTTTTTCTCTCTTGTCGCTATAAGTAAGATCAGATCATCTAAAAGTTTAAGCATGCGACTTCTGCAATACATATTAATTAAACTCCAAATATTATCATTTTCAACTGAAATTCGGTTTAGATAACAAAGTTTTCATTGTCGCCACTGTTCGATCGATTTATAAATTGCTCAACCAAATTTGAATAAAGTGGGGGAGCTAACCTTAATAAAACAGTACACACTGCAGTGGCGGATTCATCTCCCGATTTTGAAAGGGATACTTTTTGAAAATGTTTGTAAATTTTAAAGAAATTTTTTCTGATTTTTTTAAGGTTTACGGGAACTCTAATATGGATTTTTATCCGAAAAATTAGGATATGAAATATACAAATTTTTATTTTTTCTTGTGTAATTCACACTACTCAAGAGTTCCAGGCTAATCAAAAAGAAATACTAGTGGATCAAATTATTACAAATTATTTACTTTTTATGATCTTAAATGTAAAAATTCAGAATTTTTCAAATTAAATTTTTCAATTTAAGGTCATCGAAGTGACCGTTAAACAAAAAAGTTTTATATCGAATAAAATGTGAAAAAAAAAATTATAAAAAATTCGGAAAATTTGTTCTTTTAAAACCAGAGAAAAGAAATTTGTCGTTTTTGGCTATTTTACAATTTTTTGGGATTTTTGATTTTCGAGCGTTTGTGTAAATTTTTTGTTAAGATTTTCTGACTTTAATATATATTGACTTTGTTGTCTTTTAAGTGATTTTCCAACCTTTTCTACTTCCTATCTTTTTAATTACAATTTTATTGCAGAATTAAACATTATTTTTGTTTATTTAAATTTTCTGGCCGTTATTGCTTTTCCCAACGAAACATTTAAACTATAAATCTAAAATTCCTAGAAGCTTTTATGGATTTTCACTCAAAATGTCCTCTGTTTCAGCGCAACTAGAAATATGTTGTTTCATATTTGTTCCTGTGCGTCTTATTGAAAAATGAATGAGATATTTATCTTTTTTATAACAATTGACGATTTGCTATAGCAATTGATTTGCTACAGCATATTTTTGCATATATTGCTCTTGTTTTTGCATATTTCGATAAAAAAAAAAAGTTTTATTTTCGATCAAAAAAATTTTATTTTTGATAAAAAAAAAAATATTATTTTTTTAGTATATTTTAGTACTTTTTAGATCAAACGCATATTTGTATAGTATATGTTAGTGATTGTTTTTTTAGTTATCGAACAATTTTATGTTTCAACAAAAAATATTTTTTGGGTTTTCAACACTGATTTCGAAAGCTTAAGCCACTTTGCAAATTTAAATTTCTTGTTATAAGACTGCACCGATTTAGCTATGTTCAATCTTTTATCTCGTTTTTTGTTGGCAATTAAAATAAATTTCTCAGGGTTACTCCAACTATACTGAAAAATAAGTTTTAAAATACGAATTCTTAAAGAATATTTTTTTAAAGAGTATATTTTCCGTTTTTAGTGCATTTGAGCTATGATGATGATAAAAGTTTAAAAAAACCGATACTTTTTATGTTCCGAAATTCTTATGGTACTTTAATTCTAGTAAACCGATTTTTCATATTGTTCTATCAAAAGTATTAAAAAAAAAAATTAAGACTTTTTAAACTTACTCTTTACCAGTTCGAAATTAGATTTCCAACATTTATATAAATTTTTATCATTTTCGGATTAAAGCACATATTTTAATAGCGATCAAAAATATTTAAACATCTGATAACTTTTTTAACAGAATTTTTCTAATTAAATTGTGATATTTCAAACTACAGTAGTAACTCGATTCTTGCACATACTTGATACTTGCACACCTCGATTCTTGCAACATAGGAATATTTTTCATTACGCACTCAGTACTTGCGACATCCAAAAATTTTGAACTTGATACTTGCAACATTTTTGTATTATATATATCAGCGTTCAATATTTGCATAGAATGGGCGGAGCAAAACAATGCTTCATTAGACGATATTATGATGCTCCAGAGACTAAGAAGCAGTGTAGTACTGAACAAGCGACTTTGTACAAAACAGAAATTTTAAATTTCTTTAATTCCACATAAAATATGTATCTACTGTTATACGAATGAGTTGAACTTAAGTGTTTTGAATTGAAATATTAAACTTAGATTCTAAACAGATGTATGTGCCTTTTATTTTGTATGGGAAATTAATACTCGGTACTTGCGACAACCTTGAAACTTGCACCGAGCCCGGTTTTCATTACGTGCAAGAATCGAGTTTCTACTGTATTTAAGAAAATGTAGAGTGCAACCGAAAATCCGCTGGCGTACCACTATTCACGCGCATGTTATAGTTTTGCCATTCCAGGTTTAGGCAACCAACAAATATTTGAAGCCCCGCAAACCTTTTAAATTTCACCATGATTTAAAATTACAAACCGTATTATTTTAAAGTTATTTTGTGTAGTATTATATTTTATATGTTACTAGAACTCGTCCGCTGGAACTCGTCAATTCAACCTTTTCAATAGATTAGTGCAGTTTTTCATAAAATTTAATGAAAAATTTCATTTTATTTATTAAAAATTTCATATCACTAAAAAACAATTTTTAGGGAAAAATTAAAAAAAAAAATTTAAGAAATGTTTAGTGAAGAAAACTTTATTAGTTTAGTGAAAAAATTTCATTAAAACTCGTCCAAGTAATTCTCTCTGTGTATAGAAAGAATTTTAGTGGACTAAAAAAAATTAAAATACGATTACAAGTTATTGTTAAAGACGGTTGAGGGAACTTGAAGTTTGGTACATGGATTCCTTCTTCCGATTAGACAACCGCTAAGACAGGATTTTTGGAAATTCTCTCGGGGACGGGAAAAATGAGAAAAGTTCCTCTAGACGATTGCCTAGAAACTTAAATATATGTTCCCGTCCCGCCCAAACCCTTGGGGGCAAAGGTCAGAAACTTAAAATATGTGCTTTTTAAGGTGTGAGAGTAGATTCCTACTCCCGATTAGACATCTGCTAAGACCGGGTTTTGGAAATTCTCTCGGGGACGGAAAAAATGGGAAAAGTTTCCTCCAGGTAGAAACTTGAAATTTAGTTATACACTGTTGGATAAACTTAAGTAAAGGGTGTTTTTAATAGAGGTATTGAACTTTGAAATTTAATATATAAAAATGAATTTTTTAAATTGACATGAAATTTACTTTATTCGAAAGATAATCTTCTGGCATTATAATTTAAATATGACTTCCCTCATATGACCTCCACGGATGGATCGGACGTAGTATAATCTGCAGGTCCAATTTTCGATGACTATTTCCAACAGTTGTGGAATGTTGTCCTCCGAGTGGTCAATCGTTTCGGGCTTATCAGCGTAGATGCACGATATTGGAGGCCAACTCACAGGTCCGAAACGTGAAACTATGCAGTTACCAAACGTTTCCTTCAATAAATCAATTGTGGCACGAGCTGTGTGACATGTTGCGCCGTCTTGTTAAATCCACAACTCCTGAAAATCATGGTTGTTCAATTGATGAACGAAAACTTCAGTAATCGTGGCTCTATAGCGGTCACCATTGACTGTAACTTTCTGACCAGCATCGTTTTTAAAGAAGTACGGACCAATGATTCCAAAAGCCCATAAAGCTCACCAAACTGTAAGTTTTTCTGGATGTAACGGTGTCTCAACATACACTTGAGGATTATCATCACTCCAAATACGGCAGTTTTGTTTATTGACATATCCATTTAACCAAAAGTGAGCTTCATTGCTAAACAAAATTCGCAAAATTCGTGCGCGATACGTATTTCGAACAGAACCATGATTTTAAAAATAAATTTGCACAATTTGGAAGCGTTGTTCAGGCGTCAGTCTATTCATGTTGAAATGCCAAACCAAACTAAACATAAATCACTTGACTGCTGACAAAATGGCCGCCAGTTAAAAAAGTGTTGCCAACTTAATATTATATACCTGTATAAAAAACACCCTTTATAAAACTATGAAAAAGAATAAATCTTAGCAAAACTTAAATTGTTCCAATCTAATGTCTAGCAAAACTAATGTCACTGCAACACATCTTTGGGACATTGAATAATCAAGTGTTACAAATCCCTAACTCAAATAAATAAATTAATAAATATGTCGATATACGAATGTTTTTTAATCGGATGAAATGTTGTTACAAAGCTTTAAACAAAGATCCATGAAGAAAATATGTGATTTTTATGTTCCATATGTGCTACACAGCGTATAAATTTCCATTTTATTTAAAAAAACGGTGTTTTAAAATAAACTGGAGGGAAGTTAATATTCAATATGCCCTTAAGTGTTTTATAAAACGTTTATTCAACAGACACATCATAACACTTCCTCTAACACACATAAGACAAGTGTCCACAACAAATACTTTCGTATGAAATTTTTCCTTCGATGTCTGTTTGTTTGAATGTTTCGGATAGTATGTTTATGAGATCGTTTAACGACTTGTTTGCGATTATTCTCGTTGTTATTTTAAAGTTCTTTTTTGCTGTTGATTTCGTTTAATTTGATTGGCGTGTGACGATGACGGCAACAATGATAATGCTGGTGAGGTTCACGAGAATTCAAACTAAATCTGTATGTCGTAATGTACATACGTACATATGAAACACATTTGTACAGTACTGATTGAGATTTGCCGCCTTGCCTCTGAACGAAATTGAACTCGTCGTCGTCAGCATTGAAAGTTTATTTGCGTGTGATTTGATTTATTTTTTCTTTGAAATTTTATGATGATAAATCGATTATTTGAAACTTGGCCACTTGTACATGAATGAAAAAAGATTTTAGAACGTGGTAGGATTTGAGATATGAGCTGGATTTCTGTCTTAGGCGAGATGTCTCCATTTTACATCGGAAGTCATTGAATGCAGAATTTCAAGAGTCGAAACTGAAAGTTGTGCTTCTTTAAAATATAACGTTATATTAGTGATGAATTCGAGATTGGAAAGTGGTAAAGGAAATTCCGCGTTATCTAAGTGGAACCAGATTTTTCGAGAATTTGTTTTCAAGGATTGGTAGCAAAAAAAAAAGTCAAGCACAAAAAGCTCTGAAAAGCTGGAATGGAAAACCACATTTCACTGTTTAATTTAATCATAAAAAAGTTGTTTTATGCAAAAATTATAAAGGAATAGCTTTATATTAGTTATTAAAACTTTAGTCCCAGGTATGGTAGTCTAAAGCATATTATTAACGTCAGTATATTCAGAATCAAACCGATGGATTGGGGTCAGCCGTTAATAGATTCAGACTTTTGTAAATGGGGTTTTTTTTAAGAGGTGTAGAACTTTGAAATGGAATAAAACAAAGATGAATTTTTTAAATTGACATGAAATTTACTTTATTCGGAAGATAATCTTCTGGCATTATAATTTAAATATGACTTCTGGCATATGACCGCCACTTCTGGCTCGGACGTAGTCTAATCTGGAGGTCCAATTTTCGATGACTTTTTCCAACATTTGTGGTCGTATATTGGCAATAACGCGGCGAATGTTATCCTCCAAGTGGAACTACATTTAGAATACTATGTAGGTAAAGACCACTGCAAATGTAGTTAAAAACAAATGAAATTTCACTTAAAGAAAGAACGACTTACATTTCAGTAAAATAAACTAACATTGTCATTTGTTTTTTAATGTTATTTAAAAAAAAAATGAACCACAATTGTCATAAAAATTAAACACATATCAAAATTAAAAAATTAAACATTAAATCAAAAAAAAAAATACTGTATAAAAGGAATGTAAAATCATAATACAGTAATTTGATGTGGTTTGTTTTTTTTTAATAAACTACATAGGCAGTCAAAAATTTAATTTCTTCTACAAATGACTGTTTTTTTCAATTAAAAATAAAGATTACTGTATTACAGCAGAAGTTCCCTGAGAGTATGGAAATAAATATATGGTACAAGTGTTTATTTCGAATATTTTTCAGCCAATTATAGGGTACGGGAACTTTTTATATAAAATAGTTTCTATTTTAAGCTTAAATTATTTTTATGAGTTATTTTTAACATGCTATAGTTTTTGTGCTCTATGGACAGTGTTACCATATTGCCAGTTTTAACTGTTTTTTCCAGTTTTTTAGGATGCGTAACAGTTTTCCAGTTTTTCATGAAAAAAAACAGTTTTTGTTAAATTTCAGCCTTTTTTTCAGTTTTTTCCAGTTTTCAACAGTTTATCTGCTCGATTTACTTTTTTTTACTTGAATTTTTAAATTTAATACAAAAGTTGCACAAAATGGTTCAATAAAAAATAATACTACGCATTGAATGCAACTGTGTAGTAAGTTTTAACTCCCTTTTTAGCATTTGTTTGTGTTGAAATTTTGTGCAATCAAACGAAATGAAAATCAAATTTTAATTAAAAAAGGTATAACTGATATTTTTATGTAATTAAGTAAGATCTCAAAATGTGATGAATTATTTTGCTTTTTTATGGGTTTGTAGCTATTTTTTGCTATATGTTAAATAATTAATATAAATATAAATATGTTTATTTATATTATATTTTTTTTTTTTACTTTAAACAAATACACAGAAAAAAAAAACATATTAGGCTTATTGTTAATTAAAATGTAGTTTTATAACAGAGCACAACTTGTGATCTGTAATAACATAAATTTGAAAATATTTTTTTTTTTGTTAGTATAATTAAAAGTTAGTCTACAACAAAAAATATTTTTTTTCTGTGTATATAAAATGCTTTATGTTATGTGTTTAATGTTTTTTATGTTGTTTTATGTTTAAATAAAATGCAATTGAATTCAAAATGCACATATTAACTGTTTTTTCTATTGTTTTTTATTTAAAAAAAAAAAAAACAGTTTTTTCTTAAAAAAACAGTTTTTTTTTACAGTTTTTTGAAAAAAATACATGGCAACACTGTCTATGGAGGAAAATAAAAAAAGTTCTATATGGAATTATTTATGGTACATTTTATTTTAAAATTTCAAAAAATTTAAGATAATTTATAGAGAAAGTAATTTAAGTATAAGCCTTTGTAGTCTCTAGGACTAAATACAAAGAAATTTATGGGATATACGATATAGAAAATATTTGTATTAGGCATATTTGTGAATTTTTCTAAAAATCCTTAATTTTATAAATTTTAACCAGTTAGATTTTACAAAAACTAAAAGAAAATGTTTTAGAATTATTAATTGCACATTTTTTTACGATGTTCATCAGAAAGTATCAATAAAAATCTTTTCTAAAAGTCAGTACGCCTCTTAAAGTCTGTTTGAATTAAAGGGACATTTAGATGAAATCTAAAATTACACCCAAAAACTTTTATGCAAAATCATTTTATTCTTGATTAAAGTTTTCTGAACATAATTCCATTCGTCATAAATAATGTTTCTTTAATTAATACTTTGATTTTGTAGATATTTTGCCTATACTCGGTACTAAATATAAAAATTTTAAAATATGACAGTTTGATTCATTATTTATGAAAAAAAACACAACTTTGGCGAACAATATTTATTTTTAGTAGAAAAATCCCATTAAGATTACTGCTGATGATTTAATCTTTCCTCCAGCAAAATCATTCTAGATTCTTAAAAAAAGGCCATCTTGTCCATGGATCTGCTTCCCTAATGTCGTAAAGAAGATATATGTTGTAAAAAAGTCATGAATTCATATTTATTATATTGTAAAAATATTTAATTTATTCTAAAATAAGGTTTTGTGTTAAAAATTTGCGTTATAAAAAGTTTTTAATCAATTTGTAGTTTTGTACCATATACTTATTTCATATGAAGATACAAAAATTTTACACAGCTTTTTCTGATATCTTTGCAACAAAATAGCGGATAGCCAAGAAAATTGTGTATTTTAATTCAGGGCTTGTCCAATATTATAAAACTATAAATAATTTTTAAGAAAGCCTGTTTACTAAAATATAACGTTACATTGTACCATATACTATTTTCTTTACCTGTATGTGGATTGCGGGCTTGATGTGACAATAAATTTGTAGATTCCTAAGCGAAAATTGGGTTAAATATTATATATATTATTATACTCATCCGAGATTCTAAATTGGTAAATACTTACCCAGTAAAAAAGTTTTATCTAGCATTGGTTCTAATTTATGTTCTACAACCCATTCCTTTTGTATGGAGTTTATCCTATTTGCAATAGGTTGTTTACCTTCAAACAAGAACAGGTTGCTTTAGAACCGGTTGTAAGACCAATTATAGAGCTGGTTTAGGGACAGTGAAACCTTACATTTTGATTCTAGGAATGGTTTCATGGAACCGATGGTAAATGAAACTGGTCTGGAATAAATTCAGTAACCAGTTCTAAATATTCAATTGTTAAGCTAAATTATATAAAACTCAATTCTTTCTGAAAGCCTGCTATAACTTAGTTTATTTTGAATTTATATTTAAATTGTTAATTGTTATAAAACAAAACAATTATAATGATTTGATTACACAAAATATCGTATTGTCAAAATTAGCATTTACTCTCGTTCTACAAGTACTACCAGCTTGATTGCCTGTTTGCTGCCAGCAGAATCTGTCGCTTTTTCAATTTGCGTTTTGTATCATTAACATACATATTGTAAAGTATGGATGTTATACCACCTCATGTCCGGAAAATAAACTTTGTTCTAAAACATTGGTTTAATTTGAGTTGTGGTGTAATGTTTAACGTGTTTGACTATTATGCAGAAGGTTGGGGGTTCGACCACATGCGAAAGAAACATCAATTTGGAAAAAATAATTAACATGAGTTTTCTGTCCGTCATACTTATCGCAGGGCCCACCCTCCAACGAAGTAAACTATTATTTCAGGGCTTTGAACAAGTTCGCCAATTCTGCATCAGATGGCGCGCAACTTCTGTTCTAAGATATTTCGCAAAATTACAATGTTGCCATGTTTGATGCCCTATCCAACTTTCCACTATCCCCTTCTATCCCCTTTCCACAAAAAGCAACATATTAATTATTAGAAAGAATTTCCTGAGTGCTGCTTCTTTAAAAAAAAAAACAGCCTAATTTATAATGGCGATTTTGACAATCGATTTGACAAAATAAGCGATCGCTGCCTAGGGCATGACATATGTAAATATATTTTTTTACGGCAGATGTAGACAATACCCAAGATAAACGAATCGGCCTTAACACACCGATATTGACTGAGCTCAGATTCCCCGCAAAAAAGTTTTAAGCAAGGAGTTGTGGGTTTGACAAGCAAAAAGGCAAGTACATGATGCTCAGACTATATATTTTAAAACACGCCTAGAATCAGAGTCCATAAACATGACGTTGCTACCTATATTCAGACGTAATTTTCTGACTTATCGTCATCTTCCAGAATTAGCACACACAATGGCCCCATCCTCGCCATATGACAAAAAACAAGCGTTGTTGCCCATATGTATGCCTACAACATTTAACTCTACTCAAATTGAGTTGGTATCGTACCACATTCCCATCTGGTATGCTTACCTAACACCACTGAAGGTAGTCCCGTCTAACCACCTCTATAACGAAAAATCCGTGAAAAGTAGATACTCAGCTGTGATTCAAGCATATTAAGCTCTGCCTGACACCACAGATTCTGAGGACATCCTCAGAACTAGGATTTTTAGCCCCAGTAAATTTCTGCGGTTAACATGCGAATCCCAGAAGTAGGTCCACTCCATGTGCAGCATCTGAAGACCTCTATTTCCACAAAAACATTAATTAATTTTTGTCGAGTTCCTAGGCGACTCACTGGATCTACCACTTTCATACGTATGTTGTTGGCAATTATGAGGCTTCGGAACAATGTTTCTGACCGAATGTATTTCTCCACCATTCGGTAAATAATTTAGAAAAAAATAGAAATTGATCGGTGAAAAACCCTTAGCTAAAGATTCCTTCGTAGGTTTGTAAATGAAAATCCCCTTTAGATAGCACCAAATTCACAGAGCATGACCAAAACGACTGATCTAAGAGTTATCATGATATCGCCGCTACTTTTCAGCATACTCAGATATATACCATCTGTATGTACACCGCATACTCTAGAGACATTTATTCATTCCCCCGCATAGTTTAGGGACATTTGCTTACTTTGGGGACTGTCCCCAAAATGTTCGCGCCTTTTCATACATCTTGCGTTTAAGATGAGGACAATTTTGTCTATACACCGCATATTTCGGCGACAATTTTGGGCGTGTCCCTAAACTATGCGCTGTGCATACATATATATATATATATATATATATATATATATGTATGCACAGCGCATACTCTAGAGACATTTATTCGTTCCCACGCATAGTTTAGGGACATTTGCTTACTTTGGGGACTGTCCCCAAAGTTTTCGCGCCTTTTCATACATCTAGCGTTTAAGATGAGGACAATTTTTTCGATACACCGCATATTTAGGGTACAATTTTGGCCATGTCCCTAAAGTATGCGCTTCGCATACATATATATATATATATATATATATATTCTTACGTTACAACCCTGAACGCTATATACCAGTCACCCAGAATTGTACCTGCAACAGGTCGTTCAATAACATTCCTTACCGCCAACGTTACTTTGCATCCAGGAAAGTGCGTAGACAATGGAATATCATTGATTTCCTGTAGGTTGTACATAAAAGTATCTTCCCGAAAGATGTTACAGATTCTAGAAGCCTCTCTCACTCCATGTACCTCGTTACAAATAGTCCTATGATAATCCAGTTTTGCTGCCAACTCTTCTTCTTATATTTCTTTTGTATGAGATGGTAAATGTTTCTGTCAGGGTCCTTTTGATATTTTTAGGCTCTATTCAGAAGCTTCATAAAACTTTTCTCAAGTTTTCCAAGTTCCACGTTGTACCAGGGAACAGATGATAATGGTATGTTCCTTCTCAACGGATACACGCCCTCATAGCTATCTATCAGAGTTTTAGGAGTTCAGAACATCAGGAATTTCTCAGGATCAACTTGAACTGAATGTATGCTTCTGAGTTCGGGAATAGAATACAAATTCTGATGCAATAGTGCTCCAAACTCCTTCCAATTCGCTTGCAGAGCCAATTTTAAGTCTGAACTATGGGTAACGGTGGTCCTACAGAGAATATCATCTATATCGCAGAACTCGACGACGGAATAAAGTTCAGCAATTTGTTTTTCTGGTATTGCACTTTATACTATCCCAGACGATATGTTGAGATTTGGCGTCATAGACAACAATCACATTAAAATTTGTGTCCACCGCTTAGTGAATGACTTTCAGTAACTCCTTAGCAGGCAGACATTCAGTAAGTTCCGCTGTTTAATGGCTGATTCCGTCTTAAACTTTTTTTCTGGCTTTTTAATCCAAAATACCACTTTTTGTATTCCTAAGGTTGCTTTTACATTACGTTACTCAAACGGAAACGCAACGTAACTCCGTATGACGAATTGAATAAGAGAAGTTTCTCGTGAAAAAATTATGTTAGTAATACCACTTTTTGTATTCCTAAGGTTGCGTTTACATTACGTTACTCAAACGGAAAAGCAACGTAACTCCGTATGACGAATTGAATAAGAGAGGTTTCTCGTGAAAAAATTATGTTAGTAAAGATAACATAAAGAAATTATTAGTGTCCGACCAAACACTTCTGCCAACAAATGGGAATTTGTTGGCTTTCCGGAGGACGCCGAACTTTTCCCAATTTGGACGAACAGTAAATTTATTTCCCAACATCGGGCATTCCCTAAAATTGTGTACTCAAAATCGAATTCTATCGGCTTAAAAAACATTATTTCATTACCAAAATTTTTCGATAATGCTACCAAATTTCGAATACTGATCAAATAATATTTCTGGCCAGACTGTTCGTACGGACACTGAAAATTATTAGCCAATTAAAGTCAAAAACTTAATCTTATTTTTTAATCACCCATTAGCAACAGCAGATATATGTTAGGAATCATATTATAAATCAAGTATAACTTTCACCATCCCACTATGGACCACGAGGTGGTATATTGTACATATTTGTATTTAATATATAGGGTAGAAGGGGGAGGTTTAGCCACTGAGGCACCTATGATACTCCCGATTTTCGCTGTATTTAAATGAATTATTACAATATTTCTTTCTATAATTTATGCAGTTATTGGTCATCTTTCAGGTCACCAAATCTTACACTAGTTTTTCACATGTGGTCGAGGATAAACATGTTTTTGTGTTTTTTCGGTTTCAAAAAAATAATGTAGACTTAGTATTTTTGGTATAACTTTTTCATTTAGTATACTAAAACACATAGAAATACATGATTCTCGTTTTAAGGTCCTATATAAGGAGTGAGATCGAATAATTTTCGACACAGATTACCACTTTTAACTCTTTTTATGTTTAAAAGTAAACTTTTTATATCAATTTATCTTTTAAAAAGACGACAGATTATGTGTACAAAATATTCGAGAAATCGGAGTATTAGTTTGCTTATAAATGGACTTTGAACAAAAAGTAAGGGCAAAAAAAGGTAGATGATGTTTTTTTTTTTTAATTTTAACCAATACTCAGGGGATGCCCCCTACTCATGTAGTGCATTGTATTGATCAGGAAAATAGGGTATGGGAGGGAGGAAAGAAGGAGTAGTGTTTGTGGATATTTGATTTGAATTTGAATTTTTCTAAATTGTAAGTAACAGGGAAGACTTCTGCGGGAAGATTGTTCCACATACGAATCGTTCGACTAAAAAACGAATTTTCTCTGTAATGCGTTGTGCGAAACACAGGACAATCAACTACAAACGCATGTGCTCTACTAGATAAGCGAGTATTACGAATAAAAACTCGGGCTCGTGGAATAAGTTCACTTATCTCAGAAGACCCACATTCGGACGATGCTCCAATGAATCAATAGAGTTGGATACACTACTGTCATTGATAAGCTCAAGATTCTTTTTAAATTATTCATGAAGACTACAAAACAAGTGCTGTCACTTTTTTGGAAAAGGTCTGCTCCTATGAATTAGACCACTATATATGCCAAAAAAACTCTATTACTCACTTTTTGTTCAGATTCCATTTGTTCAGATTCCTTTTTGTTGAGATTCCATTTGAAATATTGAGCCGATCACTTTAATATTTTGCGCACATAATATGACAACCTTTTTAAATGCAATTTGACAAGAAAAAAAGTTCAGTGTAATTGAAAAGCTGTTTCTTTTTTTTCGTTCTCACCGCGTATATATGAAGCTATTGAGTATTGCTGTTCACCAGACTTGGACGAAGTAAATTTTATTTTTATTAATTCATAATCATATAATTACAAATTATATACTATTACCCTAACCGAGCACTAGCTACAATGACTTTCGGCACGTTGTAGCGAAAACAGACCAGTGAGTGTGGTGGGAACCGAACCCACGACCCCCGCACTGATAAACCAGCACGCTACCAACTAGAGCGCTTTGGAAGGCCGCCGAACACGATTAGGAAATAGCCGGTATATCAGCGAGTTTTAGTCCTCTTGATATGAATGTTCACAGAATGTTAATGAGATATTGTACTTTCATATACAAAATTATCAAAATTTTTTATGTTTTTGTTTGCAACAGACATGGGCGGCGTCAATTACATTTCACAATCATTCACTTGTGAAATTTTTCTATATCGTTAATAATTTCAGACCTACGATCATACTTGTAAGCTTAAGCGCTTTCTTGGAAAATTTGTAAAATTTTTAATACCAAACATGGGGATTAGTAACAATATCTGGGTATTTAATTACAGGGCAATTACTCAATTACACCCAATTACATGTAACTAGACGTCAAAAAGTAATTGGCCTGTAATTAAATACACAATAATTGGTATTATGTCCCATGTCTGATATTATCAAAATAGAAAATTTTCCAAGCAAGCGTTTAAGAATACGAGTGTCACCGTAGGTCTGATATTATTGTGATATAAAAAATTTTACAAGTGAATGATTGTGATAATGTAATTGACGTCGGTCAAGTCTGCTGTCCACCACAATAATTATAATGCAAATCGGAAGACCCTTGGTCAGATTTGTAGCGATTTCGCATGCAATGAGTAAAATATGGAATAAAATTATTTTTTTTGGTGTTTTTATGTTGAACCTAATTTAATTTTTCGAGTAAATTTCATTGAGAGTTATTTAATGTTTTTACAGTTTTTTCATTATGAAATAACACTCAATATTTAGCTTTTATTTCATCTCTTACTCATGTGTTATTTCATTTAATTTGGGAGTTATTTCATTATTTTCTTTTGGGTATTAATTCCGTTTCTTGGGATTTTGTTTCATTGGGGGTAGTTTCATTTTTCTGTTTGGCGTTTATTTCATTGGGGCTAATTTCTTAGCGCCGTTTTATATCCATCATACGTATCGCAGAGCCCACTTTCAGTGGTCCCATAGCCATTAACCCCACCGAAGTAAAATAATGAATCAGGGCTATGAACCAAAAAGCTTCAATAAATTCGCGAACTCTCCATCAGATGGTGAGATGGAACAACAACTGTTCTGAGACTAATCATCTGGCACAATTACAGTGTTGCCATGCCCTTCATCTTTGCCCACCTTTCATATCTCCTATATCACCTTTCCAAATAAATCAACACATTATTAAATAGGAAGAAGAGTGTTGCTTCTCTTTAAAGAATTTACCCCATTGTTGGGGCAGTTTAGACGATTTGAGTTACTTTGAAAATCTTAAAAAATAAATATAAGGAATAAAGATATATTATTTTTAAACATACAAATTCAAGTTCAGATGTGTAAAATTTTAGGTAAAAAACAATTTTTCCAAAAAAAGAAATTTGGTTGAGTAACGACAGCGCTTTCAAAAAAAAGTGGCGAATGCTCCCTCTTTTACCCTACTTCTGTATGTAGTACCAGTATCCAGTAATCTCCAAATAGGTCATTGTACTTCTATAATAACTGGCAAAACATCGACCTTGCTAGACCTTGAATTCTTCTTTAAATCGCTTGTTTACGGTGTTAATGGGTAAAATTTATTTACTGTTGTTTAATATTCATTTGTTCATTCGTTAATTCTGTCGATTTTTGTGTCGCTTTTTTAAATTAGTGATTCTTATTATTGTTTTTTCTACAAAAAAAAAAAATGGCGTCTGGTGCTTTTTTCTCTTTTCTTCTCTGCTGGGTTTTTAATGATCAGTTTGGAATTTGGCAAATTATAAATTTCAAATTTGAAATGTATACTGACGAGATGGTACAGCGAGCGACAACAAGTATTTTGAATTAATTAATCACGTTTATTAATTAATTTTTTTGCAGTCATCATTTTGTTGTTACTGTTGTTTTCATTGTTGACTGGGTAATGGGATTTCACAAAAAATCTCACCGAAATTGCTTCCAATTATTTGTTGGTATTTTTTCCCCTATTTCGCGTTTTACAAAGAATTTGATATTAGGGCAACCAAAAAACAAATCTAAAAGGAATGTTTTAAGCGCTGAAAAAAAGGTCTACAAACAGTAAAATAAGCCGTTAAAATTAAATAATGAGCAAATAAATTTAAAAAATAATCCGTTAAAGTTCATATTTGGTTATTAAAGCTATTACTTAAATAAAATTTGTAAAAAATTTGTTCCTTGGAACTTCGTCAGTCAAACAAAGTTGTTAAAGAAAAGAAGTTTTTCTTAACTCTAGAACATAAATCTTATTTTTCGCACATTTTTTTAACTTAAAAAAAAGACACAAAAGTTTAACAGAAAATAAACAATAATAACGCCATTTTTTAGAGTGCATAAGTGGTAAAGTGGCAAAAACAACTTAAAATTGAAAAACAAAATTTAAAAAATTTAAGCTTCAAAATTCAAATTTGTTTAACAAACTGTTTTGATAAACCAATTTGTTGTGTCCCCTCTATCATTTTTAACATTAAATTTTCAGCTTTCAATTAGAAAAAAAATAAAAAAAAATCCCTATTTTAATAAGAAAAATGCAAAAATAAACTAAATTTTTAAAGAAATAAGTCAAAAATTAGCCTATATTTACAAAACATGCTAAAAATAAGCAAATAATCAAAAAACAAACTTAAAAAATAGCTCTAACATATATAGCTCAAATTTTTTTTAATTTCAAGACCAGAACTTGCGTTCGATCTTAATTATTCTATCCTTTCAAATAAACAACAAGCTCTAGCTTATTTTTGGTTGCCCTCATCATTAGCATTAGACTCGTGATGTTTTATTTTTATATGTATATGAAGCCTCTCAGTTTGATCCGCTCACCGATCTTGACTCCATCCGTACCAGTATTTGAACGTTTTGTTGTATTATTATTGTATTGTATTTGTTATCTTTAGGGTTCTCAAATTCCCGACAATTTTAAACTCCCGGGAATCGAAAATTATTTTTGAACCCTCCTGGGAATTCCCGGGAATACCAAACAAATTTAAATCACATTTCATTTTAATAATGAAAAAATAACTACAATATTTGGCACTGTGAAATAACTGCCAAATTAAATAAGTCCCAATGAAATAAATCCCAATGAAATAAGATCCAACAAAAATGAAATAACTCATTACTTTATAAATGGAAATAAGTCACAAAGAAAAAATTAAATAATTCCCAATATTTGGGAGTTATTTCAAACGAAACAACTCCTAATGAAATAAGTCCCAACAAAAATGAAATAATTCCCACACAGAAAATTTTATTGTCAAAAAATTTCAATTAAACTTTTATTTGATTTGAAATTCACTTTCAATTAAAAATTTAATAATATGTATTAAATGTTTAATTGAAAATGAATTTTGTTTATTAAATTTAAATTTGCAGTATTTATAACGAATAATTACAACAAAGAATAAAATGCCAAAATTTAGAAAAAAAAAAATCGCCAAAAATTTAAATAAATCAATTAAATTAAAAAATTCGCTAATATTTAAAACAGTCTCCAAAACTTGAAAAAAAGTCAAAATTTAAATTCAAAAAATTCTCTAAAATTAAAAAAAAATGGTAATTTAGAAAAAATTCGTCAAAAGTGAAAAAAAAATTGCCAAATTGAAATATATTGCTGAAATTTAAAAAAGTCAATACAATTAATAAAATCGCCGAAATTAAAAAAAATACAAAAATCTTAAATATTTTCGCGATATAGACGTTTTAAATTTAATTTACGTGATTTTTCAAATTTGGACGATTTTTTATATTGACCGATATTTTTTTCAATTTTGGTGATTTTTTTAAATATTATAGATTTTTAAATTTTGCCGATTTTTTTTCAGTTTGAACGTTGTATTTGCCAAATTTGGGAATACCGATGAAAATTCTCGGAAATCGGTAAGTGAAAAATTGCTAAAAAAATTATGGGAAATATATACCGGGAATTACCGGGTTAAAACCCCTAGTTCTGTTAAATTAATGAAACGGCTGTGTCAGTCTGTTACAGAGTAGTATTCGTAGAAATGAAAACACAAAAATACGTTAACTAATAGTTGTTTAGAAAAAAACTTGATTGAAGGCACGCGCTTACAAACTTTTTGTGTTTTTTTTCTTCTTATTTTTTCTAGCGTAGTAAATATTTTCTTATCACCAAGTATGTGATTTCATATATCGTATTGTTATTTGAAAAATTGAATACTATGTATGTTTGGAATGTTCAGCAAAATGTATGCCAAAAAGTTGTTTACCGGGAGTTTTATAGTTTTTTTAAGAAACTATTTTAGTAAGTTTTTTTTTTGGAATTTTTCTGTATTTTTTTTTTTTTGCGCACACACATTGATTTTTTATCTATTTCGGGTTTTATGTGATTTATGTAAAAGATTGAAATTTGTATAAACAACTTGAAATATTTCATTGGAATTATAGCAAATATAGCATCGTTGGTAATATTCAAACACGTTTTAACTAACTGCCCTGCGGGAAAAAGGGGTCAGTTTAGACCTGTCCCGTGACAGGACCGGTTCCTAAAAAGGATCAGTTTTAAAGTTATATACCACTTGCCCGGTTTAAAAGTCTTTATCAGGTGATGGGTCTGAAAGTACCAGTCCTGTGGCAGGTGAAAGTACTTATCACGTGATGGGGTATCTATCGCGTGATGGGTCTGAAAATACTAGTTCCGTGGTATTTGAAAACAGTACCGGCAACCAAAGTCTCTATCACGTGATGGGTCTGAAAGTACCAGGCCTGTGGTAGGTGAAAAGTTCTTATCACGTTTCCGGTTTAAAGTGTTTTCCACGTGACTGGTCTGAATACGTGTAAATATGGTGAGGTATATAGTACCTATAATTAGGCCGGTTTTAAAGTACCTATGCGCCCGGTATGCTAGTTGGTAGAGTGCTGGCTTATCAGTGCGGGGGTGGTGGATTCGATTCCCATCAGTGGCACTCGTGTGTTTTCGCTACAACGCGCCTAAAGACATAGTAGCTAGAGCTCGGTTAGGGTAATAAGATATAATTTGTAATTACAGTGGAATCTCCCATGAGCGGACACCGAAGGGACCGTTGAAATGTGTCCGCACAAGGGGGCTGTCCGGCCAAGAGAAAACTACAAATTTAAATCAACAAAACTTTGCCTTATATTGTTTGTTTTTATTTAAAGATACATACTTTTATTAAAAAAATATAAAAAATAAACAATTCAATTGGGTTTAATAACAAAAAATCATTAAATGTAGTTCTATATGTAATAAAAGTTTAAAATGTTTTATGAGTACTATATTACGTTTTTCAATAAATATTCCTCCATCCTGGTACACTTCAATCACTTCTATTTTTTGCTTAATAGTTAATACAGACCTCTTTTTATCCATTTTAAAAAGTCTTACCGCACTAATGTATACAAACGAATGAACAATGCATTCCAAAGTACAATAAGCAAACGCACATCGATTATTATTTGGGGAATCCCCTAAATCGCATAAGTAATGGCATAGATTACAAGCTGTTGGTCAAATAGGTTTGTACACCATACGTACGCACCACAAACATTGCAAGAATTAGTATTGTCAACTCTCCGAAGCAGAAGCGTAAATCGTAGAAAAAACGTTAAATTGAAAACATTATGTAAGAGAGAAAATATGTATTTAACATACCCACATTTAACTATGTTATGTGATGTAGTAAATATGATAAACCGTGCCCTGTTGTTAAAGCGAACAAATTCAAAGAGTCTTGGCAGGCTTATTTGTAAATTATGACATGAAAAATTCGGAAAAAAAATAAGCTAAGTGTCCGTCCAAGAGAATTTTTTTATCTAGCGGATGTCCGCGTCCGCTCATGAGAAGCGTCCGTTCAAGGGAAAGCGACTGCAATGCTTTTCTTATGGAGCGCTGCCGGGACCTAGCAACAATGTCCGTTTAATGGGGGTGTCCGCTTATGGGAAGTGTCCGTTAAGGGAGATTGCACTGTATATGATTATTATTAAAAAAAATAATAAAGTATCTATTAGGGAAGTCTTTCAAGGGAGAACTCCGACTACACTAAAAAAAAAATTCGAAAAAATAGATAAAAGGATAAAAATTGGTTAATAATGTTTTTTTTAATATTGTTTTTATTTCTTCCAAATTAACTAAACAAATTGGTATTAAATTAAAGGTACTGTTAACCTATTCCCAGATTTCATATAAAAACAACTCTAATTGTTTAGATGGAAATATTTGTTCGAAAAATTCAAATCATTTTTTTACCGCTAATTGTATTAAAAAAGATTTTTGTAATGAGAAATTAATATTACAATGGAGTTAATTTTGTGGCATGTTCTTTTGAGTTAGTTTAGTGACATATTCTTTCACGTTAGTAAAGTGACGAGTTCTTTTGCGCTGATTTTGTGATATGTTCTTTTGCGATAGTTACAGGATATGTTCTATTGCGTCAGTCTGCAATCTGAATATTTATTTATTCTAAAACATTATCATCAAAATGTAAATAATGTAATTTTTAAAGTTTAATTTTGTTAATAAAAAAAATTCTTTTAAACAAAAAGAAAATGCAAAAAATAAATTAAAAATTAATTCAAACAAAAATTCCCGATTCCAACAAAAGGGATAATTTATGCAATTTAAAAATTAAAAAAAAAAATTCCCATATTTAATACGCTTCAATAGAAAGAAAAAACAAATTTCTGTGTGAATTTTCACTTAAGTATAAATACATCTGCTAACTAAATGAGAAGCTCAAGCCGGTTAAAATTCAAGCTATAAAAAACCTTTGGTATGGCAAACAGCTATTATTTAATAGAAAAAATAGTTCAATTAAAGAGCTTTTGTTAGTTTTTTGTTTTTATATACATCGAGATTATTTTTATGATATTTTTAATTTATAACGAGCTTTCAACCTCCGTATATTTACAAAAATAAAGCAAATTAAACATATTAGCTAGGTTGATACTTTTAATAAAAATTATATCAAACTACAAGATTTGCTTGTGTTTTTTTTCTAAAAAAATCGTCGTTTTGTTACCTACCAACTATCGTCAAATCGCCATTTGGAAAATTTTTGGATAAAATCGAACAAAATGACGATAAATAGTCAAATCTGTCAGCTATTCTATTATTCTAAATAAAATGTTTTACGAAGTTATTTATTTCTTAGAACTTTTTTTTTGAAAAAAAAAAACATAAATGAATTAATCGAAACACACGAAATGTGTTGTGCAAATTGTCCCAATGTACCTGAAACGCCAGTGACGTACCCAGGGGGGAGCCCAGGGCATATTAGAATATTGTAATAATTTTCAGTAGTTTTAGCAAACATTTTTACTGGCTTTTTACTGTTATTATAAGTACTAAAAAATTTTAAAATTCAATAAATTTGCTTTAGAAATGTATAGCTTCTTTTCAAGCTTCGGCATAAAAAAATATAAATTCAAAATGGCTCTTTCTGATATACAAAATCAAATTATTTGTTGAAAAAGTTCAAAGAACGCGGTTGTTTACAAGACGAGTTTGTCTCAAAAAAATTATTCGTGTGAAATAATATTGATTAATGTGTCAAAAATGGAGCAAAATTGATTATTAATAGGTTTTTTGTTAAAGTTCTGCCTATTATAGAGGCTCTAAAGGGTGAATTAGCCAAGCGTAAACGTAAACGTATCTCGGTGTACGAAATTTAATAAGTCAAATAAGAATAGAAGATATTTTGTGTATCTTGTTGTTTCATTCATATTCATTAAACATATGGAATACGTAAAAACACAAGAAAATCTAATCAAAATAGAATTTTGTTGTCCGTATACGTTTTCTCTATGTTAAATGCATATGAATGAAACAACAAGATACACAAAATGTCTTCTATTCTTATTTGACTTATTAAATTTCGTACACCGAGATACGTTTACGTTTACGCTTGTCTAATTCACCCTTAACTTTTCTAAAACTTCGGGTTCTGATGAGATCTTTAGCCAGATCGAAATACTAGTATCATCCTAGCTAATATGTTTGATTTGCTTTATTTTTGTAAATATACGGAGGTTGAAAGCTCGTTATAAATTGAAAATAATCTCGATGTATATAAAAACAAAAAACTAATATAACTGTAAAAAGAATAAAGTTAGAGTGTCCAAAAATCCGTCGATTTACAAAACCGGTTTTCGGTTTGTTCTAAAGATCTTAATTGAGTAGAGCAATGAATCAAAATACTTAATAGCGCGGTTGTTATTGGATCGCGCTGCAATAATAAAAATGTAAAAAAACTAACTGAAAATTTCTTTTTTGACTCAAATGCAATTTAAATGACAAAGTAAATATCACACGATTAGAAATTAACGCAATGAAATTCAATGTTTTTTGGAAAGTTTGTGTAAAAACATTGTCAAGTAATGTAATCCAAAGGTAAATAGTAAAGGCTATGTATTCTTTATATAACATTTTATATATCATTTTGAAACAAAAATGTAAAAATGGCTTTATAACATTTTATATTAATCTAGCGAAAAAATCGTTAATTTAAAACAAATAAGTTTCGAGCAACTTTGAAGAAAATGTTACGTTTCGATATTTTAAACTGTCAATTTTTTATGCAAATTAAATGTTGCCCCCCCCCCCTCGAATTAAAATCATGGGTACGCCCCTGTGAGATACACAGAAAATCTACCTAAAAATTAACTAAAACTTAAATTAAAACCACAAAAAGTATAAAAATTAATAAACTTTTAATATTATAGTCCTAAAATATTTAATTGCAATGGTTTAATTTATATATTGTTTTGCTTCATTGGATTGCATATAAAAAATAACTTGACAATATGCCTCAAATTAGCCCAACTTCATAAGGCTATAAAATAACAATACGTGCTAACTTTTTAAGCCCCTTTAGGGGATTTGTTTCACTGATAGTCTATTTTAATTTCTCGTTGGTATCATTCGAGAAAGATTCGAAGACCCAAAATTTGTTGAACAGTGTTATTGTTTGTCCGACTTTCCGTTTGAATTTGAAATTGGACGTTTTTTTCATATCTCTTAATATTTTAGAAAACGTGGTTTTTGACTAGGGTTGCCATATTTGAAAAGTGAAAAAAAGTACATTGATGAAAAAAAAAACAGTACTTTTCAAAAAAAAATAGTACATTTTTGTATTTATTGTTAACATAACTTTTACTTCAATACATCACATATTTACTTAAAATAAGTTAATCCACCGAACCAAATAGCGTAGGTAAAATCAACAAAAAAATTGTTGTAGATCTTTAACGAAATTTTGTCAATTTTTTTTTAAGATTTAACAAATTTTATTCAAATCAACAAAATTTCGTCAAGTTTACATCCTCTGAAGAAGTAAAATTGACTAAATTTCATCAAATTGACTAAATTTCGTCAAATTGGCTAAAATTATTAGTTTGGACTCCATTACTTTTTGCATTGGGCAGTGCCATGAAAAAAATTGTGTTTACAAACATACATTGCTTAAAAAGTAAACAAACCAAACTTATATATGTACAAAGAAACGAAGTGGAATTAATACAGGGAGATTCAAAAAAATTATATAAAAAACTATTGTACACACGAAAAAAAAAATGGTTAAAAAATATATATTTTTTGTACACGCAAAAAAAAACTTGTTTATATAAAAATATGTAAAATATACAAAAAAACAGTACAAATCCAAAAAAAAACAGTACTTTTACGTACACTCAAAAAAAAAAAAGTTTGTAAAGTCAGCAAAAAATTTTGCTGAGTCAACAAAATTTTAGTCAGGAGGATGCTTGCAAAAAAGTAGCTAATGTCAGCAAAATTAGTAGATTCAGCAAAAGTTTTGCTAACACTTAGTGGATTAGAAATAAAAATGCCTTGCTAAAAATTAATAAATTTTTTGCTGAATTTTAGTAGACTGAAAAAAAAACGCAAAAAATTTGTAGAAAAATTGTAATTTAGTTAATTTATTTGCTGAAAATCATAAAACATATTTTTGTGATTCTTTTAAAAATAATTTACAATAATTACGAAATACAAAAATTTTCATTTTCCCACATTGACGAAATGTATTAATTTAATATCTGAAAATATATAGACATAAATATATATAACATAACAAAAATTGTCTTTCAATTACTTACATCAATGGTTGTCTAAATGATGCTATCGTTTAAAGGACGCAACTGCCGAAGATAATTATAGAAACGAAACGAAAAAATAAACAAAAACAAACGAAACGAAAAAACAACCCTTTTTTGCAATAAGAAAAAGGAACCATAAAAATCTACCTAAGATGTGTGTCTTTGTCTTTCGCTTTACTCTGTCTACATGTCTGTATATGTTTGTTTGCAATTTGGCCACACTATTATTAATCTATAAACATTTAGTTTAAATAAATAAATATATATTTTATTTTGTCTTTTATTTAATTAATAGACAATTATTTTCACTAGCCGGTGACAACGCAAAATTTAAGTTGTTTTAATCCTCAATTTTGTTTTATGTATGAAAAAGAGATACAAAAACTTCCATGTTTGATTTTTTTATGTCTTATTAGAGTTGTACTTTTTAGTATCATATTCCTCTTCTCTACTACATCTTGACATGCCACGACATCTACTTCATTCTGCGTATATCTTTCAATCTGGTTGTCGTCCACACTATTAATGTGCTTATCAGCACAATTTTTTTTTAGCGAAATTAATTAGTAAAACATTAGTATATTAGTAAAGCATTAGTATAAAACAGTTAAGTGCTGAATAAGTATAACAAAAATTTTAGCTGAAAACACGATTTTTGCAAAAAATTTTGCTAAAAAATAGTATACCTGATTTACAAGACGTTTTACTAACTTTTCTACTAACTTATTTTTTTGAGTGTACTGTTTTAGGTGTTGTGAATAAAACAGTACATTTTTCAAAAAACAGTACATGTACTGTTTAAAACAGTACGAATGGCAACCCTATTTTTGACGCAAATATAAATACACTGTCAAGAAAACGTGTACCAAAAAAAACAATAATTCATAAAAATTATGCTTTCCGTGAAAAGTCTTTTTTTGAAAAATACAAAATACTTTGTCCGATTTTGCGTTTGACTCACTGTAAATAAAAAATATATAAATTAATGTACTTACTTACCTATTTTGAACTACTGCATACATATATTTATTAAAATGACACGCTCAATAAACAATAACACCTGAAAGAAAAATAATATTGACATGTTAATATCTAAAAATGCTAAATATAAAAATCAAACATCAAATACACACAGAGAAATAAAGTGCCAACCGAATTGAAAAGTGTATTTTAATGGTAACAACTTATAAATTAAGTTAATACAACGATATTTCCATTAGATTTCTGAATATGTTGGCTGTTCCAACTAAAATTCAGTTCAATTAACCGAATTTTGTTCTGAAAACTAATGTTAAGTTGTACTAACTGACTAAAATTCGCATTAACCGAATTTGAGTCGTATTAACCAAGTTTCAAACTTTTCTCTGTGTGTAGAATTAAGTTAAACTTAAAATATTGGGAAACCCGATATTTGGAACGTGTTCTTGTGTCAACTTGAGTTTTGATTCACTACAATTTTTTTAAGGCTAAAAGGTACTAGAAACTTTTTTATATCTCCCTAATAATTTTATAAAAATGATTTCAAACTATTTATACTACGGGCTATTCTGAAAAACGAATCTGCAAAAAATTATTCGTTTTTACATGAAATTTTGTGTTGATTTTGTATAAAAACGTAGATTAGATTTAGTTTTTTGGAGCACCGCCGCACAGTGGAGTGAATCAAAAAAAAAGTGGTAATAAATATAGAACTTCTTAACTACTGGACCGATTAAGACCAAATGTATATGTAATTGTTAAGGAGGAGTAGCTTTCAGAAAATTAATTTTGAAGTCACCCTGTGTTAACACATGGTGAGCGCTAAGGTAGCAAAGTGGACCACCTCGAGTAAACTTCTACAATTATGAACCGATTTCGATAATTTTAGACTTTTTGAATCCGCTTGATGAGATTAATAAAAAAATATGCTTACGGTAATATGCTACCTCTTAAAGTTTAAAAGTTGTGTGATGTTGAACATTAAAATTTCAATTTTGTGACAAGTTTTTTTAGGTTTTAAGTTAATAACTCCGTTATAATAAGTGGTAAGACATTAAAAAAAAATTTGTGTATTGCTACTTTTATCATTATAATCTAGTAGAAGAAAAGTAAATATTTTTTTAAATATTCGAAAAGAACAGGCTTTGACAATAGTTTTACACCCAGCATTGATCGAAAATTACCAATTTTCAAGCAAAATTTCAAGTTTACACACGTGTGCAAAAATGGCACGCCCATTTCTTAACTTTTTTCTGAAAGCTATACTCCTCCTTAACGATTGCATATACATTTGGTCTTAATCGGTCCAGTAGTTAAGAAGTTCTATATTTATTACCACTTTTTACTTGATTCACTCCACTGTGCGCCGATAGTCTTTGATTAGTTTTTACATATATCACTATAAATCTTCAACTTTTCCCATTAAAAAACAAGTGCACAATCATAATTCGCTTCAGATTCGAAGGAAAACAATTTAAGTTGAGTAAAAAAAAATTTTAAAATTTTCACTTTTACCTAAAAGTGAAATACAGAACATTTCATTATATGTGCGCCTGCAGAAACTTTAATCAAATTTAGATGCTAAGTACATTGACATCTTTTAGTTAAATTAGCTAAGAATATTGTGAAATCATCATAATTTTTAGCTAAATTTATGCTAATGGGGAGGGATAAAGCGCAGATTAATAGAGGATTTGAAAACAATAAGTAAACAGGCAAAATTTCAAAAAATTAAAACAAAATCTAAATTAGCAGCTAAAATTTCTGCAAATTAATTGTTGCGATAAATTAAAGCTTAAATTGTGTTATTCGTATCAGAAAAGACAAAAAAAAAAGCAAAATGAAAACTTCAAAACTAAAAAACATCAAAAAATTGGAACAATAAAAAAACAAAAAGTTTACTCTTATTTAAAACTATTTTTATTATATTTTTCTTATTTCGAGTAACCGAAATAAAATTTCAGAAAATGACGTAAAAAAGCAATTTTGTCTTCTCTGATTATTACAAATCTTAAAAGTATTCTGCATAAAAGTGTAAAATTTTTCATTAAATGCGTTAATTATAAAAGTGCCAGACGTTTTAATAAAAATAATTTGTTATTAGAAATTATTTTGAATTATTTACTTGAATGTTTGCATTCAAACAGATAAAGAATGAAACATATTTCAGGGAAAATTTATTTCAAAACAAATAAATATTGAAAAAAACAAGCGCGTGTCGCTAAATGCAATATCATTAATTAACAGGTTGTATTCTGACGACAATATGGCAGACACAATTTAAGAGATAGAGCAAAACAGTAAAAATGAAAAAAAAAAATCAATCAAATATTTATGATAGTCACATTAGAGTGGCTTTTTTTTTTGTATGATGAAAAACTATTTCGAAAAACTTCAATTTATTAAAGTTATGTTTTGGGAATTTGAGAAAAATCGGAAAGCTTTAATCCTTGGTGCCCTAAAACCAAAGTTTTCGATTATTGAAAATTTTTCTATAATTGCTTCAATTAAAAATTTTGTTGCAGCACGTCGTTTTTTTTTATTAATTTTAGAATGGTAAACACAAATATTTTTGGATATTTTTGAAATCAGACTAACGGTTTTTGAGATATTGCGATTTGATGTTCAATACACTCATAAAAATCCAAACTCATTTCAATCACGAAAACTGCCCATTCAATAACTTTAATTGCTGAAATTGCACCAACAATGAAAATTGTTCATTGAATTTGAAATTGATAGCTCTCTAATTAAATTATTTTTCAATTAAATAATTATTTTTCAATAAATTCATTTGATTGACAATTGCTCAATACTGTATACCTTCAAATTTCATATACATGTACAGTAGGCCAGGTCGATTTGTATGGAGGCAAAAAAATCGCTCAACATTCAAGGAAAATCGTATTCTAGGGATCAAAATAAGAAACTTTGCCGAAGGAACCATACCTCTAAAACGAATTCTGATGTTCCGACTTTTGACCCAAAGGGTAGAATTTTGAAAAATTCCACTTTGACCCATTTAGAGTGCCCCAATCGAATATAATTTATTCATTCATCTGCTAGAGCATCTTCCGGAGAAGAAATAGAGACCCTAATCTTGGAAAGACTCCTCCTACTTTCTGAAATATCTCTATCCCGAGATTTGTACATTTTGCTATAAAAACACGGCTAAAAAGGCCCTCTTTCAACTTAAATTTCAACCCCTTAACGGTCACCTAGAATGAGGACTTATGCATTAATCTGCTAGTGCGTCTCCCGGAGAAGAAGTAGCTCCAATGATCTTGGAGAGATTCCTCCTACTTTCTGAAATAACAAAGTAGGCTTTTGCAAAATTTGACCCTTTGGGTCAAAAGTCGGGACATCAGAATTCGTTTTAGAGGTATGTTTCCTTCGGCAAAGTTTCTTATTTTGATCCCTAGAATACGATTTTCCTTGAACGTTGAGCGATTTTTAAATCGACCCGCCCTAATGTACAGTATTGGGCAAAACCTAAGAAACACTACTTGATTTTACAGGTGAAAGGCTTAACCCCGATATTGTAAAAAGACTGTCAAGCAATGGGGCGGCAATGTGATGGCGTGGACGTATTTTTCAGGTCATGGTCTAGGGCCGTTCCACAGAATTTCTACCAAAATGGACAGATTTGTGTATAGGGACATTTTAGAATCTAAGATGTTGCCATATGCCGAGTGGAACATGCCACTTCGATGGGTGTTTCAACATGATAACGATCCGAAACACACATCGAAGTTAGTCAAGGAATGGATACAATCGAAAGGGATTCAAGTGCTTGATTGGCAGGCCCAATCGCCTGATTTGAACCCAATTGAAAATTTATTTTCAATGTTGAAGAGGAACGTTGGATCAAGACGATTTTCCAACAAAGACGGTTTGTTTTCGTGTCTGGAGGATAAATGGAAACGTATAGATCCAAAAATAATTGATAATTTAATAAAATCTATGCCGCGTTGGTGCGCCGCAGTAATAAAAAATAAGTGTTATTATACCAAATATTAAAAGTTTCTTAGGTTTTGCCCAGTGAATTTTTAGGTATTTTTTTGTTGTACTATAAGAACCGTTATGTGAGAGATAATTACCAATTTTTTGGTTTTTAATTTTGTATGACACAGTAATTAATAAAACTGCATTAAAACATTGAATTGAAATATGTTCATTTAAAAATAATTTGACTCAGAAGCTAAAATCAAGTAGTGTTTCTTAGGTTTTGCCCAATACTGTATGTAAATTTGATTAAAAATCAATTGATTGGATTAAAAAGTGATCAATATTGTATACCTTTTCAAGCATCCTTGAAAGGGTGTTATTGCCATAACAAATGAATTTTTATCATACACTGCGTTGCATAACTATAATTACAAGTGATTTTTGTTATCTTCTCTACTATTGCAAGCATTTTTTTTAAATTTTTTAACTGTTTTTAATTTCGTTTAAAAAGTGGCTTAAGTTTTTGGGAAGTTGCTAGAAAAATAAACCGTGGTTGTCACAAATTTTGCAAATAATCCAAGTGCTGATGGTAAAAATTAAACAGGCGGCCCAAAAAAAAAAGCTTTTTGATTGGGAAACGGCGTAAAATAAGGAACTGTGTCAGCAACTCAATGAAGAGTCTTAGTCAGATAATCGATGAATGTAAGGTAAATGTGTCCAAAGTAAGTAGGCTCTTAAAGGATTCCCAAAGAATAACTCGCCAAATGCTGATGTCTGTGTAAAGGTTATTACCCCGCCACAAAACTGCTCGACTTGAATTCGCTAAAAGGAATTTACAAACCAACTGCAGTTGGTGTACATTGTAAATACAGTTTTAATGCACTCGAGAAAACAAAAATTTTTATACCAATATTGCTCAGTAAAATAGTAAAATCCAAATAACAGGTTGCAGAACAACTTAAACTGTATTATAACAGGTTCTAATTTCTGTTCTGCAACTGGTTCTTTTTATACGATATTGTCCTATTTGCAATAGGTTCTTTACCTCTAAACAAGGACAGGTTGCTTTAGAAACGGTTTTAGAACCAGTTATAGAACTAGTTCTGGGACATTTCGAATCCCAGGAACATGTTCTAGAACCGGTTTAATGTAACCGGTGGTAAAAGAAGTTGTTCTAGAACAGGTTCTGAGGTAATATGTTCTATAAAATTTTGCTGGGTTAGTATGTAGTGTGTTAGGGCTGAAATTTTTTGGTAAAATTATGTTTTCAGCTAAAAATTTTAGTTATACTTTTATTCAGCACTTAACTATTTTGAACTAATGTTTTACTAATATTTTACTAATGTTTTACTAATTTATTTTACTAAGCTGATAAGCACATTAATATTACTCAGAATGCAGAAGATGTCGCGGCAATTCAAGTTGTAGTAGAAAGAGGAAAATTATACTAGAAAGTACAACTCTTGTAAAACATAAAATAATTAACCATGGACGATTTTTGTATCTGTTTATCACACATAAAACCAAATTGTGGTCTAAAACAACTAAACCAAATTTTATTTTGTCACCGTCTAGCGAAAGTAATTGTCTATTAATTAAATAAAAGACAAAAAAAAATTTTAAATTTAATAAAGATTAAATACAAACAAATATACGATACGTTCAGGTAGACAGCCTAAAGCGAAAGACAAGGACCACACCTCTTAGGTAGTTTTTTATGTTTCCTTCTTCTTATTGCAAAAAATGCTTGTATATGTCATATTTTGCTATTTTTTAGTGTAGTTCTTTAATTGTCACCATGCCTTAAAAGTTGGAAAAAATTAATTTAAAAACTCTGTAAGAGCGTTTTTGAAAAAGTAAAACAAAAATATAAATAGCTTATTCCTAGTATCCTTTAATTGTCTAAAAATCCTATTATTATTATTATTATTTATTTATTTATTTGTTTTATTTCAGTACAACAAGATTGAATCTTATAATTATAGTACATGAATAAAATATCCCAATTGATTCACAATGATTAATATAATATAAAAAATAAAAATAAAAACAAGATATAGAAAATTTAAAAAATTTAAAAAAATTAAAAAATGAATATAAAATATAAAAAAAAAAATATAATATAATAAAACTAAAAATAGAGAAAAAGATAAAAGTATTGAAAACAAAATTAGTAAAAATTATTAAAGAAAGAAAAACATTGAAAAATTAAAGTTATTCAAAAAAAATTAAAAAGTAAATTTTTGAAGTGCGTTGCGTTGCTGGCTTGTTGTATGTTTTGTGGTAATAAATTCCAAAGACGAGCAGAATGTACATGAAATTGATATTCAGAAACAAGAGAGTGATGTCTAGGAAGTATTAACCTATATGAGTCTTGTTTTTTAAAAAAATTAGTCCGGTAGGTGACTCTTATAGAACGTTTACTGTACACTAAGGATATTATATAGGTAACGACGACAGCAATTGTAGTCAAAAATAAATGAAATTTCACTTGAAGAAAGGACGACTGACATTTTATTAAATTCAACTAACATTTATCATTTGTTTTTACTGTTAAAAAAATTACTAACAATGGTAGTAAAAATTTACCACATATTTTAGTAAAAAAATAAACAAACATTTATTTTTTTATTTTTTAAAGTAACAAAAAACGAAGGTAAAAAATTAATGTAAAACAAAAAAACAGTCATTTGATGTGGTTTGTTTTTTGAAATGCACTAAGAGGAAAGTAAGAAAATTTTATTTGTTCTACAAATGACTGACATTTACATTAAAGAAACTGCATTACAACCAAAACAACTACAAAATTTTAAAGCAGAATTTCCTTGAGTGTATAAGTATAAGTATTTGTATTTTTTTTTTAGATATTCCATTAATTCATGTGGTCAATGTGGGAGTATGGACATTTTTATATTTTGAACCGTATTGTAATATATTTTTAAAAGAACCACAAAAATATGTTCATGATTTCAGGAAATAAATTAATAATTTCTATAATAATAATTTTTATACAAATTGTTGGAGCTTATTTTCAGTCTACTAATATTTAGCAAAAATTTTTTTATCTTTAGGTAAGGGTGTTTTTATTTTTAATCTACTAAGTGTTAGCAAAACTTTTGCTGAATCTATTAATTTTGTTGCTAAAAATCAGTTCGTTGATTTTCAGCGATGATTTTGCTGACATTAGCAATTTTTTTGCAAGCAGTCTATTGACTAAAATTTTGCTGACCTAGCAACATTTTGTGCTGACTTTACTAACTTTTTTTTGAGAGTAGGTTAAAAAGATGTTTGGAAAAAGTCCCATATAAGCTAAACTATTACGAATGTTGAAAAAAGCTCAGACACCCCCTCGATATGTTTCGTACCCCAGTTAATGCGTTGCTAAAAGTTTTTTCATTCGGTACCATATTTGTGCAACACTACTCTGCAACAATTCGAAATAACCCTAAGAAACGAAAAATTTGGACATTTTTGACCCCACTTTTTAACAAATATCACTTTTTTTGTTTTCTTTGTGACATGTCCAAATTTCATTTAAATCGGAGAGAACCCATCGGGAGACTCACCCTTTTAGTTAAAAATATTTTAGTCCGCGGAGTCTTGAAAACTCGTTTTTTTATCGATAACTTGAGATTTTTAAGGGTGTATTCAATATTCTGAAAAATGATTTACTCAACCAGGCTTACCACTAGGTCATTTTAAAAGTGTATCAAATTTTTTCTAATTTGTAACACCGCGAAATTGATAAAAATCGAATGTTGAAAAAATTTCTGTATTTTAAATGTAAATGCCGACAACACAAGTTCAAATCCTGGCTAGGGCACCATCAATGGTAAAACACACTTTCTACCGGTGTGTCTTTTACCAGTGATGGGGTAACGAAAGTTCGTCATAAACTTTAATTTAAGCATGTATTTTCTACGTATTTATTTATTTATTGGCTTTTAGTGGTTAACTATTGTCATTGCGAAAGTGTTTTTTTTTTTTTTTTTTTTGTTATCTCAAACATATTTGTTTATAATTTTTGGAATTTCCAATTACGTTAATTCCAGCAGCTCCAACAGGTAACAGATTTTTTTTTATCATAACCAGTGACCGGAAGTTCATGCAAATGCATGTTATTTTCCTTAAGTCTGAGAGAATAGGAGAAACAAAATATATTTGGGAATCAAAGAATTTGAATTAAAATAGAATCGATTTGTTAGTGCATATTTTTGCATATTTTCCTTTAAATGCATATTTTTGATTATTTTTCTTAAAATATATATTTTTATTGCATTTTTCGTAAAAATAACACTTTTAATTTTATTTTATATTTGACAAATAAACATTGAAAAATAAACGTTTTTTCCAAGTGATTTTAATCAAGTACAATCCACCGTACTCTTCTAAAACCGAGCTGGGATTTTTATAGTTTCGAAGGAAATTAGCAATATAGCAAATTAACAATACAAAATTAATAATTTTTAATGTTTTCAAGCAATTTAAAGCTATGGATATATCAGGAAAAAGAAGCACTCTCTTTAAAATTTAGTAACTTTCTAAATTATTATTTTTTTTTTTTTAATTTTATCGATAATTTTTAAGATATTTGTCTTTCGAAAAGAAAAAAAACCAATAAAAATAAAATTAATATTTTTTATCTTCAAACAAAAAAATATTAAATAACTAGTTTTTGTACAAAAAAAAGAAAAGTTCTGTTTTCAGAAATAAAAAGTTTTTATACAGGGAATTCAGAAAAAATGTTCCCTCACTCAGTTGTAATTTTTTGTTTTATTTTTTAAAGCAACCCGTAATCTTCAAATTATTTTATAAAATATAAAGGGTGATTAAAAAATTAAAATAAAAATATAAATATAAATAAAAATAAAAAGTCAGAATAATAAAAATATATAGAAACAAATTATAAAATCTTTAAAATGTTTTCCATTGAGCAACGGCAATTTATAGTTCAAAAATATTTTGAACTACAAGGAAATATTGAAAATGTGATCTCGGCATTCCAAAAAAAAATTCATATCTTCGCTCCATGGAAAAAGTCAATTCGGAAAATGGTTAAGAAATTTGAATTGAAGGGAAATCTGTTAAATCAACATAAAGGCAATAGTTGCAGAAAGGTGTTGCTGTTACCTTTGCAACATGAAAACATTGGAAAAAACGTCGGTACATACCAGATTGCACAAGAAGATTAAAATAAAGGCGTACAAAATCCACCCTGTTCAAATTTGGCCAAGAGGAATAGGCTTGAGTCTGCACATATCTTGCTTCACCTAATTAATGATGAGGTTGGTTGGTGGTTGATGGTTCACGCACGAAGCCCACTTTTACCTGTCAGGATATTGCAACAAGCTAAATCAGAGGTACTGGACCGATGAAAACCCACATTATTTAAATCCATCGCCTCTGTTTCAACAGGGAATCACTCTATGGTGTGCTCTGTCATCTAAGGGACTTTTTTTGAGGTTCTTAGAGAAAACGTTACGTCGGAAAGATATTTAGAATTGCTACAACATTACTTTGTACCTTTTTTGGAAGCTAGAAGAGAGATTGAAAATGCTTGAATAATGCAAGAATAAATGCATTGTTCTAGATTATTTGGCTGAAAACTTTGATGAAAAGGTTATATCGAATCTCTATGTCCAACGTCACCAAAAAGGGTTTCTTTGGCCACAGTACTCACCGGACCTAAATCCATGTGATTTTTTCTTATGGGGATATTTAAAAGATAGGGTGTATGTAACAGTTTCGAAAACACTTGCTGAATTGGAAATAGCTATAACTGAGGAGATAAGAAGAATTCCTATTAGTATGCTTGTCAATACAGTTAATTCTTTTCCAAAACATCTTCAACGGGTAATTGATGTAAATGGAGGTCACTTTCAACAATTTTTGTAATATAACTGCTAAATCAATAAACGATACTGATATTTTTTAATCACTTATTATTTTATTAAATATTTTGAATAATACCCATTCGCGAAGTCCGAAAAAATCACTCCGAAAGTAATATTGGTTTTTGCGCTAGGAAAAAAAATTGGGTTGAAAATTGATAAAAACTTATAGCACCACTTTATAGTCCGGACATGGGGCTATCGAATCCATTATTAAAATTGTAGAGGTCCTATTCCGGAAGCCCCAAAAATATCTTCAACGGGGGTAATTGATGTAGGTCACTTTGAAAATTTTTTGAAATAGAATTGCTAAATTAATAAACAATACTGATATTTTTTAATCACCCATTATTATTTCATAAAATAATTTGAATTTTACGGGTTGGTTAAAAAAAAACAAAAACACAAAAAATCACAACTGAGTGAGGGAATATTTTTTCTGAATTCCCTGTATAAAGAAAAACAGTTCTTTTTACAAAATTTAATATTTTTTTTCAATAGCATTAAAAACTTGTATTTTAAAAAAAAGGAAAACTTCAAAATTCGCTGAAATCAGATATGGAAATTTCTCGCTCAGACGCATGCTTATTTTATATATTAAACGAGCCTGAAATTTCAGAAATTTTATGGATATTAATTTTCATTCTGGTTTGTAACCAAGTTATGTATAACGAAATGGCATGAAACGTGTGGAATTTTAACGCTTACCACAATGAACGAATTGGAATAGAACGGGGAAGGAAATAAGAATTTGGCGTATGCTTAATACATTATCACACATATAGGATGAAAAAAATTAATAAGTCACCCTGTGACAATTATCTGAAAAAAATATTTACGTTAAAAACAAATCAACCCTACATCAGACGTATTATCCGGGGGTGTTTCGTATATAAACTTTTGCAAATATGCTGTCCATTTTGCGCTATCTCGTTTAGTTTTCGATATGCTGACAATTTTGTATAATGGACACTATTTTAAAAGCCAGTATCTACAAAACTAAACGAGATATGGGAAAAGGGACAAGATTTTAATTCACAGAAGTATTAACTAACCCCGATAATACAAAAGAGGATATGTCAGGAAAAGATCCCGATTTGTTTACACACATATGTACGTGAAAATAGAAATTTAAAGGCGCTACGAAATAACCCCCAATGAAATAACACCCAAACGACAAAATGAAATAACCCCCAATGAAATAAATCCCAAAAAAAATGAAATAAGTCCAAACAAAAAAAAATGAAATAATACCCAAAAGAAATGAAATATTCCCCAAAGGTGAAAATGAAATAACACCCAAAATTTGGGGGTTGTTTCGTAATGAAATAACTCCCAAAGGAAGAAATGAAATAACCCCCAATGATAAGCTCCTAAGAAATGAAATATGTCCCAAATTTTTTTTATTTTTTGTTTTCATATTTTTGATTCTTTTGTTACACTGTTCAGTTTTTCTGCGTGGCGGCCTGCGGCCGATCTTAGGGGTTTTCTCCTCCATAGGACGCGGCAGGTGGCTTCGCTGAATACAGTTTTCCTGCGCGCGTCTCATTATCTTCCCTAGTGTGACGCGCGCAGGGAAACTTTATTCAGCGAAGCCACCTGCCGCGTCCCATGGAGGAGAAAACCCCTAAGAGCGGCCGCAGGCCGCCACGCAGAAAAACTAACAAATATTAAAAAAAATTCACTTTTAGCAAAATGAAATATCCCCCAATATGAAATAATCTCCAAAGAATTTAAATTTTGGGCTTTATTTCATTGGGGGTTGCTTCATAATGAAATAATCTCCAAACCGTAAGATGAAATAATCCCCAAAAAAAATGAAAAAACCCCCAAACAATTTTACACAGTTTTTTTGGGGGTTATTTCATTTTTGGCCGTTGGGGGTTATTTCATTGGGGGTTATTTCGTAGCGCCAAATTTAAACACTCGGATATATGAATGGAACATTGGTTCAAATTTAACGAAATGGAATAGAACGGAGAACTAGTGGAATCGGAACACTTAAAAGACTTGTATTGATCATGATTTTCCAAAGTTTTCTCCTTTTTTGCTTTATCTTGCATAGTCTTTCAGATGCAAAGCATTTTACAAAATGACGTTTTTTAAAGTATCCCGTATCTTCGAAACTGAATCAGATAGGGAAAAACGGAAAGGGTTTTCTCATGATAATGCAATACGTCCGAGAGAGATCCCTAGTGATTCATTTTTTATAAAGCGGCCACATGGTGATTTGTTTATTTTTTTTTTAATTATAATATAAATTAAGATAATCCGATAAAACAATGTTCGTTCCCCGTTTAATACAATTTCGTTACCTTTAGTCAATGCTCAACTAGTTCCCTGTTCCAATTCATATCGTTCTTCATGTCTAGTCTTTCAATTCCCTGTAATTGTCCTTTGTATAAAATTTCGTTCCCAATATTAAGCCCCACAATTCCACACATTCCCCGTTTTATGCCACATCAGTGAGATTTCGAAAAAATTTACATTCCACCCATAGAATGACATCTTAAAAAATATATGTATTTTCATTTATCAGGATTGTTTTTGCATACAAATGCTGTTTTTTATCAATTGTAATTATTTTGTATGCATTAATTTGATTTTGTTACCATTAATAATGATTTTTCTAATGCAAAATATTTAAATTTTTTTTTTAAAGAGAATCACTCTCATTAAATACTTACTATTAATCAATGCGTTGCTTTCTTTGCAAATCGGATAGGGGTGAGATGAAAGGTGGGGAAAGATGAAGGGCTGCAGACATGGCAACACTGTAATTGCTCGAGATGATAAGTCTTAGAACAGTTGTTACTCGCCGCTTGATGACTTACTTATTGAAGCTTTTTGGTTCATAGTCCTGATTCATTATTTTACTTCGGTGGGGATAAGTGCTATGGGAACACCGAAGGTGTCATTAAATGGTAATGAATTTTTTTTCATTTGCATTAGTATCAACTAATGGTAAATTCGCATGTATGATATTTTCATAATTTTGCAATACAATTATTTGCCACTCGCCCGAATTCTTCTAGATAACATTTGATAAGTCTCATATTAAAGACATATTTGAATATAACGATTCTTCTTTTTTTTTTTGACAATCAAACAAAGTGAAATGAAAAAGAAAATTAAAAAAAAAAAACATTTTAAAATAATTTTTTTTTGTCTTTTTTTTGTATCTTTTTTTAAACAAAAAGTTTTTATTATTTGTATCATGGGGAATATTTGTAAGTGTATATTTTTTATTTTCTTTTCTTTGTATAAATATATATTTTTTTTATACTTTTATTATAATTATTTTTGATAAAAAGAAAAAAATAAAAAGTCTCCGGTCTTTGCTATATATAAAATTCATTTTCTGTTTGTTCGCTATACAAATGTTTATTTTTTGACGGCTTTCTCTGAAATTTGGTGCACTTGATCCTCTTGCACCAAGGAAAGTTGCCACATACTACTCGTTTATTGACCACGCCAACTTTAATTCCCACTTTTTATAAAAAAATAAAAGTTTGATATTTAAGAATGAAATTTTTGTTTTCCAACTGATTTCGCTGAAACTTGATATACATGTTCTTTATACCTCAGTCGAAGTCGTCATATCCGTTTCGTTCGCCACGCCTACTTTTACATACATTTTTATTTTTAATGTTTGAGTTCATAGGTTTTATTTAGATAAAACATTTTTTCTCACTGAAACTTGGTCAGAACATAACTTTCATCGGCCGCGCCTTCTTTTACGCTCACTTTATTTTAAAATTTTTGAATTCAATTTTTACTTAAGATATAAATTTTTTTCACTTGAACTTGCTCAAAACTGGCACAAATGATACTCATGCCCCAGGCGTGTTCATACTTTTCATTGGACACACCTACTCGTACGCCCACTTTTTTAATCAATTTTATGTTTTACATTGTATGGTCTTTAAATTTGTTTCGTTTCTTAACGGATTTCACTCTATTTTACTACACATGATTCTCATACCCTAGGCATGGTTTATTGATCATGACCATTTTTACGCCTACTTTTTGTAAAATTTGTATATACACTCTAATATTTTTTTATTTAAATTTACCCAATTTATAGTAGGTAATTTTGTACCTACTATAATCTGAGTAAAAAAACTGAATGTGTGTAAATTTAAATTCGTATACACATTATGTGTAATATTCATACACACAAAGTGCGTGATTTTCATACACAGAAAGTGTGTGAAGTTACATAAAAGTATGTACAACATTTTTTTATATTTTGTATGTATAATAACTATTGATGTGCTTATAAAAGCATAAGTCACTAGTAAATGTAAGCAAAAATGATTGAAAACGCATACTAAAATGCTTGAAATGTGAATGTGTGTAAATTTAAATTCATACACACATTGTGTGTAAATTTAAATTCATACACACATTGTGTGTAATATTCATACACACACAAAGTGTGTGAAGTTACATAAAAGTATGTACAACATTTTTTTATATTTTGTATGTATAATTACTATTGATGTGCTTATAAAAACATAAGTCACTAGTAAATGTAAGCAAAAAATTATTGAAAACGCATATTTATAAAAGCATGTAAAATGCTTATTATTATTAGCAGCCTAAAGTTTGTGTTTATTATAATTAAATTAAATTCATTAATAAATACATAACGTTTACTATAACAGAATAAGTAATGATTTGTATAAAAGTATGACAGAAATGAAGAAAGTAACAATATTATTAAGAGTGCATATATGCAAATACTTAATATGGGATTGCATTTACAAGAGTTCATAAATTTTAAGGAATTTTACATGCAATATTTTGTAGCAGATAAATTTTCACTTCCATTAGCTCTGTTAGTCAGACGGTTCAAATACATTGTTCAGAATATTCATTTTTTTTTTTTTTAGTCCTGGGATTCTTTCAAGAAGGTAATCAAAGTGTTGTGAAACGTAATACCACTTTACCGAAGCTCATTGATATATAAAATAGGATTATTTATATATTTCAAGAGTATTTTAAGCTTACATCCTGAGTTTAAGAGTATAATCACAATACTGTAGTATTTGACCTATGCTAACAAAGAGAGTCTCCCTATGGGTTCTCTTTGATTCTAATAAAATATGTATGTGGTAAAGGAGAAGAAATTAGGAACACGCATTTTTTTAGCTGCCCAATCTCATGTTCAGGGTTATAAATGTGGGATTAAAAATTACCTAATTTTTCGTACATTCGGTTTATTTTGCATAAATTCAAGGAAATTATATACGAATGCATTACCAAATGAAAGGGTTTTAAGAGACCCAAGTATTTTTGTTATTATTTTAAATGATATTAAAACTGCCCTTTAAGAAATTGTAGTTAGTTCGTAGAGAGAATTTCATGGACGAGTTTTATGAATTTTTTTTTTTCACTAAAATAATGAAGTTTTCTTCACAATGTAAATGAAAAATTTTTTTAACTTTATAAAAAATCTTTATAGTTTTAATGAATCTAGTATCAATGAAATGTTTATAAGTCAAATGATATCTTTCATAAAATTTTCTGAAAAACTGCATGAATGTAATGAAAAGTTTCAATGGACCAGTTCCGGTGACACTTCATAGATCTAATGCAAAAACTCATTGATATCATGCAGATAGTTTTTAGTTTTTTGTGTGTTATATGTGTCCAAAAAAGGGCTATTTGAGGAAAATGTAAAAATTAAATACCCTCCAACTCGAATAGTACTTAATCGATATCGCTGTGTCATGACTACTACCCAATAGAACTCAACTTATTGCAAGTTTCATCCCGATCCCAAGACATCGGTTTCAAAAGTTCCGTCAATTGAGATAAAATCGCCGATATCTTTATTATAAGTATGTTTGTATGTACCAATCATAATATCTAAAACTTTTAAAATTTCAAACAAAGGGTCCGCCATCTAACGTTTTTTTTTTTCAACTAGTGCTTATTTCGTGAATGGTAACACTTAGCTCATGTCTGATTTGACAGATAATTAGTTTTACCCTTCCGCTGAACGAATATGGTCCGTATGTTCGTTATATTGTGAAAAAAGTGAAAGAAACTGGCATCCTCATTGATAAACCAAAGCGTGAAAAGCCAAAAACAGTGCGTACACCCGAGAATATTGCTGCTGTGGCAGAAAGTGTGCGTGAAGCGCCATCAACATCAATTCACCGTCGTTCTCAACAATTGAACATTTCGGAGACATCATTGAGACGAATTTTGCATAAAGACCTTGGTATGACGCCATACAAAGTCCAATTGGTTCAGGAGTTCAAAAAAAAAAAGTTATTTGGCGGACCCTTTATATCTTTGTTTAGGTTTGAAAATATGAATCATTGTAGACATACATAATATAATTATCTGCAAACATATTCAAACGTGTCTTTTTTCTGCGTGTACAATTAAGGGTATCAATTAAAGTTATTTTAGAGATCTATCTAACAATTTACCAAAAAAAACATTTAAGGGGTATATGCTTATTTATTTTTCCTGGGCCATTTTGGAACCCACATGTTCTAACCTTAAAAGTAAGGTTGGCACGTAAGGTAAGGTTTGTACCCCTTAAATTATTCTGCAAATTTCCTATTGTGCATTAAATTACATAAAATAATTATTTATATCAAGTGGAATTTTTTTTTCTTTCGATCAATTTAAAAGCTTTTTCATAATTCAAATTACGTTTCATAGGTCTTTTTGTCACCAAGCCACTGAGGGTTAAAGATTTTTAAAATTAAAGTAAAGAAATAATAATAATTAGTCAAATTAACTTGATATTTTCCTGAAAATTATGCAAACTTTTATGAAAATATACACATTTTCTTCCATTTTTGACAAAATATTAAATTTTTACGAAACGTCTTGGAAAGACATCGATCGACACCAAATACGAATTATAATTTTTCAATTTATTTTTCTTCTTAAATTTCAACTATTTATTATAATAGTTTATTTACAAGCATATTCAACGGATTTCTCTAAAACTTTGTATACAAGATCCCTATATCAGGGGCAAATTTGCCATATAAGTTTTAATTGACCTGGACCATTTTACCTAAAACATGTGAAATTTGCATTGACTACATTGGCTGTTTTGCTACACGAATTTCGATTTGTTTATGAATTTCGTTCAAATTTGACACTCATAATTTTTACACCTAGGGCGAGGTCACCAAATACTAATCATCGATCGAGCCCATTTAAAATCCACTACGGATTTTCGCAATATAAATTGTTACTCTTCAACAGATATCGCTTAATTTTGAAAATTTATTTATTTCTTTATTTTATTAATTAATAATCATATAATTAATTATATAATATTACCCTAACCGAGCACTATCTACTATTAGCGTTGTAGCGAAAACAGACCAGTGGCTCTGGTGGGAATCGATATTGATAAGCCAGCAGCCTACCGAGGCGCACAATTTGAAAATTTATAGTATCCAGTTTAATGTGCCCTAAATAACTTTTTAATATTTCACCAGATTACGTGCAAATTTTAAAAATATCGCCCTCTTAAAGATCGCCTTACATTTTTTTATGATTTAAGAACTTTCAAAATATTATAAAAACGGGACAAACTGCAATGTGTGAGGTAGCGGCGGTCGGGGTGGCGTCGGCCGCGGGCTCGTCGGTCGAGCGGCCGTCGCGCTGCTCCTTGGCGGGGTAATAATTAAGGAATAGGAGAAAAAATCGATATCTTTTTTATGGTATGCAACAAAAATTTTTATTTAATATGTGTTGTTTTAAGAGTATATGAGTCCCGTGCAAGACCGGTTACAAACAGCTAGTTAAATTCTAAAGTTAATTTGTATTATTTCATATATTCTCTGCATAGCTTTTGCACAATTAGCACAAAAGTTTAAATATTTATGTTACAAAAAAAATTGTATGTGCATATTTTTAGTGCATATTTTAAGATTTTTCATGCATATGGCGTCTAAAACATTTTTTCTGAAGTTCCTGTCCCTGACCATAACAGTAGAAAACAGCAATCAATATTTAGTTTTGTTGTCGTAGTTGCTGACATATTTAACAGCTTTTTCACACAAACCTTAACAATATCAGTCGTAGCTACTTTTGCCACATTATTAACATTTGTCTGGGCTAGAATAATTAAGTAAGATCGTGTTTTTAGCTGTATCTGTGAATATCATTTGAAATTTTTTAATTTGAATATTTTGTATACAATATAAGCAAAATATCTTCAAACAAATGAGAACAGATTCTTTTAGAGCACCGGTTCCCAGCAACTTTTGCTTCATAAACCCCTTGACGCATTTCTACTGATTCATGTATCCCCCCAAAAAAAATTTTTTTTTCATATATTTAAAAAAAAAAGCTGAAGTAAAAATTTAATTTTTTTTTAAATTGAAGTACTTCTTACGCCGGTTTAGAAAACCAAGATACTTGAAAGCTTCTTTCGATATTTGAATAATGTGATCTGTCCAACGGGCATCACACTGTATTCTCATGCCCAGAACATCATCCAAGGGACCAAAGAATTCATTCGTTTTAAGCGCGGTTCGTATTAACTGGAGTACAATTTGTATACATTTTTTTTTATTGTTCACACATTAAATATTTTTATAAAATTCGAAAATTCTCTCTTTTGATGTTTTTTTTTACGTTGAACCAACACTCATGGGATGCCCCTACTAATGCATTACATTGTGTTGATATCTGGAAAATAGGTTATGGGGAGAAGGAAAGAGGGAGTAGTGTTTGTGGACATTTGACTTGAATTTTTCTAAATTGTAATTTGCAGGGAAGACTTCCGCAGGGAGACAATTCCACATACGGCTAGTGCGAATGAAAAACGAATTTTCTCTGTACTGCGTTGAGCGATTTGCCGGGCTATAGCCAACAAACGGATGAGATCTACTTGACAAGCGGGTAGTACGAACAGAGACCCGGTCCCTCGGGATGAGTCGGCTTATCTCAGCAGAACACTTCCCATGGTAATATCTATAGAACAAAGCCACACAACCCACATTCCGACGATGCTCTAACGAGTCAGTAGAGTTCGAAACCCTACTGTCGTTGATAAGCATCAACGCTCTCCGTTGTACACGATCCAGAAGCCCCAAAATAGACTTTGAAGCACCTGCCCATATATGGGAGTTACATTCCATCTTCGGCCGGATGTAGGTGGTATATATAGTAAGGATATCAGATGGGGTGAAGTACTTCTTACGCCGGTTTAGAAAACCAAGACACTTGAAAGCTTCTTTCAATATTTGAATAATGTGATCTGTCCAACGGACATCACACTGTATTCTCATGCCCAGAACATCAAGAGTATCTGAATTCTCAATAACGATCCCATCCATATACACAGATGACGTAGTTAAGTCCACAGACCTATGGGTCAACATACAACATTGGGTACGAGCATTAAAATCGATCCTGTTCGCACGACCCCACTCTCAGATTGTCAAAAGGTCATGATTGAGTGTGTCATTCATAATCTGTCTTTTGGCCCTGACCTCCATAAGGCTTGGCCTACGATCGAAGGAAAAAGAATGACAAATGTTGCTGTCATCTGCAAAGGAGTAACTAGGATTGATAGTTCGACCAAGGAGGTCATTAAGAAAGATGAGAAAAAGAGATGGAGGAAGAACAGAGCCCTATGGTACCCCTGAACATAACTGAAACTCGTCGGATGAGACCCCATCTATAACAACACGTATAGTACGATCTCTGAGAAAACTCGAGATAAATCGAGAGAAATCATTACCTACACCAAAGGCAATTAGTTTTGATAACAGTGCGCCGTGCCACACACGATCGAACGCCTTGGAAATTATTTTTTGTGAAACTTCAAAAATAAAATCTTAAGGGAGAGTTCATCTTAAGCAAGTTACAGGATGTTACTTTGAGGTTGTTACCAAGACTTCAGCACTTTCAAATTAGTTCATAATAACCGAGTTTTTATCTTCACCGAGTTCGTCTTAAACGAGTTTACTTCACGAAACTTTTAAAAATAAAAACACAAAAGTGTTAGGAAAAAAAAAATTTTTAACTATTAACTATTTAACTATTAAAAAAAGTTTTTAATTAAAAAATTAACTCTTTTTAAAGAACTACTTCCATATAAAAATTTTAATTTTTAGAAATACAATTTGAGCTTTGAAGTTTTGAGTGTAGGACAGACTCTGACTTTATCATATTTATGAAGTTTTTCAAAACTTCATTAGTTTTCGTCCAATGTAACGCTTCATAAATATGATAAAGCTGTTTCATAAAAGGTCAAATTGATGACAAGCTTCTTCATATTTATTTCATAGCTTTTCATGAAATGCATCATAAATGTAATAATACGCTTTATAAATGAGGCGCTCAGCGCCAAAACGGCCTAACCCACATTGTCAAAAAAATCAAACCGACCATGCCGATCCAACCGGAACCCCCTGAAACAAATACCAAAAAAACTCAAAAAATAGTTTTCAGCAGGTAGTATAACCTAGTGTTATATTATGCAATAGGAAGTTTTTTTTAGTATTTATTTCAAAAGGTTCCGGCCAGACCAGCACAGCCAGTTTGATTTTTTTTACAATGTGGGTTAGGCCGTTTTGGCGCTGAGCGCCTAAAATATGATGAAGAAAATTCATAAATTTTTATGAAATTAAAAATTTTCTTTTGTAGCTTACAAACACAATAAAGGCTACAGCCAATGACGAAAATTTATTTTTAATACATTATTTTAAAAACCCAATATTTTCGCAACTGTAATTCAATACATACATATATTTATATCATATAAAACTTGGGATTTCAAATTCAGAAAATATCTATTGATATTCATTTTTATTAAAATTCAGAAAAGATACTTTTTAAGTTAAGAATTTTAATTTGGAATTTAAAACATTAATTAGGTATAAGTATTTCCATTTCTGCTGAAATTTAGAAAAATTAAATTTAAATTTCCAAAATTGTATGCAAAATATAGAATACTTTAACTGATTAGAATTTCAGACCTTCAATTGTGTTATGATAGTTTCTAAATTTTAAATAGAAAATCTAAATTACAAATTAAGTTGTTTAATTTCAAATGAAAAATCTTAATCTCTATTGATGATTTTTAAATTTCAAATGAAAATTCTGAATTTCAATTGATAGGAAACAAATAAAAATGTGTATACACGATTTATGAAACTTTTGTATGAAATGGTGATGATTTATGAAACATTTGTCATAGATTTTTATCAGAAAAAAACAAACGAATCACCGCTGGCAAGGCACTTCAGCAAGTGTTTTAAGTGCTGGCAACAAGTGCTTCCCAATCCCAAAATGATAACACACACAAAATAGTTTGCAGTTTAAATTAACTGAAAATGTAATTTAACACAAATGATAAATCACTTAAAATCCGGAGTATTTATTTTTAAATACCGTTTAAATAACTAACAAATTCGTAAGAACAAAAGAATAGTAAGTTAAAAATAAATGTTCAAATTTTAACTACAGATCAGTGAAAATAAATGTTCTAGTCAAAATAAATGTTCGTTTTTTTTTACAAAATGTAGACAGACAACACTACATACACATTTTGTTTGTATGGCTGTAGTACTTGTGGAACATTTTTCAATTTCTTGTAATCTGAATCCAAATAATTTTGAATATAAACAAACTGTATTAATCAAAATATTTTTTGAATATTTTTTTTTTTTAATAATTTAAATTTATAATAACTCTAACGAAAACAAATAAATGAAAACATTCCGTTTTTGTGGTTAAATTTGTATGAAACTTTAAATAAATGAAAAGAACAAATTTAACTAAAAAAATTGGTAAATGGGTGTAAATTCGAGCAATGCCCGCAAGATTGACAGGCGACAGCTCTAATCACTGAGCTAACGAGACATATAATACTTGGTAGCTTAAAACGTAAGTAAATGATAACTGCTGGTTTATTTAGTGGTTTATTTACAATTCCTCGGTTTTGAAAAAGAGAAGCAACACTCAAGAAAATTCTTCCTATTAATTAATGTGTTGCTTACTTTGGAAAGGGGATAGTGGAGAGATGATAGGTGGTGAAAGATGAAGGGCTCCAAACATGGCAACACTGTTATTGCGCTAGATGATAAGTTGTTGCTCGCCACCTGATGTAGAGTTGGCGAATTTATTGAAGCTTTTTGTTACATAGCCCTGATTCATTATTTTACTTCGGTGGTGTTAAGTGCTATGGGAACACCGAAGGTGGGCTGCATACATATAAGTACTAGAAAACTCATGCATATTATTTTTCTAAATTGATGTTGTCTTCACCGGGAATCGAACCCGGGACCATCTGTGTAACAGTCCAACGCGCTAACCATTACACCACAACGCCCACATAATTGAAGACAAACAATTTATATGATACAGTTTCATGAACATGATGAAACTTTTTTCCCTGAGTATATTACCCTATTTATAGACTGAAACACACAACTTTTTATACATTTCCGCTATTACTATTTAAAAAAAAAAACGACTTGGTTTTATTTTATCGTTTCAAAGACACGCATTATAAAGTGTAATTTTTTTGTAAAGATTAAAGATTTTTCCAAGTCAAATTTTTGTAAACGGTAAGAATTTTATGCACAATTTTAAAAAAATAATTGTTGCCATAATAAATTAAAGAAAAATGTGAAAAATTTAATTTTCATAATATCCTCTAAAGTGGACCTTTGATATATTTTCTTACTTTCATTCCAAGTTTTAGTCTTTTTCAAGTGGTTTACGCTTCACTTTAACTTTTCTTGTCTGTTTTGGACAAGTTTTCAATATGTTTCACAAAAAAAAAATGTCATTTATTTACCGCAATTAAAAAAGTTAGCATTTACTATGCAAACCCCTTAAGTAGCTTTAAAACCATGCATAAAACGTTTTAATAAGCAAAATTAAAATAAATGTTTAAATAAATTTTAATTAAATACAATTTTTTGTCGATTTTACTTAATTTTCTAACAATTGTATATGCCTTTAGAAAGTTTTTTTAATATAGGCCCTCTTTAGGGTACATGTTCCCTAATGTGGACCTTTTAAGTTGTTTTGAAAATTGTTATATGAGTTTTTTAAATTTGTTTGCCCAAAAAAAATATCTATAGCAGAAAAATGTCCAGGCTGATATATTTGAATATGGAATACTTGACCTTTTTTTTAGTTATTTTTTAAAACCCAAATACCAGGTGAAGGGCCACATTAGGGTAAATTCCCTTACAAAATTCGTAATAAAATCTGTATAACATTGATTCAAAATCCGGCTGTGAACTGTCAATAAACTTATGCTGTTCTCAGCGATTTCCAATTTTTAATCTTTTTAAAAAACAAATCTGTTTTACCGATTTTTTATACCTTCCACAATATTTAAAAAATTTGCGGATCAAATTCCGGACATACTAAACATTTCACACTGTTAAAAATCTTTTAATTTTTATCATTGATAACTTGTAAAGATAAGCAAATTTAAATTAGATTTTTAAAGAAAATTTAGAATATTCCAGTTATCCCTCTAACCGGCAGGCCCGCCTCCAGTCGAAGTATTTTATATTTGACATAAGTGCTCCAAATGAGTGCTTTATAATAAGAAATTAAGTTATTTCGATAGAAAACCAAAAGTTACAAATATTTTGTGAATTAATTTTTTGTGTTCATGGCACGGTTGGAAGTGAGAAAACGTTAAAGTTAGAATTTCGTAAAATTTCAACAAATAAATATTTTGAAATGTACAGAATTTTCAAAAATCTTGAAAACATATTTGCATGGACCAGAAACCGTTGATACTTAACATAAAGTAAAATTGAAGCTTTAGCTTATCAAAAAAGCTCTTATTTTGTTTCAAGGACATACAGGAATCCAATAGCATACTTGTAAAGGACATCATCTTAGCTTGAAAACGTATGGACAGATTTTTATGAAATTTGGGAGAAATATTATATTTTGTAGTATTAGCAAAGCCTTTCAGTTTAATCAATACATGTAAAAGTTTAGGTGCTTTTTTGCTCAATTTCGCATTTTTAGAAAAATGAAATATCTTCTTAAGTAAAACTTGGTAACAGAAATAATTTTTGCCTAAACTTATTCATTTTTATGGATTAGTTTCTGAGATTCGCTTTAAACCTATTTTAGACCATATCGCATAAAATAGGCGACGAAGAAAATTCATACCACATGTTTTTCGTGCCAAACATGTGGTATGAATTTCATAGCAAAAAAAATTAGGCCCTTTTGAGTGTTAACTTTAAATTGGATAAAAGTAAAAAGACGTTACGTTAATAATACACTCAGGGAAAAAAGTTTCGTTATATTGATGAAACTGTTTCATAAGTCGGTCGTTGGCATTTATTCATCATATTTAAGAAGTTTTCATAGATATGATAAAGAACTCTCATAAAAATTTATGCCAAATGTTTAATAAATTTTCATAATTTCATAAAAAGTTTTCATAAACCGTGTGAGCATATTTTTTTTGTTTTCCTAATAATTGAAATTCAGAATTTCCATTCGAAATTTTAAAATAATCAATAGATATTAAGAAATTTCATTTGAAATTAAGAAAATGTGATTTGTAATTAAGATTTTCTATTTAAAATTCAGAAACTATCCTAACATCAGTTGAAAGACAGAACTTCCAATCAGTGGATGTATTCAAAATTTTGCATGTAGTTTTGTGAATATAAATTAAATTTTTATAAATTGCAGTGGAAACGGAAATTCTTAACTTCAATGTTTTTAAATGCCAAATGAAAATTCTTAATTTAATTTCTTTTTTCTAAATTTTAATAAAAATTATATTTATATGTTATAATTAATTTACAAACCTACTGGAGTTAATAATCGCTGTTGTTGGTAGGACTGTTTAAAAACAAATTTCTTTTAAAGGTGATTTTTTCTGAAGGGAAAAAGTTCAATATTGATGGTCCCGATGGTATTACCATCTATTGGAGAGACCTACGTAAGGAACCACACTATTTCTGAAACAGAAATTTCGGAGGCGGATACTTAATGGTTTGGGACCCCAGCAAAACTTTGGTAATGGGTGCGATAAAGTAATGCATTACCTTGTAATGTGTACTCCTTACCTGTCTCACTATTTTCCAACAAGAAGTAATGAGTTACCGATAATTGAACACTCATGGATTACCTTTGAATGACCCCTCATTAGATTTTACATTACTTCAAAACATAAAATAATGACTTACCGATCGTCAATTACATAATGCATGAATTATAAACGTAAAGTAATTATTAATATTTATTTTTGAAAATCTATTTATAGACACATTACTTTGTGATTTTTTGTAAGCATAATTGTAAGGTGTATATTTTTGATATTACGAACGAAAACACGAAGCACAACAACTCATCTACATTTTAAGCAATAAAATATTGTATGTATCGATAGCTCAGTTGGTAGAGTTCTCGCCTAACTAATTGTTACATACCAGAGACCCCAGGTTCGAATCCCAGCATGACCAAGTTATTTATTTAATAAAAAAAGTTATTTATTTAATTAAAAAAAAATATCTGTAAAAAAAAATTTTTATGCATTTTTATACCCTCCATCCCATAGTGCAGGAGGGTATATTCACTTTGTCAAATGTTTGTAATTCTTTTAAAAAAATTCTGGGACCCCATAAACTATATATATTCTTGATCAGCATGGATAGAGAAGTCGATATAGCCATGTCCGTCTGTCCGTCTGTCCGTCTGTCCGTCCGTCTGTCTGTGGAAACACAAAATACTCCTCCAATACAGAAGAGGTACTGCTAATTTTCAGTCAAATTGTTTGTTGATATCATGAGCAGTTTTCTAGTGAAAATGATCAAAATCGGTTAACGCGTTCAAAAGTTATGAGTGAAAATGTGGGAAGACCTCTAAAATTTTTTTTTTTATTTCATCATACATACATACATACGTACATTCAATGCTTATACACAAGAATATACGCAAGCAGGGATGGCTGTCAATATCGCTGAATTACCGTCCTCGATTCTAACACCTTTCAACTGACTATCGTTATCGCTTAAATACCGTTACCGATATTCTTGAAATACCGTTATCCGTAAAATACCGTTACCTTAAAATACCGTTACCGAAATAATCTAACAAGATCTGAACAAAAAAACTTCTGTAAATAGATATATTTTCCCAAAGTGTGATCATAAACTAGACAGTCATTTAAACTCGGGCATTATGCGGTTAAAATTGTGGTGTGCATTAACATTACCTGTATAACTAAAATAACGTTATCCTTAAAATGCCGTTACCAAAATAATTGAAAAATCTTTTTCCCTAAAATAAAGTTACCGAAATATCTAAAATATCGTTACCGCTAAAATACCGTTAGCGAAATAAATAAAATACCGTTAACGCTAAAATACCGTTAACGCTAAAATCCCGTTACCGAAATAACTGAAGTATAGTTCCCCTAAAATACCGTTACCGAAATAAAAGAAAATAGCGTTACTAGGACCGATAACCACATAGAATCGGTTACCATCCATGGTCATGATCAACACTTAAAAACAACAAAAAAAAACACAAAATATTGTTGTTGTTTTTTGTTTTGTTTTGTATACAGTATGTATGTACGGCCCTATGCTCCTTATAGGAACGACGGGAATATATATATATATATGTATGTACGTATGAATTAGTAGCAATCGCATGCAGAGTTGCCAGGTTTGACGATTTGTCGTCATTTTGATGATATTTAATACCCAAAATAACTAAATGACTATTTGACGACTTTTGCTTCCAAAATGACGATTTTTTGACAATAATTTAATATGTCAGCAAGATCTACTTATTTATCATTCTCATAAAATCGCCGGCTCGATTATTAAATTTATATTATTTCGTTAAAAATTAAAAGCAAAAACATTGTTTTTTGATCGATAGCTAGCTTTTATATGCTAATATGATGTGAAATACAATTTTGCAAAAATGCAAATCCTAGAATTGAATAAAACTTAATCCAAACCGCATTTATTTTTTTATAAATTCATTACGGGTTTAGCTTAATTTAGTTTCTGTGTTTATATGTTTAGAACATTTCTTTAAATTTTTATAAAATTTAATTGGAGTTAGATTTAAATAAAAATAAAAAAATTTTCATGTTAAAACACAAGGCATGGACTTTTTTTGCGAAACAAACAGATCTCTAGCCCGAATATATTTCATGTTGAAAGATGATATATATACAACTTTAAATGAAACAAAATACATCCAAAAATAAATCCGATGCTTAAAAAACAGGCCTAATAATATAATAAAGTGCCAAAATTTAATAATTAAAAATATAACATTAAGTTTGTTCGATAACACAAAAATTTGTACAAGTTTTTACTGGAAGGTGTTCGTTTAGACAAATACGCAGTAAAAACTGGTAGAAAGAGAGAGTAAAGTGACAGTTTGATGCCAAAGAACTTACAAGTTTTTACTGGATACATTTTTGCCAGAAAGAATTTGTAAGATGAAAAAAACATATGACTAAAAAATAAAAAAATATGCTTGTATTTTTAGTAAACAAAAATTAAATTAAATTTTAATTGTTTATGGATTGAAAGTGAAAATGATTAAATAATTAACTATGGAAGAAGTTAAAAAACATTTAAATTATTTTTGGTCGATAATTTAAATTAACTTTTTCCTTTTCCATAATGACCAGTTGATTTTTTTTTAATATTTAAAACAAGCTATTTTATCTAATTTAATAGTATAATAATTCCTACAAATTTTCTGTTCGTTTACTTTTTTGTAAATTTGTCTTACTATTTGTAATTTTGTTACTGAGTAGTTTTTACTGAACTTTACAGGAAAAGTAATCGAACAGACTTATTGTTAAAGAATTTCCAAATTTTGTAAAAGAATTTAATATTTAAAAAGTTGTGCCACTGAAATGTTGTTCACAGAATTATGCAGATATAAGTGTTTAACAGTTCAAGTGGTAAAATTAGTTTGATTTAAAGTTGTATTTATTTGATCTTTCAACATTATATTTTTGTTATTTTATTAATTAATAATCATATAATTACAAGTTATATACTATTACCCTAACCGAGCACTAACTACTATGTCCTTCGGCGCGTTGTAGCGAAAACAGATCAGTGCCTCTGGTGGGAATCGAACCCACGACCCCCGCACTGATAAGCCAGCACGCTACCAACTAGCCTACTGGGGCACACTGTTTCAACATTTTATAAATATGAATATCGTTGTAAAATATAATGATTTTCGAAGTTTAAACCAAAGAGAAGTGTCAAAAATCGTGTTATATTACAACGATAACACGTTAACATTTGAAATGTGAATAACATTATTGTATTTTATTTTTTATTAAAACTTTATCCCTCTTCTAACAAATATATTTTATTTTGACGATTTTTCAAAATATGATGACGATTTTGACGATTTTTTCTAGAAAGTTTGTCGTTTTTATGCTTTGCAAACCTGGCAACACTGGTTATAAGTGCAAATGCGAGAAGCCCTCGAAAAATTGTTAAGCTAATTTATAAAGTATGCTTTTGTTTTCCATATACCAGGCTTGCCATATACCTTTTTTTGTTAACCCCAACAAATCAAAAAATCACCAATTAGAAAAAAGGTAGAACAAAATAGTTTAGTTAAAATTCTTTATTTATTTGACTGCATTAACCGGAGTTGCCAGACACATTAATCGTTATCAGATCAAAAAAATATCGTTATCAGATCAAAAAAATATCCAGGAACAAAATCCCCGAATCCAACAATGTAAATTCATAACTTTTTTTCGTACACTATTTTTACTTATTCTCATTCTCAACCTTTAATAAATTTGCAAGGAAACTCTTACATTCTAATTACATTTATTAAAAACCCCATTCAATTTAAAGGACATTCACTTTCAGAACTTTTTTATTTAAGACATATAAGGTGCATACTTCATCTTAAAATCTTTTGATTATATGCATTTGTTTTCATTAAAAGCCCTAATTTTTATTTGATACATACAAAAATAATCTAAATTAAAGTATTGATGTGTAAAAACCAATAGAATTTTGGGAAAATTTCTTAGGGTTCTTATTCTAGGAGTCGTAAACGAGAATTGCACAAGCAACTGAGCTGAAAAACAATAATTTGAAATGCCAGTTTCTTTAATTTTTTGTGTCTCGAAAACACCCTAAACACTCGAAAGATTTTCTTTTATAATTTTGGACAAACTTAGTTTCATCACACTTTCCGTTTTACTTATGTGATGTATAGTATAAATACATGTGTTGTAATGTAAACTGGCATTTCATAATTATTTCATTATGTATGTCTCCGCAAGTGTATTTTTGTTCCCTTAAATTTATCTAAAATTCTGATTATTCGAAACTGTTTTTATGCGTTTGTATTCATTGCATCTCTTCTAACGATCCAAAAATATATTTTAGTAACTTTCTTTCATTATTATATAGGCAAAGAGACAAACAACAGGCGAATTTTACAACAGTTTTTTTAACATCATAAGGAACTATACAAATATATATATTTTTCACTACACGTTCTTCTTTAGGTAATCAGAATAACCTTTGAATACCCACTGCAGAATTTCAGATTCATTTTAGTAAACTTTAATTAAACATTTTTTCTTTTGTAACATCCCAAATACATTAATCAATCAGTCATATTTTGTTTTACTTATAAAAACAACATTATTTTTGTTATTTTTACAAAGAATATAGATATTAATATTGTTTGCACTTTCCCTGGTTTATGAAAACACCGAGATGGAGGGTATCCAAAAATTCGTCACAGCCGAATTTAATCTTTTTTAATACCAAATTCGGCACATCGGACTTTAATGCTTCCACTTGTTTTTATGAAAATCTATTTATAGACACATTTCTTTTTCCCACCATGTAACCATATAAGTTATCAGTTACTTCACCCATTACAAGGTAATGAGTTCCTTTGAGGCTCATCGCCTGTAAAATTCATCAGTGAAGTAACGTGTAAAGTAATGCATGAAGCCCTATGGCGATACGTTACTTTACCCATGATTTGGTAATGTGTGGTTTTGCTGGGACGCTTTTTGTTTTGATGGTATGGTTGATTTGCTATTTCCAAACACCAGAATGAGTACATTACAGTATTAGAAGAGAAATTTGTGGATTTTATTGAAAATAGCAACGAAGAAGAATTAATTTTCCAATAAGACAATGCCTCAGTAATGTAACTCGTCAGACAATGGAATGACTATCATCAAAAAATATAAAAGCATTGGAATGGCCCGCATGTTCTTGTGATCAAAACCCCATTGCGAATATTTGGGGAGTATTAGCCCGTCAAGTTTACGCAAAAAACCGTCAATATGAAAGCGTTTTTAATCTAGAAGAAAAAGTAGTTATTGATGCGTGGAGATCTATAACGGAAGAACTTCGAATAAATCTGGTCGAAAGGATGTCTGATCCAATTTTCGAGTTGATTGAAAAAAAAGGAGGCCCCACGCATTTTAAAAACTGCTGCTTCAAAATATTTTTCATTAATTTTTGTAAATTTTAATACATATTTAGTTAAAAGTATTTATACACATTGGAAAACAGGCTCAGTTGTGGCCACTGAATTTGTTGCCAATCGAATTCTGGCGGTTACAACAACAGATGCCTACCCAAATATTACATTCAAAATAAATACTATTAAGTTCCTCAAAATGTTATTGAAATTAACATAATTTTTTTTTTTATTGAACAGTGGGCTTCAGATTATTAGCCCTCTGTCCTACAATCACTTTTAATTGTCATTGCCTTATTTGCTATTTAAACAATTGAATATTATATTTAATTAAAAAAAAACTTTTCTTGTTTGTCTTTTTCGAGATTTGAACTCGTAAATTTAAAATACAAGGCAAACTCCCTATCCACTCAGTCGCGGATACAGGAAAAGGTTTTGGGGAGGGAATTTAGAATATTTTTAATTAACTTTTAACATTTTTGTTTTAAAAACTTTTGTTTTGGGGGAGTAAATGTCCCATTTTCCCTCCCTCTAGATCCGCGTCTTTTGTTAGGAAAACTTCAGTTTTAAAATCGATTTTTATTTAAGAAAATATAAAAAATTTTAGGGAATAAAACAAATCGAAATTTCAGGTAGATTTTATAGAGACGCTAGAGGAGCTTATAATTGATTTTAGTTTAGAAAAGTTTTTAATGAAGCATATAATTAATTCATTACAAAGTTTTGTTGAAAACGTCATATTTGATTGAAAATTGGATTACATGTTATAGGTACTTCGGCAATTTCATGATGTAGGCTAGTGTTAAAGATCACATTCATTCAAAAACTTCAAAAAAATAAATACAATGTAAGGTTAACAATATTAAAGAAGTGTTACACTTTTATGTAATTCAAGAACATGTACTTAAGGGGTATAACGATAATTTTTCCATAGCACCATGCGAAGGGAAAGATATTTTTAATTATAGAACGCTTCAAAATACGGGTTTGTTACATAGCTATTTCCCACACGATTGAATTCTCAAACTAAAATTTTACAAATGTAATAAGGCATTCGATTTGTAATTCATGTGATTCGATTTTTTTTTTTAAATGAATTTATTCATTTTGCATCATTCAATTTGTTTAATCAATGAATGAATTCATTGAGAACTCATTCGATTTCTTACTTATTAAATTTATAAATTTATAAAATTTGGAAATTTAATCTTTATTTTTCAGCAGCAAAATATTAGTAATGTTATCGCTTGCATTACCAATAATGATATATCATTACCTTCTGCATTATTTTAAAATACAAAATAATGACTTCTCAATAACGACCTATTGTATTGATTAATTTAAAATTAAAACTCATGACTTACTCCTATTTGGTTAAATAAATAAAAATTAAGTTTGTGTGACTTTTTAAAAATATATTAATTTGATTTTAAACAAAATTAAATTAAATTTTTAGGGAATTTCTTCAAAATAGAATTCATTCTGTGAAGTTTTGAAGGTAAATTGTTTCTTATATGGTAACATATTTAACGATATATTATAAAATTAGATATTAAGCATATAAGCTATACATTATAAGATATGCCAGATAGGGTGGGGCGATTTGTATGGAAGGAAAAAAATATTAATGGGCGCTTCGCGTTTCTGATTCTTGGGATTGTACTGAGCAAAAAAGTCAACTAGACCATACGCCTACGGTGAAAATCGAGCTTCCAGACTTTGACTTTACGGCAAAAAAGCACTATTTTGAAATTAAAAATTAACCCCTTAAACCACACCCACAAATATGATTGATGCATTAATCTGCTAGAGAATCTTCCAAAGAAGAGATTGATACTATAATCTTGGATAAGCTCCTCCTACTTCCTGAGATATGTCCATCCCACACATTGTTACTTTCACAAAATACGGCAAAATAGCCTTATTTTGAAATTAAAAATTAACCCCACCCACATATATGATTGATGCATTAATCTGCTAGAGAATCTTCCAAAGAAGAGATTGATACCATAATCTTGGATACGCTCCTCCTACTTCCTGAGATATGTCCATCCCACACATTGTTACTTTCACAAAATACGGCTAAAAAGGCAAAATCTGGAAGCTCGATTTTTACCGTAGACGTATGGTCTAGTGGCCTTTTTTGCTCAGTACAATCCCAAGAATCAGAAACACGAAGCGCCCATTAAGATGTTCAAATCGCCCCACCCTAATGCCAGATCTATTGTCATATATAATTATATATTTTCATATATAACATAATATGTAATCATACATGGTGTAATATAAGCAATATAATTTATGATATAATAATTATTATTATTATTATGTCATATAAAATTTTTTTTTGTGTGATCTAAAATATGCTTATATATGGTGACATATGTACAATACAACTTAAGATGTAGTTATATATGACTTTAAATGATGTGATATATAATTATGTAAGATTCCATATATGACACAAGTTTAACAATTAAGTTTGAGATATCATTAATATTTTCTATGCCTATAAGATCTAATTAGATATTGTTGTATATAACCCCATACATAACTATATATGTTCCAGATGACTAAACTATTTTTCTTAAATTTTTTTTAAACATTATATATTATATCTGAAAATATCTTATTCGATCCACCAAAAATTACTTATCTTTTTGGATCTAATTAGATCCAATTAGATATAAATTAATCCCATGCGTTATTTTGGGATCTATCAGGATCTTAAATTAAAATTAAATATTATTGGATAAGAATTTTGATTTAATTTAATCCAGTAATATATGTGGGGAATCTATTCGGATATTACTGGATACCCCAATTTTGAGATAAACTTGTAAAAGAATAATTATCGATTTTTATCAAATGAGATCTGATTTTGTATTTGAGATGTAACTTTTTTTTTGATCCATCATTCTTCAAAAGTTATACCCCTAATGTTTCTAGTTAAATTGACAAAATTTGTACGTGCAAAATAAACGGCACGTGCCTCAATAAAGTTTTAAAAACATTTAATATACATTTAATATACATACATTATACACATACAATAAATACTGAAAATAGTTCAACTTTAAATAAATTCACACACTTTGTTTAATATGTTTTATGCATGTTGACCAGGGATGGGAAAATAAACTTTAATAACAATATCGCCAACATTGTGTTCTTTCGACCATTAGGTACGAAAATTACTGTTATAAAACTAGGTCCTAAAAATGGATTTTTTTTTTTTATTTTAACTCATTCTGAACCATCTGTTCCATTTTCAACTCAATACTTTTAAACGACAATATTTTCTTACTAGATAAAGATAATTAACTAACAAGGGTAGTCTCCCGGTGGGTTCACTTCAATCTTAATGAAATTTTGATATGTGGTTAATAAAAAAATATAGGACAGGTATTTTTTTTAGCGTTCCAATCTCATGTTTAAGGGTTTCAAGGTGGGGCCAAAGTTAAGAAAGTTTTTGTAAGGAAACATATCTGAAACTAACGAAATTCAGATTTTTGTTAAACGCAGTTTCTTTTTACACGAGAAAACTAAAATTTTGATACCAGTATTGCCTATGTAGTGAGTTAGGGTTGCCATTTATTGAAAATAATTGAAATGTAGGTTAAAAAGGTCTTCTGAAAAAGTCGCATAAAAGAGACGAATATCAAACCACGATTAAATTTAATAGGCATTAATAAAATTTTTTTTAACTTAACCGTACGATGCATACCCAACTTTTTCTACGAGAGCACACACCCGGGATAAGTTTTTACCTACTAACTTATTTTATTTTTTTTCTAATGTTTAAATGGTCAATTTTAATTTTTTTAAAACTGCGTATATTAATATTTTACAAATGTTTTAGTTTTTGTTTCATGCAAATATTCTACCTGGTTCAAGAGATATAGGCAAAAAAGGTCACGGGCATGGGATAGTCAAATGTTGTGTGTGTTTACGTAGGTGTTGACTTTGGAAGCTTGTAGTTCCTGAACCACTGATCTGAATTGAGTCAAATAACCTTTAAAAGATTAGAAATTGCTTATATTTCCTAGATCCGAAATATATATATGAACTAAGTTAAGCCGTTCCTGAGTTACAGCATTGCAAAGTTGCAAGTGGATACATTTGTACCCGGGTGTGTGTTCTAGGGTTAAGCCAACTATAATTATTTTATATTACTAAAAACACGTTTTTTTTTTAATATCAAAAATACTTGAAAGTTATCAAATATGTCTCAGATTTTTAAAAATCTGAACAATCGGACCATAAATTTTTTTAAATTTAAATAGGCGAAAATATGCCAATATGTATTACATTTTTACTCAAACCATCAAAATATACCTTGGTTTGTTTTATGTTGATTCCCAAAATATTTCGTAAGGCGCGTTGAACGGTATATAAAACATATCCCTTTTTCAGGGATATTCTGTAAAAAAATATGATTTTTAAGTTTTTTTACGGAGATTTTTTCAATATAATTGTAATATAACTTTCAGATCCGAAGCCGATAGCCTGCCTAAGTTGCTAGTGCTTAGTTCTTAAGATTTATTGTAATTTTAATTATAGTAAATAAATTAAATAAATAAAATAAACTTTCAGATCCAAACCAATACGAAATGGACTCAGTAGACTTGGACGATGCATTCACTGATAAATTTCGATCTCGCTGCTTGGTGAAAAGTTGTATGGTGGTTTACAAGTGAAACAAAAATTTTCCGATTTTTAAACTTTCGCAGGTTTTTACATAGGGTTTTTGTGCCGTTCAATGGAATTGAGTATGGAGAACAGTATTGGAAGACTTGTGTAATTTTATTTAGCTTCAGGTATACCAAGTTGATGTCAGCGCACCAATAAAGGAGTACAAATATCACAAACTTAAAAGGAATTGGCGTACATTTTCTTAATGTATGATTTTGTGTCCGACATTCACAATTATATTTGAAATTAGCTAGCGTATTGCGTGAACTGAGTTACTTTGTAAACAGCACCTAATAGTCAAAAAGGCATATTAAAAATTTCAAATGCAAATATTCTATGAACTTTTTAAAAACTTTGCAAAATTTAATTATTTTCAAAATTTTTCAAGTCGATGTTTCAAGTCGATCCTCTAGCTATCCACATATTAATGAACTATGTTGATAAAATATTTATCGAACTCTTTTACCTCATAAAAAACTTTTCTTATCTCACAGGGTTTTTTCCTAAACATTTTTCCCTATATACAAACTAAAATTATTTATTTGATTTATAGATTCGGTATGCAAATATTTAAGTAGAAAAAGTTATATTAATTGATCTCTTAAATTTAAGATATTAAATTATTGTAAATATTTCTATTAATTACTCAATAAATAAATATAAAAAAAAAAGTATTTTCTTTCGCATATTAAAAAAAAAACAAAAACATTGGCTTTAGAACATATTTTACTCTACTTTTAAAGTGAATCCTTACGACGGACCTAATTTATAGAATGCAAAAAGTTACACTTTTTGCAGTTTTTTTTTTCAAAAAAACACATTTCGCCAAACGAACAACATGAATATTTATCATTTTATTATGATTATGAGAATTTTCTGTCAAATTTGTGCAAAAATTTGTGTAAAGAGTTAACAAAGAAATTACTTGATGGCTTCATAAGGGGTCCGCCATCTAACGTTTTTTTTTTTTCAACTAGTGCTTATTTCGTGAATGGTAACACTTAGCTTATGTCTGATTTAACAGATAATTAGTTTTATCCTTCCGCTGGACGAATATGGTTGTGTATAAGCTTGAACAACGCTGGGACTATTATTTGTGGGGAGCCGTCAAAGATAGGTGTTACGCCAACAAGCCAGAGACAATTGACGCTTTAAAGGACAATATTCGTGAAGCCATTGGTGAAATACAGCTGCACACAATCGATAATGTGCTTAAAAATTGGACCGTTCGTGTAGGCTACTGCATGGCCAGCCGAGGCAGCCATTTGAAGAAATTATTTTCCTTTCCATTATTAACCGGAAGGATTGTACTTTCAAATAAAAAAAGAAGTTTGAGAAAATATTCAGTAGTTTTTTTTATATCATTTTCAAAAAAAAAAAAGTTATTTGGCGGACCCTTTATATAGTTCTTTTAAAAATTCCATTTTTTTTTTTTTTTTAATTTGTGCGGCATCTGATGAAAACAAACATTTGTTTAGGGAACATACAAACTGGACTCTTTAAATTTCATAAGTTGTCAAATTAACGTGATATCTGCAGAAAAGTAACAATATATATTACAAAATTCAATAGAACACCATGCATTTATAAATTTAAAAACAAATGGCGGTCGTGGTGTAAAAATCAAGAGTGCCAAATTTTAACGAAATCTGCAACGAAAGAAATCTGAAAGGCCACAGTCTTAGTGCAACCCGTTGAAAAGTGAAAATGTGAATAGAAATATATGGCGGCCTTTCCTGGGATATGAGAATCATGTACAACATATTTGAGGGAAATTCAGCAAACAATCAAATATTGTAAGAGAACATCAAATAAAAAATTCATAGAAAAGGATCAACAGAAATCTGTTTAAAAATTATTTGTATATCGAGCGAACAAACAAACAGAAAAACAATTTTATATGCAGGGTGATTCAGTCACGACCTGCAGAATTTCACCAGCGTATTCCTTGGCCCATTTCATGAAAATATGTCCACTACGACCATCCCCGAAAATGCAAGTGTGCGAAATGGCAGCGGTTTGAAAATTTTCGGATTGGTGGTCGGAGGGTAGTAGGGTAAAATTGCTAACTTCTGAACCAGTGGTCGGATTTTTTTTGGGCTTGTTGGAAAGGTCTTTGGGAGACCTTTTTTCATGAAATGAGCGAAAGAAAACGCTGGTGAGATTCGGCGGGTCGTGACTGAATCACCCTGTATATATAGATTATCTTTCGAGCCCTAATAATTAGCAAATGTATTTTGAGGATATAATAGAAAGCTTCAGATATAATAGAAGACAGAAATCCCGAAAAACCCCTTTTACCGCACCCAATTTAAATCAGAAGAATTTTGTTTTCATGACATAAACACCTGGGTTCAAGTCAACCAAATATCTTTGCGATTTGTTAATGCATATTTGTGCATATTTTACTATAAATGCATATTTTTATATATTTTGCTCTTGATTTTTACATATTTCGGTATAAATGCATATATTTTCATATTTTATATTAAAAGGTTTAATAACATTTTTTGAAATTTCGCTAAATCAGCTTTTTACAAAATTCACATATTTTATAAATTTCTTTCTTCAAATTTATAAATATATTTTTTAAAGATATTTTTAATTCACGTTGACAAAAGTAACAGTAAATTATAATTACTACCTTTATTACGATATTTCACGCTAATTTTAAAATTATTAAACACATTTTAAGACAAACATTTTTTAAATTGTGTTATTAACGTTGAAAAAAATCAATAATAAATGCATATTTTTAAATGTTAAGTGGATATTTTACGATTTATAATGCATATTTTATGTACATAAAACACGATTATAAATGCATTAACTTCCGAGCCCCACTTATAACTTTTAATAAAATGCATTTGATTTGTATTAACTATAATAAATTTAAAATTATAACAGAAACATCCTTGTCATTAATTTGTTTTACTTTCCAGTGGGGCCACAAATTCTTGTGTGCCTAAAAATCCCCCCCCCAAGACATACAAAACGACGGCCCTGGTTATGAGGCAAACTTTTTTGGTTTACTGTAAAAGTTCATTAAAACTCGTTCAAGAAAATTGTCGTTTTGTATTTGTGCAAATTTCATAAAACGTGTGCATTTGTTGAAAAAGCAATACATATTCAGATACTGTTTTGCATTTTCGAAATTATTAACATTAAAGGTTCCGCAAGTGGTCTGAAATCATATGCATTTATTAAACAAAATCAATGAATATTCAGTTGCATTTTTTTATTTTTTAACATTAAAGGTACCGCAGGTGTTTGAATTTTTTTGATACGAATTAAAACCAGAATATAATTATTGATAGCACGTATTAAAAATAATACACGTATAAATTAGATTCAGCGGAATTTCCTCTAGGATAATTAAAATATCATGTATTAAACGAAATGTTGTTGTAATTGCCGAATTTCTGTGTTTTCATAATGGGAAAGAAATTTTAAAGCCTTAAAACAAATTATTTTTAATGTGTATTAAATAAATATGAAGGGCTTATTATAAAAACTTGATAAGCCACATTTTATTTTGAGTTTGTTTTCGCATTTTAGAGGTTGAAAGAATGTAAAAAATATGACTTTTGCAGGACATTTATACTCTAGACACTTGCAATAATTGATAAAGCAAGACTTCTATCAAATATTAATGAATGGATCTCTAGTAAAACAGCGAAAAATCATAAAATAACAAATGTGGCATAACATGTTTTTACAATAAGCTCTTCATAAGCTCAAAAGTAAAAAAAGTACCAATCTTAAAATGTGCCTTAGTTTGTTTTAGGACCCAAAAAAATTTGGGTCTGCCTAGGCCGTTCATAAGCTGGGCCGTTTTTAAAAACGGCATTTTTTTTTTTTAGTTTTTTGTCTATTTTTTAAATTTTTTCCACTACAATATACAAATTATGCACTTCATATGAAAGGTGTATATGACATGTGATATTCAGTGAAATATGTATTTTTTTAGGGTTTTTGCATAAAAATGTAATCATTTTGTAATCACATCAACATGTTTTAATCACTATTTAACTTAAAAGAAGATATATGGGCTTTTCAGAAGATAGCGCGGTTAACTTAAAAAAACAAAATTTTGAAAAATTAGGTTTTAAGTTTAGTGCTTTTTCCAAAATCCCTGATAGTTTTTAAATTGAAATGAAGCTAAATATGGTTAAACGACATATTAGTCTTTTTATTTACCAAATATACAAAGAAACAAATTCCATGCTTCAAATTTAAAAATGCGTTGGTAAAATGCATTTCTATTATAATTCCCCATATGTACCGAACTTACAATTGTCTAACATAAAAGAAAACGTAGTGGTGGTCTCCAAATTAGCCTATCAAGCATTAGATTTTCTTCTGACAGCCAAGCGGCACTTGGTGTCTTGAGAGCTCAAGATGTGTCGTCTGGTCTGGTTAAGGAATGTATCGACTCTCTAAATCGTCTAGGACTTAACAACTCCTTGACACTGTGCTGGGTTCCAGGCCATGAGGGGCATGAGGGCAACGAACGGGCTGACTGTTTAGCCAACTGCGGAGCACGTCGACAATTCATTGGCCCGGAACCCTTCTGTGGCGTACCCAATGGGTATGTCAGAGAGAGGCTCAGAAGATGGAGGGAGTCGGAGTTTGGGGCCTATTGGGCCAGATCGCCTGGGCAGCGACAGGCGAGGCTGTTTATATCTCCCTCTGGGGAGAGATCGCGGAAACTCTTGTCTATGACGAGGGGCGAACTAAGGACCGTAACGGGTTACCTTACAGGACACTGTCGCCTTAGGTATCAATTGTACAAGATGGGACGATGATACGTGCAGGTTTTGTGAATTGGAACCCGAGACCTCTGAGCATGTTCTCTGCAAATGTCCGAGGCTCTCCGACAGGAGGGTGCGTTATTTTGGTGGTCGAATAGTGACGCCATCGGACGTTTGGAACTGTTCACCTGGTAGGATAGTTGGCTTAGTAGGGAGCCTGAACCTATAGGGTGTATTCGCTGGCAGCACAAAATACCAACTTCTGGTCGCGGTGCATAGTGCCACTATAGTCTAATCTAAATTAGATTTTCTTTGTCGTGTTTTTATTTTTTTCAAAGAGTTTTTAATATTTTTATTATTTTATAATTATACTACATGGCTTGCCCCTCGTTTTATCTCAGATTATGTCAGTTTTTTTTTCAAATCGGTTCACATTTGCCAAAGTAGCAAGCACTTAATAATTTTCTATAGGCGTGGTGGTCAACTTTGTTGTCATAGTAATTACCCTGTGTATGCACCTAGGTCCTCCCCTATAACTCCTCAAATTATAGGGGAGGACCTAGGACCTTCTCTACTATTGGGCCAGTAGTAGAGAAGTTCTATACTTATTACCACTTTTTTTTTTGGAAATCGCACCACTGCGCAACGAGTGTTTTTTTTTCTACATAATAAAATCATAATAAGTTAAGAAAATTGGAGTTAACCGGACTATCCTTTAAACAGGAGTTAACCGGACTATCCTTTTTAGGATTAAAAACAAAGTGTTTTTAATATGGGTAAGAACGTTTTTCTATTGACAAGTACAATAAAGTTATGTGAAAATAAAATGGAATTTACCAAAATTAATAAAGTTTCCACTGTTCTCTGGAAATTAAAAAAAAAAAATTTTAATTACAATTTTTATTTTCATATACTTGGCAAAAGAAAAATTGTAATACTCACATTACTCATATTTAACTTTAAAAATATATTTTAATTATCACAGAGGGGTGGAAACTAAAGGGGCGCATGAATGATTTTCAAAATATTTCTGTGCTGTGATAAGGCTTGTCAGACGACCTTGATTTCGGTTGATTTACAAGAATTTTTAATGCTCGTCAAGAATCAAGAAAAAAGCCCAACCAAAAAACAACTTAAAAAATTATGTTTTCATTTTTTTCCAAAGTTTTCCTTGAACAAAGTTTTGTAAAGAGCAAATGAACATTTCATTATAATATTAGGGTGAAGCGTTTTCTTATAGTGTATTTGGTATACATATACCAAATGATAAAATGTGGTCTTATTTTTAAGAAAAATGTGTAGAAATCAACCTACAAAGTTAAAAAAACGGATTTCATTTGTTTTTTTAATACCAATAAGCAACGATTTTTGTGTGAAAAAGCCTTTGGTATTTTAAATAATAAGAATTCAAATGATAGGAAGAGAATATCATTCGATCTATTAATAGGAATATATTTTGATAAGGATTTCAAGAGTTTTCAAAACTTTTTAACAACACCAGACGTTACAGAATAAGTTAAAAATAGAAATAAAACTTTAAAAATAGCACAAAAATCCACTTAAAATTAGTTAAAAATTACGTTTCTGAAAAAAATGCTAAAATAACATTTTTTTTTTGTTAAATATTAATCAAATACGAACAGCGCAAATAAAACTGTTAACTTTACAAAATGTTAGTTATATTCAAGTTGAATTTAAGTTAATTGAATACAGTCGAACTTCCATAACTCGAACTTCTCTAACTCGAATTTTCTCTAACTCTAACTTATTAGGTTGGCAGTAGCGTTAAGAGAATGAATAACATACAATTCTTCTTCTGTAACTCGAACTTCCACAACTCGAAGTTCTCCATTACTCCAACGAAATACATACATATGAATTCTATAACTCGAATTTTTTTGCTTGGTTTACTGGTTTAATGATTTCGCTTTTTTCTGTATGTTTATTTATTTTGCTTTCTTTTGCTTGTTTAGATGGTTTGTATATTTTGCTTGCTTTTTTTCGGGGAAATCCCTTTTTGTACATGTGCTTCTTTTTGTTTGCGTAAGTATCAGTACTTTGCATAAATGTCATTCGCCTTGGATGATAAATGTTAAAATCGCATTTTATTTTATTATCATGGCAACTAAACATGTTTTAAAATGTTGTTCAATTGAAGAAAAATACAAACTAATAAAAGATGTCGAAGGTGGATTAAAGAAAAAGGATGCAGCTGATAAATATGGTATCCCGGCTAGTACGGTCTCAACGATTTTTACAAATAGACAATCAATTATCAACTCTTTTGGATCTGGATTTCGTCTACATAGTAAACGAGTTAAGACCCCCAATATTCAAAAATATTGACAAAGCAGTCCTCGATTGGTTTACAGCAGTTAGAAGTCAAAACATGCCTATATCTGGAGAAACTATTTATCAGCCTTCCAGAAATGATATAGAAAATTATTTCCGAACATTGAATTTATATTTAAATACCTACGAATGACACTATAACTGATGAGCACTATAAGGCTTTAAACAAGTTAGTAATTTTTTACTGAAAATAACAAAAAAAAAAAAAATTTCAGTCACTAATTTCCAAATATTTTACTCCATTGTAGTTTTCAGTTTCCTGTTTTAAATAAAAAATTTAAACTACAAACACATGCTTGCAATTGATTATTTTTTTAAAATTTTTTTCTGTAACTCGAAGTCTCCGTAAGTCGAAGTTTTTTTTGGGATAATGATGATTCGAGTTCTGGAAGTTCGACTGTATATCAATTTACTCTACTAAAACTAGCAAACGCTTTTATTAAATATTCGTAGACTAAAAAACGCAAACAAAAATTGTAGTATCAAAAAAAAATATTTGCAATATTTATCATAACTTCAGTTGACTGCAAATAACAGAATTTTATGCTAAAATCAACAAACATTTTTGCTACAAAACTGTAGATTGATGATGTCAGAAGTGTTGATTTTTATTTAAATAAAAAAAAAATTTAAAAAAAAACTTAAAAAATATACATATGTAATGGTTATGGTTTTTCTATTGTTTTTTATATTTTTTTTACTGAACTGCTTTTGCCTCACTTTTTTATAAAATTGGTTTATAATTTTTATAAAAAATAGTTATTTTTATAAAAAAAAATTAAATACAACTACTAATGTATGAATGTCTTTAATTTTCAAGATTTTTTTTTTTTAAATCAAGATTTTTTTTGGTGAATGTCAAGAATTTTGTAATTTTGAATCTGGCTATCCTAGCTGTGATGTCAGTTTTGAGGATTTTTATGCTTTAATAGCAGAAGACACACGATTTAACTAAATATTTTTTTATTTTTTTTTTTCATGGAATACTTTAAATTTGTCCAAGATTTAATACTACACTCATACAAAGAAACCTGTAAAATAGCAAACAAAAGTCATTAAAATTTAGTTAAAATGACTTTGCAGATTGCAGTTAGCAGATTTTTTTTGCAAAATTATTATTGAGATAAGAATAGCAAAAATAAAACTGCTAAATTTACAAATATTTAGTTATAGTTGAGCTAAATTTTAGTTAATTGAAAGTAAGAAATTAATCTGCTAAAATCAGCAAAAAAGTTGCTAAAATTTTTTAATTTAAAATTTTTTTGCTTTAAAATTTTTTTAATGCGACTAAAAATCTGACCTTCTGAAATCAGCAATCTACAATTGTTTAGCAAAAATTTATATTGATTTTAGTAAAATATACTTTTGTTTGCATTCTACTAAATTTGAGGTTAATGTAACAAAAATTTTGTTGATATAACAGTTTTTGATTGCTTTTTTTAGTCTACAAGCATTAAAGGTTTTTGCTAAATTTAGCAGATTAAATTGCTATTTTCAGCTAACTAAAATTCATCTTAAATTTTAATAAAGTTTTGTAAAGTTAACAGATTTATTTTTGCTGTTCTTATTTTATTAATAACTATTTAGGAAAAAAATTTGCTGTTTTTAGCAGTTTCAGTTTCTGCAGCGTCATTTTTAACTAATTTTTAGTAACTTTTTTTGCTATTTTTACAGGTTTATATATATCTATTTATAACCGAGCATAAAAAACAATATAAATTTTTTGTTGTATAAAAAAATTTCTTTCGAATTTATTGCAAGACATTCATGCTCCCCTTTAGTGGAAACTGTATTAAATTCCATTTTATTTTCACATAACTTTGTTGTACTTCGCAAAAGAAAAAGGTTACCATATTGACCATTCCGGCAAAAACTGTTCTGCCAAAGAATGATTCTAATTGAGCATTTCCATCGCTGAAGTTAACATTGGCTTGTCATAGGAAGCAATCATTCTTATAATGCTGCAAACCAACTTCCTAGGAATATTTTATGCCTAAATAACTTACAAAGAAAACTTCCACAAAGTCATATTTGGAATGCTTCCTTCCTATGACAAGTCCAATGTTAAATTCATCGATGAAAATGCCAAATAAGAAGAAAAAAATGTTTGCTGGGATATTGAAAAAGCTTTATTTCCAATCCGCCAAAATTTTTAAAATCGCGAACGAGCACGAATATAAAAAAACAACTTCTTTTAAGTCGAATAGTGACTAAAAAATGTTGATGTGATTACAAAATGATTACATTTTTATGCAAAAACAGTAAAAACTACATATTTCACTGAATATCAAAAAAAATTTTTTTTTGAAAAATTTCAGTTTATAGTTCAGATTATTATAGTAGTAGGTCTTAAAGTTATTTGGTCCAAATTTAAGAAAAATCGGATAGCTTTAAACCATGCCGCCCAAAGTTTTCGATTTTTTAAAATTATTTTTAAATTTCTGTAATAAAAATATGTCTTGAGACGCATAATTTTTTTAATTAGTTTTGACATACTGAACACGACCATTTTGAAATTTTTGAAATGGAACTAAAGGTTTTCGAGATACTGTGATTTGATTTTCACTCCAAAATGGCCTCTTTTTTCTCTATTCTAGAATTTTTTTAAAAATCACCTTCGAATTTTTTGTTTTTGCGCTCAAATACTACACAAACCATGCTACAATTAGAGATGATGTATCACAAAATATATTTTTAAAAATTAATTTTATTTTTTTCCATATATCATATCGCCAAGGGATAAGTAATCCGATTTTCCTTAAATTTGGCACCACAAAACTATTGGACATAGTGATAAAACAATCATAGTATTAATTATTTAAAATCAAAACTTAAAGTAAATATTTCTTTAATAATCCTGTGTTTAAAATTGAAAGTCATAACAATTTACTCTCTAAATTTGCTGTTTTTCCGAGATATTTGTAGGTAAATTTGCAAGTTATACTCTAAATAATATTGACAAAGTTATGCTCAAATGAAAAGCAACTTTATAGTAATTAAATGTGCTAAAGTCCCAAAACTTATTTAACAAATTGTGAAAAGCAATCTGATGTAGGCGTGTCCCTATCCGGATTTCATTCCTGCCCAAGGAAATCTTCAGGGGACTTTGTTATTAGAATTTCTAGAGATATTTGTTATGTTAAATCACAAACTCAATGAGAATTTCTTGTCCTCGTCTAGGAGCGAGATTCAAAATTTAAAATATCAAAGAAAAAACAAAAACAACAACAAAAAATTGTCACAATTGGCTTTGTCATCTTCCAAATACTACTCTGTTTTTTTGACAGACCTTGTTTTCTTTGCTAGTGCTAATATAAAAAAATTAGGATCATTTTTAAAAAAATTGTAGAATGGAGGAACAAACTATTTTTTTAATAAAAATCAAGTCGCAATATCTCGAAAATAGTCCGATTTAAAATTTTTTTTTAAGATTCGTGCTTAGCATTTTAACATTAATTATAAACGATGTGTCGCAAGACATATTTTTATTAAACCAGTTTAAGACAAATTATCAAATATCGAAAACTTTGTTCACTGTGCGCTACGGGTTAATGCTATCCGATTTTTTTGAAATTCGAACCATCTAACTTTTAGACCTAGTTCTACAACAGTCGGAACAATAATTGATCAAAATCGAGAGTTGAAAAAAATTTCGTTATAATGTGTATAGTGAATGCTCGTACATATGCGGAGTTCCGACTAAGAGTTAAATTTTTATGTAAAATGGCACATCAATGAAAGTTGGCATAAGTATTGGGAGCTATTTTAGCATAAGAGATTCATTCGCGTCAATTAAATCGCGTGAGGGGTCAAAAGTTATGGCGGTTTAAAGATATGGCGGTCTTAAAATTGTTGAAATTTTTTTTTTCGGTTTTTATAATTTTTTTTTTTTGCATTCGTTATTAAACATGCTATTCTATTCTATTATTTTATTATCTATTCTATTATTTGATTCATCTTTAACCCTTTAACGACCACCGCTAGGTATTCTTGTCAATGGGTTCTTAGCGATTATATATTTAAGAGATATGGTAGGTGTGTCAAAAGATGAATTAAAGAGGAGTGTTAGGGTAACAATAGCGTAGTAGTCAGAAAGTCTCTATTTGCATCCACTTACATACTGCAAGTCCTTAAAATTTGTGAACTAATAATTTATTTTTTAGGGGCAAAAGAATTATTTTTGTTTCTGATCAGTTCTTAAATTAAAAAAAAAAAAAGTTTATTTATTATCAAAAGTAGAGATTTTTATTAATTAAGATAAAAATTAATGTTTTTTACAAATATTGTTACACTATGTTCAAAAAGTTGCGTATAAAATGTTTCATACATATATTATTTTTTTTTGTTTTTCTTTTTTTTTAATAACAGTTAGTGGATAATATTTATTCATTCCATAATGTGTTTTTTTATTTGTAATTGATTTTGTTTTAACACATTTTTGTTGCTCATTTCTCTTAGAATTTTTTTTTAACGATTTTCTGCCACTTTTTGGCGTTTTTCGCGAAGTTTTACCACTTTTAAGTTATCCATAATTAATAAAACTGAATTTTTATTTTAAAACAAAAAGACTAATTGTCACATAAAATATGACAGATAAGCCAAAATATCTTATGACTTTTTTTTACTAACAAATGTAAAGTACTTGCAATTTTTTTTTTCTAAAAATTATGTGTTTATCCAAAATCGAGATTCATTCGCGATGAAAAATGTTTTTCCAATTCTTTATAGCATATTTAGGATATGTGTGGTCAAATTACTGGCAATCGTCTGATTACACCAATAATTAAAAAAAAAATCTGGGATGCTTTTTATAACAAGAAAACTTAATATGGTCCAAAAAATCAATAATCATCAAAATTTTTTAAACCGCCTCTGATTTTATAATAAGGCATCGAATGGGCTTTCGTTTAAAAAAATTTCATCCGATTTCGTGCAAAGCCTTGGATGTGCCAGATCAAAATAAGTTTTGATAAATACATCCCGCTTACCGCTAATAATGACGTAAAGTAAAAAATGAAAAACCAAATCGGTTCTACGCGTTAAGGCACGTCTTTTGATGTATTAAATTTGAACAAAATGCATTAATTTGCACATTTTTCAAAAATGCCATAAAATTTTTGCAATTTATTTTTTATAAACCGCCAGTGATTTTTTTATGTAAACTCACAAAAAACTCGGTTTACGCAAGAGTCCACCAAATTTCGAATGAAACCGCGAATGTGCCTCGCGAAAAACTGGTATTTTAAAAAAATTACGTTTTTTCTTTCGAACTTTGTTCTGCTGAAACTCCTTAACTATTCGTGCACATTAACGGGATTAATTCCAAAATGTTAAGAATTACAACAGCTACCAACTCTAGTTCAACTTTCTTCATTTTATAGAGGGGGCCGAAATCCCTGATCAAAAAACCTCGAAAATTTAAAAACTCTTAATTTTTGGTTTCAAAACTTAACCGTCTTATAACTTCTTACCAAGCGATGAAGCATCTATCAAACCAACATTAAAATAATCTCTTATATGTACTAACTTTGTGTTATGCCGGAAAAGATTAAATTATAAGGAGAACTTAAAAAAAAAGCGAAAGAAGGTAAAAACTATGGATTATTTCAAGGCCTTGTTTACATAACTGCATTTACAGTTTTTCTAAATTCCAAAAACTGCCGGTTTTTTTAAACATTTATTTCAGTTTCACTGAGTTGAAATTTAAAAAAGATTTTGTGATATATGATGTGCATTACTTGTAAATTGTAGTGGGAAAAGGTGGAAAAGTAGGCAAAAAAAACTAACAAAATATCTGTTTTAAAAATTGTTCAGCTCAACAACGGCCGCCGCTAGACGCAATATTTTTTAGGAATCGTCATAAAACAAACTGATTAACTTTTTCAGGGGGCACTTTATTTTCCTCCATACAAAGTGAGTCGCTCTAATGTACTTAAATTATTATAATTATAAAATTCAAGCTTATAAACGATTGCTAATTTAATTTAAAGGTCATAAAATTGTTTTGCTAATGAGGACGTTGTTGGCAGAAGAAGCATTATTAAAGAAAGTTATTTGCTGACGCACAATATTATTATCAGCTCCCGCCTGTCAAAGCTAGCATGCGGTCGTTCGTGTGCCATGATCTACAAAAACACATGTACCTTAAGGTGGTCCAAAAAAAACAAGTTGGAAATAGCGAGCTCCACAACCGTTAAAATATGAAAATAAATATGTTCTGCCAAAAAAGATCTCAAAAAAGATTTGTTTATAGGTCGCAGATCGAAATTGAAGTTTAAGCGTATTACTTGTTCTATTATTTTATTTGAATCAAAGAATAAAATATAACGAGAGCAATTTTAAAAAAATAACTATTACGATCGCGCACATCAATTCTAATATATTTTCAGGCGTACATTACGAATATGAAATAAAACTTTAAATCGATGTCGCGAAAATGGAAAATTGCATACAAAAGTTTTCACACAATTACAGCTGTGAAAATTACTTTTTTGCATGGATATATTTCTGTGGAATGTCCTTTATGTGAGATAAGATTTTTGTTAACAAATATATTTTAATAAAAACCAAAACTTAAGTTTAACTGCAAGGATATCCGTTCTCCTTTCGAACATTAAAAACAAAACCATACATGTTGAGAGTCCTTTGTAAGTAGATTGCAAAACTATTCGTATAACAAGTTTTTCAATGACATCGCTTTCAGGTAATTAGAAAAATAACACAAAAAAATCGATATTGATGGAATCTTTAAAAAACGTGAATAATTAAAAATCCACAATTTTTTTTTTATTCTTCATTAAAATTATTTTTTTTTTTTTTTTTTTAAAGAGAAGCAACACTCAGGAAATTCTTCCTATCCAATTAATGTGTTGCTTTCTTTGGAAAGGGGATAGTGGAGAGATGAAAGGTATTGAAATGATGAAGGGCTTCAAACATATCAGCACTGTAATTGCGCGAGTACATAAGTCTTAGAACAGTTGTTGCTCGCCACCTGATGTGGAGTTGGCGAATTTATTGACACTTTTTGTTTCATAGCCCTGATTCATTATTTTACTTCGGTGAGGTTAAGTGCTATGGGAACACCGAAGGTGGGCGCAGCGATACATATAAGTGATAGAAAACTCATACATATTATTTTTCTAAATTGATGTTGTCGTCACCGGGAATCGAACCTGGGACCATCTGTGTAACAGTCCAACGCACTAACCATTACACCACAACGCCCACAAAGATTTGAGAAATTTGTTCATATAAAGACGTAAACAAGTTGGATTTTTACTTTCATCTTCTCGAAAATGTTTACAATTTTAACAACAATTTGTATTTTTACGTATAATTTTTTAAAACCCTCGAATAACTTAACCCTTTCACTACCGACTTTTTGTTGTGGATATATTTTTAATTTGATTGTAAATTCTTGTTGGAGGTACTAAAATTTTAAAGGAAATTTTTCCATATATGGTTTTATTTCTTTTTTTATATTTTTGTTTTAATTTCTAGCTACACTGTAGTGTGCAAGGGTAGTCAACGGGTTAATATTAACGAAATTATATATAAAAATATTCAATTTTGTGTGATGTCACATTAACCACACATAATAAGATATAATTGTATAAAATTATACAATTTTTTATTAAAACATTAAATATATGATATGGAGCTTTTTGTTCTTAAGATCTTTGAAACTCAGTTTCAATAATTATTTTCATTTCACAGAATTTTTTTTTTTTTTTTTAATTTTACGAAATTTTAACTTAAACACTTTCTCGCTTCCAAAACGTGCACTACACACACAAAATTTCTTCACAAACATTTTGTAAATTTGGGACAATGTTCTAAGGGACAATTTTCTTAGAATTGCTAGATATAGATTTTTGCAATGTTTAATCATAAACTCAATGAGAACTTCTTGTTCTCGTCCAGAAGCTCGATTTAGCATTTGAAATATCAAAGGAAAAACAACTACAAAAAACTAACGCCCTTAAAGTTTTTACAAAGTTAAACACAAAATTATATATTAATAGTTGAACATATAATATTATGCATTACATTGCATTAAGCGACATACAATTATATATTAAATCATGCTAATTAATGTATACTATATGTAGCAATATATGCCACATCTACTTTAATATTAATCGATATATCGCACACCTGGTTCAAAAGTGACTCAACTCAAAATTTAAATTGTTCGGGTTTATATGCTTAAACTATGCACAATACACTTGTATATCTATAAAAAAAATATCAGTGTATTTTGTTGTTGTTAACTGTTGCTAAAAAACAGATATGTCTTTCTTTATGTTTCAATTGGTATAAAGTTGGACCTATTTTTTTACGATTTCTGAAAAATTAAAAATTTTGAGTTAAGTCACTTTTGAACTAGGTGTGCGATATATTAAGATATTAATATGAATGGGAACATATCAAAAATTTTCGAAAAACCAAATCCAAGATAAAATTATATATGACATATGTGCCATCACATATATCCATTTAAACTATATAAAGCTATTTGTTGTTATATAACATAATATTTAATAAGATATGATTGCATATGAACGTTTTTACTCGGGTAATAATAAAGCGGAACCAGCTATTTTATATAAAAATTTGACCTCATACTTTTAATTATCGCCAAAATATTTAATAGATTTGATGTATAACGTTCTATGGTATCAAATTTAAATTTAATGATTTGTTAAAATTTAAAATTTTTATTAACCTATAGTCGAAACTTTATCGCTATTTAGCGACCTTGTTCAGCAATTTTTGGTTATCTACACTTTAAATATGTAATCACATTGATTGGGAATTGAAGCGGTGGACAATTCATACGTTTACAATTTTGAAACAACCTATTGGACAAACTTTTTTTTGCTTAACCCCTTCACTACCCTTGTACACTACAGTGTACATATTTTTAAATAAATATAAACATTTTGATAATGCTTTATATTTTAGTTTAAATATGTTCATTAGATAATTGGTAATTGCAAAAAAAAAATCATTATGTGATATTTGTTAAGAAAGTCGATATTTGTTAAGAAAGTCCGATTTTTTTTAACGAACCTTTATCTCCGCAAAAAGGGGTGTATCTCGTAAACTAAGAAAGCTAGAATCTCAAAATTCCTAATGACCAGAACAAAATAAAATAAATCATTTTAGGTTATTCGTATATTTTGGTGGTACACTTAGAATACTATGTAGGTAAAGACCACTGCAAATGTAGTTAAAAACAAATAAAATTTCACTTAAAGAAAGGACGACTTACATTTCAGTAAATTCAACTAACATTGTCATTTGTTTTTTAATGTTCAATAAATGAACCACAATTGTAGTAAAAATTAGCCACATATGTTAGTAAGAAATAAACAAACATTAATTTTTTAATTTTTTTTAAATAACAAAAAACGACTGTAAAAAATTAATGTAAAAAATTAATGTAAAACTACAGTCATTTGATGTGGTTTGTTTTTTTAAATGAAGTACAAGGTTAGTAAAAAATTAAGTTTGTTCTACAAATGAATGACATTTACATTAAAAATAAAGAAACTGTATTACAAACCAAACAAGTACATATTTTTAAAGCAGAAGTTCCCTGAATGTAGAAATAGGCTGAGAATTTTTAAAAATTCAATTTCGGGCCCATATTTTGGTAGTTATTAAACACATGTAAACCCTTTTATTTTTAATTTAAGGACCACTAACAAGAATCTGAAGTCAAAATATAAATATATAAACAAACAAAAAGTCGGTAGTTAAAGGGTTAAGTAGAAAGTTTGTTTTAGAATTCGCCATATGTATTTTATAGAAGACTGTTCCTCGAATAGTATTTTAAGTAATAAAAAAGATCGCGCGATGTACCATGTGAATCAGGGTCGTAGCCAGGGGGAGCCGGTGGCAGGGATCCCCCCTAAAATGTTTTGACAAATGTTTAATAATGCTAAAAAAAAACATATCTTTGGAAGAAGGTTATAATTATTTTTAATCAAATAAGAAAAGTGTTCACAGAACTTTTAATTGATTTCAAAATAGTAATTCTTCCAATTTAAATTTTTTTTAGTTCGGCTTTAATTGAGTCAACTCTAAGACGGTTTAAGCAATAAAACATTCTAATTTTGTGGGGTATATGGGAGAAGACAAAAATGGCAAAATCCATTACGTTTATGGCAAAAAATGTAAAAATTCCACTTTTTAAGAGAAAAAGGAAAATTTTTTAAAAAAGCATTTAAAGCGAAGTAAATCTGAAAAAAGCAATTTTAAAGCTCAAAAATCTTAAGAAAAAGTTATTTAAAACCCAAAGATAAAAAAATATAAAAATTTCCAAATAAGCAAATATTTTTAAAAATGAAAAAAAAACTAGAAAGGCAAATTTGTCTTCTATGGTGATGACAAAAATTATGGAAAGTTAAACATTTTCATTTGAAACGTGCACTAAATTCTTAAACTTTTAGAATATATCTAGGTTCTGAATATTTTTTTTAATTAAAAAATCCGTTATTCCGTGGACTTTTTTTATTTGGACATTTAAAGGGAATTTTCTTTCTTAGTTAGTTTTTGATAATTGTATCTCACAGAAATTTATACAAATTTTAACGAATTTTTCTACACAAAAATTATTAGGTCTGGCTTTGAATATTTTTTAAAATTTTTAGGAAAAAGTATGTTGCAATTTTTTTCTTAAAATATTCTTACTCCTTTTTTGGCGGATGTAAACGCTTACTTAGAGTACATTATTGTCAATAAAATGTTTAATTGACATTGAATTGGGTACGCACACTTCCTGTATAACCTATAATAACAACAAATGGAAAAAAATAAAAATTTAAAAAAATCGCCCAAATTAAAAAAAAAAATCGCCAGAATTTAAAAAATCGATAAAAATTAGAAAAATGTCAAAAATTCAAAAAATTAAAACAAGTGTTAAAATTTTAAATTACTTTTAGATTAAGAAAATACTCCAAAATTTAAATATAAAATAATAAAATTATTTATTTTTAAAGCTTTATTGCACAGAAAACATTATTGTCAATAAAATGTTTAATTGAAATTGAATTTGAAAAAAATAGAAAAAATTAAAAATTTAAAGAAGTCGCCTAAATTCAAAAAAAAAAAAAAAATGCCAGAATTTAAAAAATCGATTAAAATGAAAAAAATGTCAAAAATTAAAAAATTTCTAAAATTTAAAATTAATCGTCAAAAATTTAAATAATTGCTGATATATGAAAAAAAATCGCCAACTATTTTAAGAAAATACTTCAAAATTACAAAAAAAAAATCATGCACATTTTAAAAAATATCTAATATAGAAAAAAAATGGTAAAATTTAAAAAAACTTCGACAGTTTGAGTTTAAATTTTAACGCCTTTTTCAGACAATTGCAATTAATACTATAATTAATATGCAATTTTATTTAATTTTAATTGTGAAAGGCGTGGTAGAGAAGAATTAGTGTATTTTCTAAAAATCATAACTACATTGCAAATTTTCAATTTTCTGATTTAGACTGCGCAGTTTCTGGTATTGAACATTCGTCAGTGACCCTGTTTTTTTGAATAATGTAATATTTGTTATGTTTTTATTTGTTCGATTGCGTCTATATGAAATTTTCTGTGCAATCACTGACCGTGGTATAGATAAACTGATTTATAATGCCACATGCACTCGCACTACACGTTAGACAGAGCGCTTTAGCCCACTGATCTATCGTCAGGTCGAGTTTTGTTGTGATTAAAACTAGTTATATTCAATACACGGTGTTTTTGTTCTTGCATACATAATTTCAGAAGTACAACTCCAACAACACAACAGTTCTATTTTTAGAAACTTACCTCACTCTAATGTCCACTGTTTTCCCATATGTTGTAAGTAATGTTAAATGTTGACGGTTTTCTTTCCCAATTTTTGTAAATTTGTTTTCCTTACATACCCTACTCACACACCGTTAAAAAGTTATTAGGATTAAAAAGCAGACTAAAAAATAGCGTGAAATAACTCCCAACTAACTCCCAAATGAAATAAGTGCCAATAAAATAACTCCCAATGAAATAAGTCCCAAAAAAAAATAAATTAGTCCCAATTTTAATAAATGAAATAACCTCCAAAGAAAAAATGAAATAAGCCCCAACATTTGGGAGTTATTTCAGAGTAATAAAATAATTCCCAACAAAGAATGAAACAGTTCCCAATGAAAAAAGTCCCAAAAAAAATGAAATAATTCCCAATTCAAAAATATCGAATTCTGCGATTCGCGGCGCATGCGATTCGCGCCGTGGCCGCGCCTATAGGACGCGAACTACGCCGCGCCGTGGCCGCGCCGTGGCCGCGCCTATAGGACGCGAACTACGCCGCGCCGTGGCCGCGCCTATAGGACGCGAACTACGGTGGCGCCGCATTACGCGAAACGCGGCCGCACAGCAGGACGCGAATCGTACGCACCGCTTTCCACAGGTGGCATGTCATAACGTCCAATGACATAATGTCCATGGACCTTATGTCACCCAAAAAGTGGCATAATGTCCATGGACTTTATGTCATTCCATTTGAGGACATAATGTCACATTGCAGAGTGTCATAAAGTTCATGGACATTATGACACTTTTCGAGTGACATAGCGTCCTTGGATATTATGTCATTGGACGTTATGGCATGCCACCAAAATTACCAAAATTCTAGCAAGAACTGCGTTCCTTTTGGTAAAATAACTCATTGTATTGCTATTACGACAATTTTAAGACAAGAATGCATAAAATTTACCAAAATGTAATTTTAATAGAAATGAAATAACTCCCAACAAAAATGAAATAACTCCCAATGAAAAAAATAAATGAAATAACTCCCAACAAAATCTGGTTGGGAATTATTTCATTTGGGAGTTATTTCATAACGAAATAATTCCTAACTGAAAATTGGGAAATAAGTCCTAACGCATTGGGAGTTATTTGATAATGAAATAACACCCAATTTAATATGGAAAATTTTTGGCAGTTATTCATTGTTTTTTTGGGAGTTATTTCATTTGGGATTTATTTCACGGTACCAAAAATCTAATTTAAAAGCTTAATAATTTTTAAATGGGTCACGATATATCGGATAATTTTATGCCGATTTATTTTTCTTTTTGATTAAATTTATTTTGCAAACTATTACAATTTTTCTAAAATTGGTTAAAAATTCTCGAGTCTTGTTTGGAGTTAAACTTGATAAAAGTTTTTTTTTTTAGTCATCAGCTAAAAAAATTTTTAAGACTTTAAAAATTGCCAGAGCATTTCTAAATACTCGATCAAAGCCAAATTCAGCTAAAATAAAAATCGTTCTGTGTACACAATCACCACCCCCCCCCCCCCCCCCCCCCCACCCACTGGTGCGAATAATCAACTCAAAAGCTTTGTTGGTGTACACAACAATTACATAACCCAGCACCACCCCTTCCTAAATAAATTCCTAGGTGTGAATAATCAACTCAAATTATTGATGTAAGCTTTGTTTCAGTAAGATCAATAACAATTATAATCAGTTTTTATGTGATACTCTAGGTACCTTTAAGATCCTTGTACAAAGTAAACAAAAAATAACAGCTGCTATTTAATTTTTTTTTTTATTCACAATTACACAGCGCTATAAAATTGACACATAAAGTCGAAAACAAGAGTACCGATCATTGAGCCTAAATATTTCGGCCACGCTGATTTCAATTGCGTACAAAGTTTTTTCACTTTTTCTCAGTTTTTACTATATTTCAGAATTTTTACACAATTTATAATTCCATTTCGCAATAGATCAATGCATTTTTGCAAAAAACAATTCTAAACAATTATTTCGGGTTAAAAAGGGGGAAAAAACGAGAGTGCAGTTCATGGAAAAACGTGAAATGTGCATACAATTTATATGGAAGCATAGCGAAAAAGACCGACATATAAGTTCATATTTTAGTATAATATATAAATAGCTTAAAAGCGATGTTTACCAAAATTTAGCCAAAAAATTGTATATTTGCGAAAGTTATTTTTACAAACACTTCATTACATTACAATGTCTGCAAAATATTTAAAAACTTTTTTTTTTAATTCATATAAATAAGTTTAAAATAAAATTTGAATAGAATACATTCACTGAAAGTGATTGTTAAAATAACTTTCGCAACTATTATCTTTTTTTGCTGGCTATTTGTACGCATAATTTTTAAGCTATTATGGACGTAGTAGAGAAAAAGACTTCCACAAAATGCAACCGCTTTTGATTTCGTTCATTTAATTCCTTCTTTTGTATACTAAACATTAAATAAATACATTAAATAAACTAATTTCAAAAATTTCCTAAGTGAGTGATATTTTGATAAATTTGTAAATTGAAGATGCAGGCAAAAATAAAATACGGTTTGGTATCAATTCAGGATGCAGGCAAAAATAAAATTTAAAATGCTCCTTAGTGCTACTGTACAAAACAATAAATGTCAATCACAGGTTTATTTTATTTTTAAAAGGTAAAGGATTTTTATGATATTTTAGAATTATCTTCACTTGAAAAATGTAAAATTGCGTCATACATACATACATGTAAGTAACTGGCAATTATTATGTTTTGTTATTAATGTTATTAATAAATTATTTTGTTTATTTCCACATTTTTTATTTAATTGCATTAATGTGGAAGTCCTGACATTTTTATAAGTCATAATCACAAAAAAAAAAACAGATTTAAATTTCAGCAAAATAAATTAACTAAAGTTAAATTTGTTTTTTAGTTTTTATCAATCTACTAAGCTCGAGCAAAAAATTTGTTGATTTCAACAAGTCGATTTTCATTTACATTGAACTGAGTGTTAGCAAAACCTTTCGCTGAATTTAATAATTTTTTGCTAAACATCAGCTTACTGATTTTCAGCAAAACACTTTTTGCAAATATTAGCAATTTTTCTGCAAGGATCCTTCCAGCAAAAATTTTACTGACTCAACTAACTTTTTTGCTGACTTTACGAACTTTTTTTAGTTAGACTTTACTTGGTAATGCATCAAAAATTTATTAAACAGATTTGATACCCGAATGTTAATAAAGGTATTTTAAGCATTTAGCATATACACAAAATATTTGATTTTAAAAAATTTATGCATAAAAAACTTTAATGCAAATTTGCGAAAAATCTAGCCAATAAGTGAAAAAACTGGGGACACAATTAAAACCAGCGTGGTCGAAATATTTATTATCAATGGCCGGTAGGTCTTGTTTTATTTTTCGCGTTGTGCAGTGTTATTCTATTTTAAAATATGTAATTGCTAAAACCTTATCAGTTTCACAAAGTTTATTTTATAACTTAATTGAATTTGTAATCTACAGAAATAAATAAAACTTTTGAAATTTCACCACAAAGCCATTTTATTATAAATAATGTACTCATATGAATAAAATTTGTATCTGTGTAGTGTGATTGTAACAATATCATCCGTTTAAAAATGTTCCTCACAATAAAATAGGGGGCATATAGCACACGTCATTAATCACGTAGTCAGTCAGCAATAAATGATACGATGATACTGTATTGTGTCTTCAGATATATATATACAATTTTGTTAGATTTCTATAAAAAATTTAACTTTAAAATATTTCAGGCACTGAGCATAAATGTGAATTATTTAATATTTATGTATCATCGTATGTGGACCTCGAAAAAATTGCTTATTTTATTTGGTTCTATTTAAATTCCTTGTTAAAAATTAACATATATGCACCCATTTATGAACATGGAAGAACTCATTCATGCTCATATATGAAGTCATTAGAGTTCATACATGTACATATACCACCATATGGGATTCATATGTATATGCTCATATGATTTCATGTGTGATCATACATGTAAATACTACCTCAATTTTAGTTAATCTACACATATGACCATGTATGGAAATGTATGGACATGAATGATTATATATGTAAATAATACCTCAATTTCCGTTAACGCACACACATGAACATATATGATTACGGATATGAACGTATATGAACCATTTATGAACACATATAAATCATGTATGGATACATGTGAACATGTCTGAAGCATGTGTGCTCATACACACAACATTCAATTTGAAACAGTACTTAAAGAATTTCCAAATAATGGCGGAACGCGAAAAAAGCTTTCTGTTACAATTAATTGACTTTAAAATTTATTCCACGATTTACAAATTGGTAAAAAAAAAACAAAATGGTTTGCAATTGTTTTACAATTTTACATTTTGTTAAGAAAATATGTGAATTTAAAAGAAAAATATTTTATAATAAAAATGGAATTTAAAACAGTACTTAAAAAATTTAAAAACAAAGGCGGTACGCAGAATTAATTAATTTTAAAATTGAACCGACGCGTCGGTTCAATTTACTAGTGACTTTATTCTTTTTTGGCACACAATGATATCAAAATATAAGGAAGTTAACAAGAGATGCATTTACTTAAAAAAATTTAAAAAAAAGAAAAAAAGAACGCCATTTTAGTTTTTAGATATGTTGTATATATTAAATAGACCCTTCTAAAAAAAATTTTTTTGGAAAAAAAACACTTGGCCTTTGAAGTTTTTTCCCAGTTTAAAGTTTTATTTTTGGCAAAAAAAAATTTTCAGTGTAATATAAAATTTTTACAGAGTATGTTTTCGAAAGCTAATTGAAATACCTTGCTAATGGTACTAAAATCTTTGAAATCGTTTCAGCCATTCCGTAGTAATCTCAGATTGAAAGTACATGTTATCGTGATTTTTCAAAAACTTCGATACATTGCCACGCCCACATATTTTCAAAAATGCAATTTCTAAATATGAGGTTGTGTTTGTATAGGTAAAATGTAGCTGTATGCAAAATTTCATCAAATTATGAGGGGTCGGGTTCAACGAATATCGGTTTTGATATGAAATTGATATGAAATATATGGTCATCCGTATTCGTACATATTAGAAAAGTGAAGCTACATTTCCACATATGGACAAATATAGTCATATAGGTTCGTATATTATTTTATATGGTCATCCATATACGTTCATACATTATATATTTTTGTCATTATTTTTTTTTTTCACTTTTTTAGAAAATTTTGTATTTAAAAAACTGTTTTAATAAAGAAAAATATATTATTTAATTGCATTAAAAAAGTGGTTTCAAATGGCAAAACATGTTTATTTTGTATTTATGTTAGCGCAAACATTATGTTTATTGTCGCATCGCAATAAAACGACATTTAAAACAATTTTAAAATGAGGTATAATACGACCACATTAAATTAAAACATTGTGAACAATATTTATATAATATAAGTTTTTTTAAATAGGACCTTACAGATAAAAATACGAATTACTCACAAATTTTTATTTTTTTCCTTACAATTAACAAACTTTTTTTTTTTTTTTTTTTTTTTTTTTTTTTTTAGTTTTCTATTTAATATTATGTTTCAATTATGATCTTGTACCTCAGACATTTTAAATGAAAATGTAAACCTACAGTTTAATAATTCATACTAATTGAGGTCCTGTTTAAAAAAAATAAAATTTTAAATTTGTCCACAATGTTTTAATTTCAGTAACGGTTACACTTTTGTTTGCTCTTCATACGATTAACAATAATTACTGAAACACAAAAACATCAATTTTTAAAAAATGGTAGAAATCACTTTAGAATTTCATCAAATTTTAAAATAAATTCTTATGAATTAGAAAAAGACTTGAAGTTGTTTACAATCGGTGTTTAAGATGGGTTTACAAAGTTGATTAGATTCACCATATTTATATGTTTCAAAATCTTTCGTGTCATATACATTCGTAAATATATTATTCTTTGGTATATATATACAGACTTTTTTTGCGAATATTAACTAACATACACTGCCATATATAACCACATATGAGAACTTTTTGCAAATATGAAATCGCATATAGCTCCATATATGACCATATAGGAGTACCGTTTGCATATATAGAAACACATACATTTCCATACATACCCACATATAAAACACATGTATATGTTCTTATTTGCCTATATATGAGCATATTTGAACATATCTGAACTTTTTTAACCGGGTATCCATATTATTAAGTTAACCAAACTAATCAATTTATTATGTAAATACACTCACAATATATTTTCTGTTACCGTTTCAAGTTTATTTATAAAGTTTAACGTAACGTTTGTTTTCAAATGAATAATCAATTAAAATCCATATAAATATCTTTTTCAACTTTTTCTATCGGTACATGCAAAAAATAAAGTAGTGTAAAAATATCAAAGTCAACTTTGTAATTTTAGTTTGTTATAAAGTTGATAGAAATTATATAAGTAAAGTATAAATCACCGCAGTCCAAGTATAAATTACATATATAATTTCTTTTGTATAATTTCAAAGTTCCCTTTGTTGATGATACAATTTTACTTTCACTTTGTTCTTTCTTCAATTTAAATAATTTTGTAGCTTACCTAAGTTTTTTTCTTTTAACTTTCTTAAGTAAAATATTAAAACTACCAAAGCATCAGTTAAAAAAGATACCAAATGGGTTACTTGACTGACATACAAAGGAAAACTATAAAATTTGGCTGTAAAATGCTTACAAAAAACAAAAATGTAAAACTGAAAGCAAAAAAGCGGCTGTTTTTTCAAAGGTCATAAAGTCTACATTTTACAAATAAAAATAAAAAATTAAAATTAAAATTAAGAATTAAAATTTTTCAATAAATTACACTATTAAAAGGGGTAGGAGCTATTTGATATTGGTACACAGAAAAAATTATGGGCCAAAAAAAAAAATCGCAAATGATTAACTTTTAATAAGTTGAATAGTTTACCGATTTCAAATACACGCAAAATCGTAGTTATTTCACTAGAGATTGCAACACTCTTTTGATTGAGATATTCGTGTACGCACGAAAACTTAATTGAGTTTCGTGTTTTATCTGTGGTAATAAAAGTGCACATGTGGATTTAAATAAACCTTATCGAAAAAGGACAATTAAACTATCATTTTTGTAAATAATTAAATTTTCAATAAGTATAAGTGTCATTAAACTATCATTTTAATGTTGTGTGTGATTTTTTGATTTTTTTAAGAAAGCAATTAAATTACAAGAAAAAGTTCAACCAAGACAAGCAAAACAAAAATTTTGTCTTTACTTTTATTTGTTTTCTTATAATACATTTTTATATTAAAAAGCTTTAATTTTATTATAAATAAAATGTCAATTTAATTTACAAACCTACATTTCTTTTTTATTTAACAAAAATAAAAAGATACGAGTTTTCAATTAAAATTACTATTGTTTTCTTCTCAAGTTTCAATTAAAGTTTTAATCAATTTAACTAAACTTTTTAATTGAGGTTGTAAAGAAAACCAATAACTCTTTTAATTAATATTATTATTATTTTAATTGAAAGAGTTTTAATAAACTGTCTGCAAATTTTTTTAGTTAATACTATCATTTCAGTCGTAGGTGCAAAATCAATTAAAATATTAATTGATTCAATAGAATTTTTAATTGAAACCCGTTTTTAGTTTTTTTTGTGTATGTATTTGAGTTAAAAATCAATTGCCGCTGATTTTAATGAATTTTTATTTTATTGGTTTTCCTTTTAAGTTTTTCTTAAAGACATGTCTGGTCCATTCCTACTTACTGGTGGTTTTTGCGAAAAGTGTTGTGTTGTAAGTTAATTAATTATTAAAACAATGATTTAGTATTTAATTTTTTATACAAATATAAATAGACAAATATTATTAAAAAAAACTAAATAATAAGCTATTGTTAATTTATAACGAGTTTTTAACCTCCGTATATTTACAATAATAAAGCAAATCCAATATATTAGCTAGGTTGATACTAGTATTTCGATCTGGCTAAAGATCTCATCAGAACCCGAAGTTTTAGAAAAGCTAGAGCCTCCAGAAGTGGCAGAGCTTTAACAAAAAACCTATTAATTATCAATCTTGCTCCATTTTTGTCTTCTTAGTAATCAAACGTGGCTAGGGTCTTTTACTAACAAGCATCATGACGCTACCAAACTTTGAAGACAAAAATGTTCTATTTATATAAAAAAAAAATTATTTTTTACTCTGGCTCAAGTAATATTTTTTAAAGTTTTTTTTATTAGTTTTTTGTTTTAATATCCATCGAGAATATTGTTAATTTATAACGAGCTTTCAACCTCCGTATATTTACAATTATAAAGCAAGTCAAACATATTAGCTAGGTTGATACTAAGCTTTTCATTGCAATTGTATCTAGAAATATAACATATAAAAATAAAAATGTATTAAATGAATAGAACTAAATTAGTCGAGTTAACAAAGTATGTATATACAATGTAATTTCACAAAAAATAACACATAGAAAGTTTACAAAGTTTCTCAAGTATAAATGTCCGTAGTTTTGTTTTACAACTTTTTGCCGAAGTTGTTTGTATAACTTGTCGAAAAACGTTTCAAGTTGTATTCTATACAATAAACTTAGGTAACTTATACGCTATTTTTAGTTGATTTTACAATTTTTTTTTGCGTGTAGTTTAAAAAACAAACTATAGAAATGTACGTTCTTTCGGCAGTAGTTAAATATTGGCAGTTAAATTTTGAATTTTCAATAATTTCCATAACTTTTTTTACAAACCAAGTTTGTTTAAATATAAAATTATTTCAATTAAATTTACAAGAAATTCAAACAAATACAAATTTTGGCTTGTGTATGTGTTCCGTTTTGTAATTACAAAAAAAAAAAAACTTTTAAATATTAAAAACAAAGGAAAAAGTTCGTTTTTTTACGTTTTGTGAGTTATGCGTTAAATATTAAAGGTTGCTTTAAAAGCCTTTCTAGTGTTTTTACTACTTATATCGATTATTTAACCCATAACACCATGTAGGTACCATATGGTAACACAAAACATGCATGTAAGTTTCGTTTTTTAAAGAAAATAAAATTATAAATAAAAACGGGTTTTATAAAGTAGACTCGTAAATTTCCACTAAACTAATTTTTAGGACATTAGCTCATTGATTTTAAAAGCTACATAACCTCAAACTTAGTAAATTTTTAAAAATGCAAAAATAACGACTTTTAAATGTAAATTTATTGAAAATATTAAAACAAAGCGTTATTCCAAGTTTTTTGTTGTTGTGATCAATGTTTATATTCAAATTAGATTTTAAAAAGGGGTTTAATTACGGGCCATTTTGGTCAATAATCTGTTTTATTTGTAAATAAAAATCAATTTATCATGTTTTTGCTCAACGTTTCGATTGCTTTATTCAAACTTCTTCAAGAGCGTAAAGTTATAATATGATTCTTTGTTACATAGTCATAAAATATAATAATTTATAATTTATTAATCGATTGTTTGAATATCAGTGGCAATTTAAACAATTTTTTTAATTGATTCAAGTAAAAAATTTATTGAATTTTCTAATATATCCATACAGTGTTGACAACATGTAACCAAAATTTTTCAAAATTTGGCAAACTATTTTTTTTTTTTTATTTTATTTAGATTAAATAATCAAACAAAGGTTTAATTATATCAATATATTATTTAATTTGTAAATAAAAAGAAAAAAAATCGCAAATGATTAACTTTTAATAAGTTAAATAGTTTAACGATTTCAAATACACGCAAAATCGTAGTTATTTCACTAGAGTTTGCAACACTCTTTTTGTTGAGATATTCGTGTACGCACGAAAACTTAATTTAGTTTCGTGTTTTATCTGTGGTAATAAAAGTGCACATGTGGATTTAAATAAACCTTATCGAAAAAGGACAATTAAACTATTATTTTTGTAAATAATTAAATTTTCAATAAGTATAAGAGTCATTAAACTATCATTTTAAAGTTGTGTGTGAAAGCAATTCAATTACAAGAAAAAGTACAAGACAAGACAAGCAAAAAAAAAATTTGTCTTTACTTTTATTTGTTTTCTTATAATACATTTTTATATTAAAAAGCTTTAATTTTATTATAAATAAAATGTCAATTTAATTTACAAACCTACATTTCTTTTTCTATTTAATGGGGGGGCATATAACAAAAATAAAAAATACAAGTTTTCAATTAAAACTACATTGTTTTCTTCTCAAGTTTCAATTAAAGTTTTAATCAATTTAACTAAACTTTTTAATTGAGGTTGTAAAGAAAAACAATAACTCTTTTAATTGAAATTATTATTTTAATTGAAAGAGTTTTAATAAACTGTCTGCAAATTTTTTTTAGTTAATACTATCATTTCAGTGGTAGGTGCAAAATCAATTAAAATATTAATTGATTCAATAAAATTATTAATTGAAACCCGTTTTTAGTTTTTTTCTGTGTATAAAATGTATTTGTAAATAAAAACTGGATGTCACTACACAGAATTATAAATAAATAATTAAATAAATATTAACAACACAGAAAATCACAGGTTAAGCTTACTGTAGTATCACAGAACTTTAACTCTATTTATTATGCATTTAAAAATAAAACTCCAATATTTTAAAATGCCTGAAGCATTTTTTAAAAATATATTTGTTTTTGTTTTTGTTTGTGTTAATGTAATTTGTTCACTAAGCTGATGAAGTTTTCTTCACAATGTGAATGAAAAATCTCTTAAACTTTATAAAAAGTCTTCATAGTTTTAATGCAACTATTTTGAATGAAATTTTTTCATTAGTCGTATGAAATTTATAATAAATAAAATTAAATATTTCGTTAAATTTTATGAAAAACTTTATTAATTTAATGAAAAGTTTCAATGGACGAGTTTCAGTGACATAGATCTAATGCAAAAAATCATTGATATCATGAGGAGAATTCTCTCAGTGTAGGGGACCGGCTTTGGATACATAAGTATTTTACAGTTTTTTCAAAATTTTAGCAGCAAATAATATTTTTAATGTTACGAACTGAAGAAAAATATAATATTTTTAATGTTACAAACAAAAGAAAATTTTTTCATCAATGAACCAAAAATTAAGAAGCAGAAATTTTTTGTCTTTTTTGTCTAGCGATTTCAATTTGGCACCTGATTAATAAATTGTTGTTTAAAATATTTTCTGTTTTGGCACATTTGTGTACTTTTTGGATGTTTTCTAAAAAAATTGTTCATTAACCAAAGTTTTGGGTGGTTTTAAGTTTTGTCTCTCTAATAAAAACCATATATTTTATTCCACATATTTCATTATATTGTTTAAATAAAGTATCGAACTAGGCCCAAATTAGGCAAGAATATTTGTAAGATGTACTAATTACTACTTAGAGGTTCAATTCTGAATTCTGGGACAATTTTTTACTGATGTGGTAGTTTTTTGTATTTAAATCGCATTTTTTCACCATGCGAAATTAGAATAAATTCCGATTTAACCTGTTCCGCTTATAAAATTCATTTAGTTTTGAATTTTTAAATATAATTTACATTAATTTATCAATAAATATGAATTTGATAATAGTATAATACGTTTTCTTGCAAAAAAATTGTATAAAAAAAACAGTTCCCTTGGCCCGCTCATAGTTATCATATTGTAACAGGGCATTCTAAATGTCCTGGAGGCAGGATAAAAAGAGGTATTGCAATTTTTTTTTTTATACTCAGGTCATTACTAAAGCATATGTAAAATATCGTTTCAAAATTGGACAAAAAAAAAATTCCAGAGTGTTTCGGGTTAAACAGTGTTTAAAAATAATTACCAAAATGGGTTGAACATAATGGAGAATCAGTAGGCCTTCTTTTAATTGTGTTGTCAGTTTTGGTATTTTAGGTAGTTTTTAACGTAATAATATTGTGAGTGTAATATTACTTTACACAAGTTATCATTTTGACACTGTACGCTATAATGCAATTGCAGAGTATCTGCAATAACTCCGATAATTATAAAGCTACCCAGGTAGAAATTTGGGATGGTACAAAAAACGAAGAGTTTTCAAAACGTTTGTTTTTGATGGTACTAAAATAAAAGCGTTTCCAAAGCGATAATTGCAAATAATACGAAAAAAAAGCATTTAAAAAACATTATTTTGGATTGCTATTCTAACGTTCGGACAAAGTATTTTAGGAATACTTTTTATACAAAACTTACAAATATTTGTGAAATAAAAACACTGTAAAAACATTGGTTCAAAGCGTTTTTCCAACGTTTGTAAAAAGTACTTTAGAAGTTCTTATCGTACAAAATTTACAACGGTTTATAAAATGAAACCAATGTAAAACCATTGCGTTAAAGCGTTTTTCTAACATTTGCCAATAGTACTTTAGAAATACTTTTTTTTTTTACAAAATATTTTACTGATTAAAAAACAACACTGTCATAAGGGGGTCTATCTATATGCGAACTCGGTTTCTTATGCAATTTTTTTATATAATGAAATATATCTATTTTCCAATAGAGGGCTTTTTATTTTCATATTTGAATATTCGATTTTTAATTTCATTGATTTTATTGATATGTTTTTATATATCAAATTTAAATCTATTTTTTCTTTTGTGGTTGTCACAATATCGTTTCGTCAAAATTATGTTTTATGTTTATATTTTTTATACTAAATCACATTTCCCTTAATTTAAAACCCTGAAGTAATACTTTTATGTTTCAAGCTTATTAATTTATATTTTGTTACTTTAAAATATATTTTAATTAAATTCAATAAAAATATTATTTTTCAAAATGTAAATATATAAAATTGTTTAAAATTATTATTCTGATATTTGTGTTGAAAACAATGACTAAAGTACTTTAATTGTAGCTTTTTTAACGCTTAGAGAACGTTAAAACTGTAAATTGGTATTTATGAACAATTCATAAAGATCTTTAAAATTTGTCTTTTGAGCGTTTTGACAATGTTCAAAATTACAACCCTCAAAGCGGTTATCATTTGGGTCGTTTTCATAACGCTTAATAACTGTAAGCCAAAATGTTCTGCAAATACTTATTTAACGATTGAAAAAGCATTTCAAAAATTTTGTTTTGCAATGTTTTGAGAACGTTATAAAATACCATCCTCAGACCGTAAATTTGGGTTATCATTTTGCACATTCTCAAAACGCTTTAAATTTGTAATTTGGTATGTTCTGAAAACGCTTGTACCATCATGAAAAATGCTTTTAAAACGTTTTAAAGATTGTATTTTTCTACCTGGGTACACACAATAAACAGAGATAAAAATACAATGTTGTGTTTAACATATCCACTGATATAGCTTTTATATCATTCACAAAATTCCGCAATAATTGTTATTAGAATAAATATGAAATTTTATTAAGGGTTTTTTTTTGGCTTATAAAGAATTCTGCTGCAACATGTCATACAAGTTTATATCAAAAATCATAATTTTGAGACATTGACGTTTTTTATATAAAATAGTGAAATGAAATACAATTTGTTATCATGAATTTTCAAAAGTTACGAATTTAGAAATTTCTAGATAAAATTGTTTTTTTTAATCAATTATAAATGAAATTTTGATATGGTTACTAGATGTAAATATGCGTCGTAAATAAGCAATAAAAATTCTATCGCTGCTTATGTCGAGATAAGCTATTAAGTCATGTTGCCACAGATATAATAAATAGTATTATATCAGGGACGTGCGGTGGACTTTTCACTTGGGGGTGTTCGCCACATTTTAAAACTAACAAAATATGTCTATTGCAAGTTTTATCCAGGACCACGACTAGAACGCGATATACAAGATCCCATTTTCAAGTTTTTTGGATTTTTTTTGTTTTTTTTTCTTGTTTTTACAATGTTTTATTTTTTGCCATTTTTATTTTAAATTTGACTTTTTTATTTATAAACCATCTCAATACGTCGTGTTTTTTAAATGAAAATTTCCATCACAGCATCATAGAATTTTTTTGTATTTTTTAACAGTTTTAAAAAAGACTTTCCTATAGAAATTATGGCTTAAGGCCTCATTAGTTGTTACTTTCTGTTGCCGTTCTGTGTCGTTCTGTTCTGTAGGCAATATTTTGTAATTACTTTTTCTGTGAAAGGAACCAGCTGTTTTGAAAAGTAAAAGAAAATCCAACCAAAAACATTGAAATATTGAGAAAAAGATTTCACAACAAACTAATACACACGCACTTTAGGCTGTCACTTAACTGTCACTTCTATTTTCAACAGATTTGTCCGCAACAGAACAGAACGAAAAAGTGAAAACTAACCACACATACAGACTTTCAATTGAACAGAAACAAAACAGCTGATTCTTAACAGAACAGAACTTTTAAGGGGGGAGAATCCTGGATATCTATGTAGGAGGGCATCTTATGCACTCGAACTGGCGTACAACTGGGCTAGGCCCAGGGGCCTAAATGTCAATCCGGACAAAACCTAAATATTCCTTTTTACTTGGAAGAGGAAGATCATTGATTTTGATGAATCTATCTTCCTGGAAAAAACGGTTCACATCTCCGATAGGGTCAAGTATCTGGGAGTTGTTCTTGATAGGAAACTATCCTGGAGGGACCATATTGAGAAAATGGTGAAGAGGGCCCACATATCGTAGGCCGTCTGTAGAAGGGCAATAGGATCTAAATGGGGTCTGAATCCCAGGATGACACACTGGCTATACATTAGCGTTGTCAGACCAATACTGACGTACGCATCTGTAGTATGGTGGACATCGATGAGATTTGGCTCGTATGTGGGACTATTGCAGAAGATACAGCGCCTATGCTGGTTGGGCATTAGTGGCGCAATGAGAACCACATCTACTAGGGCTGTCGAGACTATTCTGGCAATTCGCCCAAATGAGGTACAGGTGAAGTACGAGGCCGCATTGACTATGATGCGGCTGAGGGCTACCGGGGAATGGGACAATAATGGCCACATTACCGGGCACCGTACTATTTTGGACCAATTGCCAGAGTATTGCGTCCCAGAATGGGACTGCGACAGGATTTCAGAGAGGTCTGTCACGACGCTCTGTGACACGTTAATCCCGGACAGGCAACCATGGTTAAATGGAACCTTCTTGAGGAACCAAACGGGGATCCACTTTTACACGGATGGATCAAAACTGGATGGGAAAACGGGTCTGGGCTTCTGTAACGCTGACTTCAATGTACGCAAATGCTTCCGTCTTCCTGACCATAACACCGTACTACAGGCGGAGGTCACCGCGATTACGGAGTGCATTAAGCAGGTGAATATCATGGGCTTGACCGGTGATATTTTGATTTTCACGGATAGCCAAGCGGCTATCCGGGCTTTATCTACGAACTCTGTGGGATCAATGACGATACTCAGGTGTAAAGGGGAAATTAACGATTTCTCTTCACGGTGACGCATTTAGATTATATGGGTGCCGGGACACTGTGGTATAGCGGGGAACGAAGTGGCTAATGATTTGGCTAGGGGAACATCTTCCCTGGAATTAGTCACTTTGGAGAACGCTAAACCTTTTCGAGCTCTCAAGGCAGAGCTGGTGGACTGGGCTGACACCATGCATAGGACCATCTGGGAAAATGCGGGTGTTGGCAGGACTACAAATATTCTCTGGGGCAACCCGGACAAGGACAAGACAAGGCAAATTCTGAATCTCAGTAGAAAGGAACTGAGTCTTTTGATGGAAATCCTCTCGGGACACTCGACACTTAGGGCCCATCTCCACCGTATTGGTAGGGTGGACTCAGAAGTGTGCAAGGCCTGTGGGGAAGAAGGGGAGTCCTTGGAACACTATCTCTGTGAATGCCCGGCATTTGCCGGGATCCGGGTCGAAATACTATCCAGTGACCCAATATCCACATTGGGGGATCTTAGGGGCATACGATGGAAGAAGTTGAGGAGTTTCGTCAGTGCGACGGAGTTCCTGGGATAGTAAGGTGACATAGGACATAGAACCGATTGTTTAGAGCGCACAACAAGCCGACATTCTGGCTTAAGTGTAAGTCCTCAGGGACTTGAGTCGGTTTAGGGAAGTATTTCCCTTATCCGAATCGTCTTTTCGACCTGACCTGACCTGAACAGAACAGAACGTACAAACTAATTCTGCCCTAAGTCTTATAATCTTTGCTCCAGCATTTGGTTTCTGGAATAAATCTCAATTCTCTTAAATGCTGAAAAAAATCACTCAACAAAACTTGTGAATACTGCAATCAAAGAGTATAAACAAATAGAGAGCCTTTCAGCAACAAAACACCGAACTCGGGCAAGCAAATGTAAACCTTTTTTTACACTAAAAAATAATTGCAACATGTTGATAAAAAATTGTTGCTTAAAACACTCACTTCTATTTTGTTTTACGAACAAATAAAAAGAGGGGAGATCGAGGGAGACTGAGGTGGACAGAAGACCACTGGTGCTATACTTCATGGAGAACAATTTTAACATATATTTCTTTTGCAACTTTCTTTCTATACATTTCATTTTGCGGAAGCAATTGGTTCTTTGCGTTCTGTTGAACACCATGCATACATTTTGATTTGAACTAATAGCAACAATGTTGATGTATAATCACGTATTTTAGAACACTATACGTTAAATACGTTTTTTGTTGTATGTGTTTGTTAATGCTGTACTACAGAGGTCCTATTAAAAGTTTTGAATACCGTGTAAAAAAAAGTTTATATGTACATTAAAACAAGTGTATATGTGCGGAAATATTTTGGAACTTTAGGAACAACTTATAGAAATAAAAAATAGACATAATTATGAAAATACTTTAGGGTGTTCAGAGAACATCTCTGCACTTTAGACGGAATGTCGCTGTTCTATATACCTTTTAAAATCACATGTTACAATTGTTTTGCCCCTGATAAAATTATAATATAAAAATGACACGAGATTTAGGCAATGGCAAATTCGAAATAACAACTCAAAACCATAATTTTTTTTTTATTATCAGTTTAATGTTTATGGATGGGTCTGATAATATAAGCAAGCAACCATAACCAACTGAACAAATAAACGACAACAACGACACTTGTTGCGATTGCACGATTTTTATACTATAGTAAAAAATAAATAAAAAGTGGGCTTTGGCTGTCGATAACTGATAAAGATTTAATCCTAGCCAGTGATGGCAACTTTTTAGAATTACAAATTGCAGTCTTACTACTTAAAGAGCACTAAAAATCTCCAAATGAACAATTTAATAAAACAATTTAATTTGTAGATCTCCCTGAAAGCAAAATAGTTGATTTTGAATGATTTTGGTATCCTAATTCGAAATCTGTTTAAAAAAAAAAAAACATGTTTTTAGGTCTACAAAAGCAAAATCTAAATATGTATAGCGAAACAAAATTAGGATAAATTTACACTCTACACTCAAATAAAAAAGTCTGTAAAAAATGCAGACAAATCTTTAATATTACAAAAAATTTGAAATTATGTAATTATAAACTTTATAAAATTAAGAAAATATCATTTGCAATTTTGACTGTTTAAACTCAAAAATTACGCTCCAAAAAAAAATGTTAGTACGAAATTTTATAAAACGGTTTTTAAGTTCACATTACTAATTTTTAGTACAAAGTTATTTTTTATTAAAATTTTCTGCTATTCTTATTTTACTTTTTACTAATATTATAGACAACGCCTTTTCCAAAACCGTGAACATTAGGGTTGTCCTTATTTTTCAACTTGCGATTTTTGGGGCTGCCCCCCTCTTAAAATATTTGTTTGGGTACAAAAATTCACCATGCAAAAAATTAGAGTTCTAGCATAACGGGAAGATGTCCCGCATCGCCCTTGAAAATCGGGCCCCTTGGAAAAATGGTCATAATTAAAAAAAAAAATTCTAATTTTTTTTCTTCAAAATCAAAAAAATTTAAAATAGTTTTTGTGTTGGGTTTAATCATAACTACTCAGATAAAAAATATTACTTTCCCAGAAAATCGCTAACTTACCCTAACTTTGTGTCAAAAAAATTAATAAATATTTTGGGGGTACCTCAAAGTGACTTTTTTGCATTTTTGAAAATTTTATTCAACAAAAATCAAAAACCTGATGTTTGCTGTCAAGTATTTTAATAAACACATCTCAAGTATTAAATAAGCCAAGTATTACGGATATCCGTTGTCAAAAATTTTTGTTAGAGCATTTTGATTCTAGCTAAATTTGTATAGACTTTTTTTTAATAAGATTTTTGTAATATTTTATCAATGTTATTGTGTATGCTATTTTATATAATTGTAATAACTTTATTATAAAGTATAATTTTTCGTGTTCATAGTTAACCTGTGTTTTCATGGGGTCACAATTGACTCTCGTATTTTAAAGAGTCAAAAATCACAAAGATGACATAAAATAAATTTTTTTTATGTTTCTAATTGTAATTTATTTACATTTTAAAATTAATTAAAATTAATTATTTAGAATAAATTCAGATACTTGTATTCATATTAAAATTGATTTTTTTGTACATATTTAGGAGTATTTTCGAAAAACGTATTTTTAATTTAATAGTGTAAATTTTTTTCCCTCAAAATTATTATTATGGAAAAGTTGTAAGTTCTAATTTTTACTAAATTGACCTACTCGAAGACTAGAAACGGTTAACGAATTTTTTTTAGAATAAATATAAATTGAATTATTCCTTTCTTTATTTTATTTATAAATTTTGCCACAAAGCTGCATTTTTCTTACGTGGGTCATATTTGACCCCAGGTTAACATGGGTTAACTATCAACAGAAAATATAGTATTTTTAAATAAAGTTATTACAATCATATAAAAAGGCATATACAAAAATATTGATGAAATATTATTAAAACCTTGTTTTAAATAAAAATGTATAAAAATAAAAAAAAACCTTGAAATCCCCGAGAATCAAAAATTTGCCAACGGATGTGCGTAATACCTGGCTTATTTAATACTTGAAATGTGCTTAATGAAATACTTGACAGCAAACACTAGGTTTTTGATTTTTGTTGAATAAAATTTTCAAAAATGCAAAAAAGTCACTTTGAGGTACCCCCAAAATATTTATTAATTTTTTTGACACAAAGTTAGGGTAAGTTAGCGATTTTCTGGGAAAGTAATATTTTTTATCTGAGTAGTTATGATTAAACCCAACACAAAAATTATTTTATATTTTTTAAATTTTGAAGAAAAAAAATTTGTAATTTTTTTTTAATTATGCCCATTTTTCCAAGGGGCCCGATCTTCAAGGGCAATGCGGGACATCTTCCCGTTATGCTAGAACTCTAATTTTTTGCATGGTGAATTTTTGTACACAAACAAATAAGAGGGGAGTACAGTCAAAATCTCGTTTTTATTTTTCGCCCATACAACGAAAGACCACCCTAGTGAACATATTTCAAATGATTATTAAACAGATTCTTAAAGCGATTGTATTTTTTTAGTACACTTTTGATACTTATGAATTTTATTATTTATATGTTATAATTGTACACAATTGATTGTTATTTTAAAAATTAATTTAATTTTTATTACAATTTTAAATTTTTGAAACAAACCACAAATATTTTGTGCTTACGAAAATTCGATATTTTTGTTATGACAATTTAAATTTTTTTTAAAAAAAATCAATTTTTTTGTTGTTGCTTATAACACAGGCAATAGTTATTAATGATTATGATAATTAAAATATATTTAATTGAAATCAACTAAGAATTTTTTTAACTATGCTACTATGAAATTTTATCGGTGTAGTGTCCGACTGATAATACTTTTTCGGGCCTATGCCGATACTTTTTTAAATTTGTAAAAAGTAAGATATTCATTTTGCTAAGTCCCGGTTCACACACGGCAATTTACTTGCGCAAGTCTTGAGTTTATAGAAGAGGGAAGAAAAGAGAATGGAAGCGGGTACAGACTTGCCCTTACTCCAATTCCGTTTTGTTTTGTCATCCGCAAATTTCAACACGAAGTTGACTGCAGGTTGATATACGAAAATTGCTGAAACAAACTTTTCCTGTGTGAACACAAAAGCAAGTTCAAAGGAGAATTGAAGAAAACTTGCGCAAGTGAAATTGCCGTGTGTGAACCGGGACTAAATGCGTGGTAAGCATGTTGAACAAATCACAAAATTTTCGCTTAAATTAACCAAAAAACCAAACAATTTTTTTTTTATATATTAATGAATTTTTCATTGAACTACGTTTTCAAAATTATTATTTTTTTATTTTCAAATAGAACTACATGAGTCAAAGGAGTACCATAGTACTTTCGGGGGTCTAATGACACCACAAAAAGTACAATAGTACCAACTTTACCATACATGGTGTATATATTCCGCTTTTTACAATATCTACCTAAATTTATCTCTTATTTAAACTCATCTGTAGTTTTATTTAATTTATGGTTCAAAAATGTAATTAATTACAAGTTAGTGCAATTATTTTACTTTAATTGCAATTACTAATTCCATGTAATTGTAATTCAAAATTTTTAATTACAATTACATGTAATTAGTAATTGCATTTCAACCAATTACAATAACATTTGTAATTACAATAACATTTTGTAACTGTAACAGTTGTAATTGTGTTAATTATATGACAATTACAAGTAATTGTAATTTTGTTTAGGCCTTCATTTCAATTAAAATTACTTGAAATCCAATCTTAATCCAATTATGTTTCAGCCTTTACACTTTTTAAAACTAAAAAACTGTCAGAAATTATTTGAAATACTAGAACATAAATTAAGTATTATTTGATGTCTTCTTAGTTTTAAACATAATTTTTTGAATATGCAAGATTTATTAAACGTTTCATAATATTTATGCAAAATTTATAAAACTTTCATTAAAATTTATGAAACTACTATATCCTACTTATGACATATTTAAAAGCATTTATAAAGCATTTCATAAAAAGTTATGAAACTTTTCATAAAATACTTAAAAGGACTTCTTCGAAATATTAACCAAGTAACTAATTTTCCTAGATCGATGCACTGATTCATAGTCCCCGAAAAGTACAAAACTTGAAAAGGTGGCTTGATGGACTTTAAATTCCGATTTAGAAGGCTTTACCAACCTTTTAGTAGGGCTGAGCCTTAAATCGATACAAAATCTGCAGCGGTTCGAATTCGGTGGTCAAAGGGTTAACTCGGCTACGCCCACTGCCGAGTAGTCTATGATTACCAATCTATTATTCGGATTAAGTAGTTGATTATTTTATTTAATTGCCCCAAATTGTGTTAGTCTAATAAATGTATAATAACAAAAAAGTATTGCTATGATTAGAATTATCGAAAAAAGCAAATCGTATGTAGACGGCTTTTATTGCATTAACTGATTGCTCAAGTGTTTTAAATATAAAATTATTTATTATTTACACACTCTAGACTGTGCGAATAAAACAACAGTTTTTTTTCGGTTCCATATGAAAATTATGTTGCCGGTCACAACAAAAAAAAAATGTGGCAAAATTTCAGCCGTCTATCTTCATTTTTCAGTTAGCGCTAGCAAAAATAAGAATTTTCGATGAAAAAAATTGTTTCCGCTAGTTTTTTTTTATAATCAATTTTACAATCAATAACAAATCAAAAAAACGTTGGTATGGTTTTGTAGGGAATTAAATTCTCTACAAAGATCACCTTTAACCAAATTAAAAAATCAACTCCGTTTTTACTACACTCAACAAAATAAATTAGCAGAATAGTTAGTAAAACGTCTTGTAAATCAGGTATTCTATTTTTCAGCAAATTTTTTTGCTAAAATTATGTTTTCAGCTAAAATTTTAGCTATACTTATTCAGCACTTAACTGTTTTGAACTAATGTTTTACTAATATTATACTTATGTTTTACTAATTTATTTCACTAAAAAAATAGTGTTTATAAGCACAATAATAGTGTGCACGACAAACAGATTGAAAGAATACACAGAATGAATTAGATGTCGCGGCATGTCAAGATGTAGTAGCGACGAGAAAATTATGCTAAAAAGTACAACTTTAATAAGATATAAGAAAAGTCAACCATGTAAGATTTTGGTAGCTGTTTTTCATACATAAAACAAAATTGTGGTAGTAGTTGTCTCTAAACTAAGACAAAATAAAATATTTAAATTTAATAAAGACTAAATGTGAATTTGTAAACTAAATGTTTATAGAGATTAATAATCTAGTGTGGTCAAAATGCAGACAGGTAGACGGATAAACGAAGGACAAAGACAAACATCTTGGGTAGACTTTTATGTTTCCTTTTTCTAATTGCAAAAGCTGAAAGAAAATTTTGTTTGTGTTATATATAATTATTTCTATTTTTTTAGATAGTCTTAACATTTTTATATTTTGTAACGTATTGTAAATTATTTTTAAAAGAATCACAAAAATATGTCTTATGATTTTCAGCAAATAAATTAACTAAAGCATAACTTTTCTACAAATTTTTTGAGTTTTTTTCAGTCTACTAATATTCAGCAAAAATTTGTATTAATTTTTAGCAATGTTTTTTTAATTTCTGATCTACTAAGTTTTAGCAAAACTTTTGCTGAATCTACTAATTTTGTGGCTAAAAATCAGCTCGCAGATTTTCAGTAAAAAATTTTGCTGACACTAGCAATTTTTTTGCAAGCACCCTCCTGATTTGCAAGCACCCTCCTGACTCAGCAATTTTTTTTGCTGACTTTACTAACTTTTTTTTTTGAGTGTAGGCCTAGTAAAAGTTACATTTTTAAAAATTCTGATTTATTTTTAATTTTCACCCGTATAAAACAACTTTTTCAAAAGAAAAACTTAACGGTTTTATTTTTTTGGAAACTTTATGATCTAAAGAAAAAGTTTACATGCTCCTATGAATGAAAATAGTATCAAGCTATTAAGGGTGAATAGCTTTTCTAAAAATATTTAGAGTTTAGCTTCAACCATAGAGTTTTTTATATAAATTTGACATTCATAACTATGGTTAAGCTTTAAAATTTTATTATGTTGAGATAAGTTATCAGGTCTAATAAAATTTTTAAAATAATTAATTTTTTATGTTTGTAGTCCAAAATCGATTTTGACCAAATACTTTTCCGAATCAAAGAACTTGCAAGAAAATGGCATCGATTTGATGATGCATATTTTGTTATAAGTGCATAGTTTCGCTTATTGTGCTATAAATGCATATTTAAGCGCAAATTTTGGTATTTTTTGTTGCATATTTTCAATTTAGTTGCATATTTTGTAAAAATTAAAATTAAGTTAATTAAATCAAAAGAAATCATTTGTAACCCTGAACATAGCATATAATTATCATTTGTTAGACATTTATATTGGATTTCACCAGCAAGCTCGAATAATAAATCGATTTTTAAAAATCCAAAAAATGTACGTGCAATTTTTTTGATTTTTAGAGTATATTGTTACACACAGAAAAATAAAGTGCCAACCGAATTGAAAAGTGCATTTTAATGGTATCAACTTATAAATTCAGTTGATGCAACGATATTTACATTGGATTTCTGAATATTTTGGGTGTTTCAACTAAAATTCAGTTGAATTAACCGAACTTTGTTATGAGAACTAATGTTGAGTTGTACCAACCGACTGCAATTCGTAATTACCGAATACATATAAGTGGTATTAACAGAATTTCATTTGGCAAATAGCAACATTTTTCTCTGTGTGTATATTTTTAGTGCATATTATTTGGTTTTTTGTGCGTATTTTATTTCTTTACTGCATATTTTAAGCGCTTAATATTCCTTTTTTAGTTGCATGAGACTTCTTGCCCTAGTTATTACCCTGTATATAAATAAATTGCATTCTCCTTAAAATGGACGGCAATAATTGTTATATTTAAGTTAAGACAAATATGCAATAATTAAACTAATTTCGAAAAAGATTTTGATGTATTTTTATAAAATACACACAGACCTGAAATCAAAATATCTTTTCATTTTGATCTAACCTTTTAAAACGGAATATAGCACTGGCTCCTATCTCCCAAAAATTAAGTTTACGTGTCCCTGGGTTGGGGTGTGTTATTTTCACATATTTATTAATAGAATCTTTTTAAAACAGTGAACTTTTTAATATGTGTAATATCTCATACACTTTAAAAAGAAAACAAAATAATTATCCAAACGCTCGCATGCATTATGCATAATAGATCTGTTCGACGTACGTTACCGCGGGTAACCAATTTTACCATAAATCGTTTCTACTGTCAAAATTGTGTAAATTGTTGTTTCGGGTGAACTGCTTTCCCGCTTGAACCCTCGGTAACTACATCGAACAGACCTGGTATGACAATGTATTGATATAATATTAATATTGATCAGATCCTTAAACAACTTGTTGTATTGCGTGTATATTTAGGGTCGTTTGTAGAGTTTTATTTGTTTGTTAATTTCATTAATGCGTGTGTCCTCCGTATTTATGAAAATGATAATGCAGATGATGATCATCAGGGCAGCGACTTTCATGCACTAAAAAAAACCCAAAATAAGCGCTTAAAATATGCACTTAAATCAAAAATGCACTAAAAAGCTAAAAATATACCCAAAAATCAAAAAATATATTTGTTTTTTTTTTTAATATTTTTGGATTTTTAACTTTTATTTGAAAGCGTTGGTTTCAAAATAATATCCAAAAGTTAGTCACACGTCTTGTAAATCAAGTATACTATTTTTCAGAAAATGGTTTGCTGAAATTATGTTTGCAGTTAAAATTTATTCAGATCTTAACTATTTTGAAAAAATGTTTTACTAATATTTTACTAATATTTTACAAATTTTTTTGCAAAAAAAAATTTGGCACATTAATAGTGTGGACGACAACCAGATTGAAAATTAATGAAGCAGATGTCGTAACATGTCAAGATGTAGTAGAGAAGTGGTAAATGATATTAAAAAGTAAAACTCTTGTAAGACATATAAAAATCATATATGAAAGATTTTTGTATCTGTTTTCCAAACATAAAACAAAATAATTTTGTGTTGTGAAAGTAATTATCTCTTAATTAAATTAACGACAAAATAAAGTATTTAAATTTAATAAAGAATAATGCCGACTTTTTGGGATGTGAGTTCAACGTGGATTAGTTAAACCGTTGACAAATTTTGTCCAATATCAGTTTAAAGGTAATCTACATCCTTACAACTCGGCCTAAATGTGAATTCATAAACATAAATGTTTAAAATGATTATTAATGTAGTGTGGTCAAATTGGCAATTTGAAATTACAAACAATTATACGTTCAAGTAGACAGACTAAAGCGAAAGACAAAGACATACATTTTAGGTAATTTTTTATGATTTAGTTCTCGTATAGCAAAAAAGAGGGTTTTTCGTATCGTTTCTATAATTATCTACTATCTAGTAGAAAAGAATAGGTAGCCGCTATTAAATTTTAGTAAAATCTCAGAAAACTGCAATTTAAAATTAATTTGCCAAAATCAGCAAAAAATTAGCTTTTTTTTAATAATAGAACTTTAGAGAATAAAAATTAAAAAAAGTAAAATAATACGATTTTGTTTTAAAATCCTTTACACTTTTTTCCTAATAGATGAACATTAATTCAAATTAAGTAATATAGTAACAAATTAAGTAATAAAAAAAATTCTTTGTTTAAAATATACATTTTTCAGTGCCTAGCTTAACTGCCTAGTTTTGAAAAATTAGTAAAATATTTTGCTAAACTCAGCAACAAAAACTAATTCAAAATTCCGTAATTTGTAAAATGCGAATAGCAACAAATGTTAATTAAATAAAAAATTTTATTAAAAATTAGTACACAAATAGTAAAGTGCGATTGAAAATTTTTTCAACTAACTTTTGTTCATGTAGTGGGAGTATGAACATTTTTATATTTCGTAACTTATTGTAAATTATTTTTAAAAGAATCAAAATTTTAGGATTTTCAGCAAATAAATTAACTAAATTGTAATTTTCTACAAATTTTTTGAGTTTTTTTCGGTTTGCTAAGTGTTAGAAAAACTTTTGCTGAATCTACTAATTTTGTTGCTAAAAATTAACTTCCCAGGTGAAAAACTTCATATATGATCATATATTGCCATATATGGTTTCATGTGTGAGCATATATGGTTCCATATATGAGCATATATGAACATATATGAGCATATATGAACATATATGTCATGTATGGGAGCATATATGGGTAAATACATTTAAATGAAAAGTTCATATATGGATATGTATGACACCATATATGATGATATATGAAAATAAATTGCATATATTGGTTAATATATTAGTTCATATATGCCATATATCTCCATATATGAATTCATATATTATTCCATATACTGTTAATATGTTTTAATTTTTGATCAGATATGAGGATAATTTTTTTTATTTTTAACACTTACTCTGCCGGTCTACGAATTCTTACCAAAAATATATAAATTAATGTTTTATTAATTTATAAATACGATTGCAGAGAATGAGTTATTAGGAAAAACGCACCCCCTTTCCGGGGGGAGGTGTTCAAAGTTGAAATTTTGATTTGCGATTTTATACAAAAGTTCTGAAAAAACAGGATAAAAATAAAAAAATACCAAATGTTAAATTGACTCGTAATGGGTTAATGAATGGGAATGTATTACTCTTTGAAAATACATTTAAAACACCTTTCCGATGATGCCTAAATGATGCCAATCCATTCAAAACTTTTGTATAAAACCGCAAAACAAAACTTCAAATTTGAACCCCTCCCTCCCGAATAAGGTCCACCAAAAGATTTTACCATTTGCAGATTCAGCGTGGAAAAGTTTCATTAATTTTGGAAACATGCGGCTAAACAGGTTAAACCAGATGAATTAATTGGATTTATTTATTTTGTTATATTTTGTATTTAAAAAATAAAATATTTTCCCACATTCCCATTTTTAGTTGTGTTTCAGAATAATTGGAAAACTAAACAGAAATATTTAAATTTCAAGATACAATTAAAAATGGTGTAGAATATTCTTATATTGAAGTATATTTTAAATTTTTAAAAAAATTCCTGTATTCAGTAAAATGTATATAGAATTATAATAGCTGTATTTTTTAATAAACAGAATATTTTTGGAAAAAAAAACTAAAAAAGCTTATTTATATACAAGAATATAGGAAAAGTAATAATATATGACAATATATGAACGTTCATATATGTCCATATATGAGCATATATGTGCATATACCCTCAAATTTCGGATCCGAACATATATGGATTCATATATGAACTCATATATGTGGCCATATATGACAATATATGAACTTTTCCACCTGGGTTGTTGATTTTTTTTGCAAGCTCCCTCCTGACTAAAAAATTTGCTGACTTTACATACTTTTGTTTTCAGTGTATGTCTAACAAATGACAATAAGATGCCACGTTAAAGGTTTCAAATGAAGTATTTTGTTTAATTTAAATATAATAATAATTTAAATTCTAACAAAATTTGCCAAAAAAAGCGAATAAATTGAAAATATGCAACAAAAAATGCGAAAATATGCATTCCAATATGCATTCATAGCAAAGTATTCAAAAATATGCATTTATAGCAATTATATGAAAAAATATGCAACAACACATCGATGTAATTTTGTTGCAAATTCTTTGATTCGGAAAAGTATTTGGTCCAAATCGATGTTTGACTACTGACTGCAAACATGCATTTGTATGAAAGTCGCTGCCCTGATGATGCTGCTGAAGAAGATGAAAAACAGGATGTATGTTGCAAGGTAAAGGCAAATAAATAAACAACGTGTGAGTCCTAACACAAAAAATTTTAAAAAATCTTTCACATAGTCTCTGCAACAATGGGACTAATTAATTGAATGTAATAATTAATTGATGATTTCATTACCATTTCATTGATATCAATTGTAATGAAATTATTTTCATTAGATTTTTTTTAAATAATAATAAGAATTTCATTGTTTTGATTTCGTTGATCAATGGCAATGATTGTAAATTTCATTACCATTCCCGAGAGTTTAATTTGTTATTAAACAGCCATTAAACTTTAAACTAAAATTTTAGCTGAAAACACAATTTCAGCATTTTTGTTGAGTGTATGATAAATGCTAATGCCAAAAATATTCATTACAATTAAATGGTTATGCTAATGAAAAAATCCCAACTATGGATTAAGTCAAAAAAAAGGAAAAATATCTTGGTGGTCTGTACACCCAAAAAAAAAGTCAGTAAAGTTATCAAAAATTTTAGTTGGGAGGGTGCTAGGTAAAAATTGCTAATGTTAGCAAAAAAAAGTGTTGCCAATATGTAGTTCATTAAAAATTAAAAAATCCTTCCTAAAAATTAATGATTTTTTTTCTAAATATTAGGTGGCTGCAAAAAACTCAAAAAAAAATCTAGAAAAATTATACTTTAGTTAATTTAATAGCTGAAAATCATAAAAAATATTTGTGATTTAAAAAAAAATGACAATGCATTAAAAAATATAAAAATGTCCATACATTGACGACATGAATTAATTTGTTATCTGAAATAAAATTAATTTAATATAGAAATAATTACATATCACATATACATGAAGCCAAATGTCGTAGATAGTTCGTAGATAGTTCTTTCGCTTTAGTCTGTCTACCTGAAGTTATATTTGTTCACTCAAAATAATTCAATCATAGAAATACTACAGTTTATTTCGTTAATTTAATATTGTGCATTGCACGGAAATTTTGTGAATATTAATAAATTTTCGTAATTGCGATTGTAGTGCATTAAGCAGGTGAATATCATGGGCTTGACCGATGATATTGTGATTTTCACGGATAGCCAAGCGGCTATCCGGGCTTTATCTACGGACTCTGTGGGATCAATGACGATACTCAGGTGTAAAGGGGACGATTTCTCTTCACGGGGACGCATTGAGATTATATGGGTGCCGGGACACTGTGGTATAGGGGGGAAAGAAGTGGCTAATGATTTGCCTAGGAGAGGATCTTCCCTGGAATTAGTCACTTTGGAGAACGCTAAACCTTTTCGAGCTCTCAAGGCGGAGCTGGTGGACTGGGCTGACACCATGCATAGGACCATCTGGGAAAATGCGGGTGTTGGCAGGACTACAAATATTCTCTGGGGCAACCCGGACAAGGACAAGACGAGGGAAATTCTGAATCTCAGTAGGAAGAAACTGAGTCTTTTGATTGAAATCCTCTCGGGACACTCGACACTTAGGGCCCATCTCCACCGTATTGGTAGGGCGGAATCGGAAGTGTGCAGGGCCTGTGGGGAGGACGAGGAGACCTTGGAACACTATCTCTGTGAATGCCCGGCATTTGCCGGGATCCGGGTCCAGTGACCCAATATCCACATTGGGGGATCTTAGGGGCATAGGATGGAAGAAGTTGAGGAGTTTCGTCAGTGCGACGTACTTCCTGGGATAGTAAGGTGACATAGGACATAGAACCGATTGTTTAGAGCGCACAACAAGCCGACATTCTGGCTTAAGTGTAAGTCCTAAGGGACTTGAGTCGGTTTAGGGAAGTATTTCCCTTCTCCGAATCCTCTTTTCGACCTAACCTAACCTAATTGCGATTGTAACTTCGTAAATTCGTATATTAAAAAAAAAATCATAAATAATACGACCACAATTTTGTCGATTCGAGTTTTTTGTAAATATTAAAAAACTTTCGCTAAATTTATGATTGGTCTTTACATTTTTTCTCTTTATCTCAATATTTTTATTGTAGTTTTAAGTTATTTCGTAAATAAAAATATTAAAATAAAGAATTTTACATAATTAGCACAGAATGTTGCATTAACCTCTCACAAGAAGTGTTTTCTTACTATTTTTTTTTTTTTGCTATTAAGTGTTAATAAATAAAAAAATATTAATATAACAAATTCATGAGTGTGCCTTTTATTAAGCATTGTAATTATTAAGAAATGATTAGTACAATAAAAGGAGCCCTCCTGAGAAGTTAGCGTCTCAAATGTAAAAAAAAAAATCAACGGAGTACTTTTCGAATGGATTATAAAATATTAAATGTAACCATTTTAATTATATTTTTATGTAAACCTAAGTCACATTAAAGCCTAACAACTTTTCCATAAAAGGAACCCTCCTTTTAAGTTATCGATTGGATCTAATTGATTATAAAATGTTAAATTTTTAATTTTTTTATAGTTTTTATAGAAATTGATGTCCACAATTGGGTACTTTAAAGCTCCAAGTATCCCTAACATATTTTTGTCATAAGTGAATCTATTTAACATATTAAATATATTACTTGTTTAAAAAATGTTTCGTAAAAAACAAAAATCTCGTTAATATTACAATAAAAAAACATACTAATAATTTACGAAATGACATAAGTTCATTTTAAGAAATGTTTTGTTTCAGCAAAACAAGGGATATTTTCTTAAAATGTTCAAGCATTTTTGTTCATTTTACCTATGAAATATTTTGAGTGTTTGGAATTTAATCACATTCCATAAATTACCACATATAGTTCACAAATACACATATTGTTTTTATTAAATTTTAATACTTTAGTTTGTCTTTTATTTAATTAATAAACAAATTCACAATATTTAACAATATATTAATTTTTTATATCCACAAGTTATATGTACTTTATTCATTGTTGGCGTCTTTTTGTTTTATGTATGAAAAATATATACAAAAATCTTCCACAGTTGGTTTTTTTTATGTGTGTTTTACAATAGTTGTACTTTTCAGTATAATTTTCCTTGTCTGCAATTCATCTTGACAAGACGCGAAACCTACATCATTCTGCTGCATTTATCAATCTGGTTGTTGTACACACTAGTAATGTTTTTATTTGGGGTAGCAAACTAAATTAGTAAAACACTAGTAAAATATTAGTCAAACATTAGTAAAGCTTTAGTTTAAAACAGTAAAGTGCATAATAAGTATAACTAAATTTTTAGCTGAAAACACAATTTCAACAATTTGCTAAAAAATATTATACTCGATGTACAAGACTTTTAACTTATTTTTTTACTAACTTATTTTTGTTGAGTGTAGTATGTAAATCTTAGGTGTTGCGTATCTGTAAAAGACGTTACTTTTGATGCTTCTGTCTGTTTGTTGAACACAAAAAGGGCAACTTATCTCCATGTATTTGAAGTACTTTGCGATTGGTCAATATATAAATTACCACAAAAAATTAAATTTTTCTTCTTTACCTCTTTGTTGTATCAATAAACTTGTAGCAAAGTGTTTTCATTGAGTCATCATGCTACACAACAAGATGCTGTATATAAAAAACCTGAACCAAAGGGATTGAAAAGTTGTCATGTTTTACATAAGTTTATTAACATACGTTACAACTTGGTAATGGCACTTAAAAATGATTTTAAATTCGTAAACTCCCTTTTCATATCAATTGTAAAATAATTACAAACAGGTGATAGTCAATGTTTTAAAAAAGTGGAAAATTTATTGCGTCAACCATTTTGTGTTTTAAAATGTTTAACCGTCAAAAATTGTATATGGAGAATTTGTCTGTAACAGACTTTTATTTAAATTATGCAAGGTTATGTGTAAAATATCAATTTGAATAAATCCATGTCAAATGAATCAAGTGATTTTGCAATTCCATTTCCGTTACACCTGTGGCATATACCAAAAACTTTATTTCGTGAAAAACAATATAGACAATTGACGTTAATTTTTCTTTAAAGTGGGGTGAATTGCGACATGGTGTAATTCATTTCTAACTATTATGTCTTGATGCTTAATAAAGTGTTATCGCCAGAGCAGCGACTTTCATGCAAATACATCTAGTAGTCAGTAGCCCAAAATCGATTTTGACCAAACACTATTCCGTATCGATGAATTTGCAACAAAATGGTATAGATTTGTTTTTGCATAACTTAATATAACTTAATATAAATGCATATTTTGCTTTACATACATGTTTTAATGCATTTTTGTTGCATATTTGGCATTTTTTTTTTTCAATTTAATTGCATATTTTTTAAAAACAAAAATTAAGATTTAAATAAAAATAAACCATAGACAGCATTTGTAGCCCTAGTTGTCATGTGTTAGGCATTTATATTGGATTTCATTTTTAAACCAACGCTCTCGAGAAATAAATCGATTTTAAAAAATCCACAAAATTTAAGTGCATATTTTTTTTTTGATATTTAGCATATGTTTTTGTATTTTTGGAGCATATTTTTGGCCTTTAGTGCAGATTTCGGTTTAAGTGCATATTTTAAGCTCATATATTTGATTTTTACTGCATATTTTAAGAGCATATACAATCTTTCCTTTAAAAAAACCCTCAAAAAACAAATTGGCTGCCTCAAAATTGGCGATAAACTCTACTTGGTCAAAATATATAAACAATCCGCAGATATCACCGAATAATAAGCTTAAAATATTCCAAGCAGCTTCCAGATCTATTATGTTATATGCTGCGCAAGTATGGGGCTATATAAAATATGATGAGGTTGAAAAACTATTTAGATTTTTCATAAAAAAGATGCTATACCTGCCAAACACAACACCTAATTACATGCTGTATTTAGAAACAAACCTAGAGTCACTATACGTATCTACCTTAAGACTTCACCTTTGCTACATCAATAAAGTGTTAAATATGAATCCTCACAGATTACCTCGTATTTAAGCATTAAAAATCTTGGAACAAAACATATACAGGGCTAAGGAATGGGAAAACCTTTGTCAGAATATACAATTTACTCCTGATGGCTCAATATTACCATTAAGCAAACAGTGGAAACATATATTAACCCAACTTAAAATCAGTGAACGTAATGATTATATACTAAATGCTACAAGTTCACAGTTTCATGATCTTTATGCAAAACTGGATTACAACATTTCATCATTATACACTTCAAACTTTTCTCCACGTACAGTCAGTTTAATAATAAGGGCTAGGGGTGGCTTATTAGACCTAAATGCAAGATGTTTCAGTAATAACACTGTTGGAATTTGTACAATATGCAATTTAGATGCTTCGGAAAACACATTTCAATATACAAAGAATTTAGAATACAATATTTTGGTATTTTTTATTAAAAATTATATAAAATCAATAATATGTGAATGTACTTTACTTGCCTAGAATAGTGCCAATCTGGCTTACAACAATTATGTTATGCCAAATATAGATTTAGATATTAATCCTATTGTAAATGAATTAAATATTTACATTCAAAAAATCTATTAATAAATAATAATAATAAGAGCATATTTTCGGTTTAGCATATTTTGTATTACCTTAAAACATACAAGCAAATAAATAAACGTTGCAAAAATTATAATATTTAAGCAATTTTACCGCTTCTTCATGTTGTTTGTCATAGTGTTAATTATTAACTCATTTACAAGTGAGGTATCCCAAACCGAACTCGCATTTTTTTTTAGCTGTTCAATCTTTATACATAATTTGTACAACAATAAATGTGTCTTCAAAAAGCCTTTCATTTGCTACCAAATGTCTCTATAAAATTTCAAATAGAACGAAACAAACCGAAAAAAACGTTAAATGTGGTAATTTTGACCCTAGTGAAACCTAAACATGGGATTGGGCAGATAAAAAAATACGGGGCACTTAAATTTGTATTCTCTTCAACATATCCGAAGTTCATTAAGATCAGCCTGTCCGGGTCGGGATACATTCCTTGATAGTCACCATGCACCATGGTAAAAGCCATACAGAATATCAAAAAAATACGGCGCTTCAAAGATTTCGCTAAGAAACATCATGATACTAAACCACCTAAAAAATACACATGTCCAATCAACATATTCCCCAATATCTTTAGATATTAACTTTCACATAATTTTCACTTAAAATGTGATAAAATAACTATTATACACCTAAAATATAAGTTAGTAGAAAATTTAGTAAAACGTCTTGTAAATCAAGTATTCTATTTTTCAGCAAAATTTTTGCTAAAATTATGTTTTCAGCTAAAATTTTAGTTATACTTATTCAGCACATAACTGTTTTGAACTAATGTTTTACTAATATTTTACTAATGTTTTACTAATTTATGTTGCTAAAAAAAATTGTGCTCATAAGCATAATAGTGTTGACTTCAACCAGATTAAAAAATATAAGCAGATTGAAGTAGATGTAGCGCATGTCAAGATGTAATAGAGAATAGGGAAGTGATACTCAACCAGGGAAGATTTTTGTATCAGTTTTTCATATATAAAACAAAATGTGGATTAAAACAACTTAAATGTTGTGTTGTCACCGGCTTGTGGAAGTAATTGTCTATTAATTAAATTAAAGACAAAATAAGGTATTTAAATTTAATAACACTATACAACAAAATCAAATTTTTTCCAAAATTACAAGGTCCGACCGACAAATTTTGATAGAAGAGGCAAAAAAAAAGACACGTGTATCGGCGTTTTGAAAGTTTACATCTGGGTTTCATTTTAGGGGGAGGTAAAGTTTCCCCTAAATGCACTTTTTGTATTGTCAATCGGCATAAAAAAACGTGTAAAGCTTACGTTTAAAGTATATAGTGTGTTTAGCAAACTTATGTAAAATATTACGGAAAACATTTTTGTAGAATATGTTAACCCTTTAACTCCTCAAGGTAAGGGTCTTTTTTGTCCTTCTTTTAAAAAACAGCAAAAAACACCATTAAAACGGGGATTTAAGGGGTTAAAATGTTCCGCAAAAATATTCACCGTAAAATTTTACTATAAGTCCCTGAATACACCAAAACGGAAAATTCAACCAGAAAGTCAGAAATAAGACACAACAAGAATTATTAAGAATTTTATTTTAAAGTACCCCAACAATTTAGCATGAAAATAAAAATAGTGCAAATTTCACTAAAAATCAGTAATATCTTTATTATTTTACCTTCGATAGCAAATTTGGATAGGAAGTATTCATGAATTACATTACATTACATTTTAGCTCTAGGCAATTCCACTTCATTACACTGTACACCGACCTATAAATTCATAGATATATAAGTATATAGATTGCCAGCTGTTCTTTGGCAGATTAGATCCGTTACATTACAACAAAAACAAAAACAAAAAAAAAAAATCAAATCAAAAATCAAGTGCTGTATTTCTTATTCTACTGAAAACGTGTCAATTTGCGGTGCATATATTGTGGACATAATTTGTTTTGTAATTAGAGTGTTTTACTTAAAAAATAACAAAAAATTAAAGAAAAAAAAAGATTTGTTTTGGCAAAAATGTTCAATTGTTTGGAAAAACTTGATTTGTTTTGCTGTCTGCGGTAAACATACTATACCGGATCTATAAAAGGTATTTTGAGCTAGAAGTTTTTTCGGATGAACTGTGGACGCCGAAGCATTGCTGTCGCATTTGTTATAACATTAGGAACATTAGGAGAGCACAATGTCGTTCATCAACTGAAAAAACTATATTACCCCCATTGCATATCAAACTTGATGTGGTAAAAAACTTTGTTAAATGTCTGGATACAAATGGATCAGCATTGAATTTTCTGAAAACAATGTTTCCAAAATTAAGCGAAGCAAAGATTAAAGAAGGTATGTATGTGTTCTTCAAGTCGTTGTTCTTGTTAAAAGCCTTAAAATTGGTATCATACAAACAGGTGTTATTGTCGGTCAAGAAAGAAAGCTAATGCAAAACGCTGACTTCGACGAAATGCTCTGATCAATTGAGCTTAATGCGTGGAAAAGTATTAAGGAAGTAATATACAATGTCTTATGCAAAAATCGGTCTCCTATTGCTCGAATATACGTAGACACCATGCTTAGAGCTTTTGAAAAACTAGGCGTTCATTTTTTAAATTCCCATATGGATTACTTTGAGAACCAGACATGCGCACCCATTAAAGAACGCTATAAAGGCAAAAGCATTCATTTGCTTATCGCTGCAATATGCTGGACAATGTATGATAATGAAGTGGAATTGCATATAGCTAAAAAAAATGTAATTAATGAATACTTCCTATCCAAATTTGCTATAGGAGGTAAAATAATAGTGAAATTTGATATATTTTTTTTTCATGCTGAATTTTTGGGGTACTTTAAAATAAAATTCGTAATAAATGCGAAATTAACAATAAGCTCTCTTTTGTTGTGTCTTATTTCTGACTTTCTGGTTGAATTTTCCGTTTTGGTGTATTCAGGGACTTATAGTAAAATTTTACGGCGAATATTTTTGCGGAACATTTTAACCCCTTAAATCCCCGTTTTAATGGTGTTTTTTGCTGTTTTTTAAAAGAAGGACAAAAACGACCCTTACCTTATGGAGTTAGAGGGTTAATATATTCCACAAAAATGTTCTCCGTAATATTTTACATAAGTTTGCTTAACACACTATATACTTTAAACGTAAGCTGTACTCGATTTTCTACGCCGATTGACAATACAAAATGTGCATTTAGGGGAAACTTTACCTTCCCCTAAAATGAAACCCAGATGTAAACTTTCAAAACGCCGATACACGTGTCTTTTTTTTTTGCCTCTTCTATCAAAATTTGTCGGTCGGACCTTGTAATTTTTTTTTGTGTTGTACAGTGTAATCATTACCTGTATATTAGTGAACTAAATGTTTATAATGATTATTAATGTAGTGTAGTCAAACTTGCAATTTGACATTGCAAACACATCTTAGGTAAGTTTTTATGTTTCCTTTTTCTTATTGCAAAAAGAAATGGTTGCATATATCATATTTTGTTATTTTTCGTTTCCAGAATTATCTAAGGAATTTCTCTTTCTTTAAATGACGCCATCATTCAGACAACCATTGATGTAAGTAGTTGAACGATAATTTTTTTATGTATTATTTAATTATTTCTATATATTTTCAGTTATTACAGAAATTCATGTCGTCAATGTGGGAGCAAAAGAATCACAAACATTTTTAATTTTCAGGATTTTTTTAGAATTTTTTTCAGTATACTAATATTCAGCAGTAATTTTGTTAACTTTTAGCAACGAGTTTTTAATTTTTAATTAACTAAGTGTTGCTAACATAAGCAATTTTTTGCATGCACCCTCCTGACTAAAATTTTCCTGACTCAGCAACATTTTTTACCGACTTTACTTACTTTTTTTGAGTGTAAACATTAATTGCAACTCAGAATATTTATATTTAATTTAACTTTACAGTTATTTTTTTTATAATAAAACAAAAAGTCGGTAAAGTCAGAAACATTTCTGTTGGGATGATTCTTGCAGAAAAATTGCTAATATCATCAAAAAGTTTGAAAGATTCGGCAACATTTTTGCTGAATTTACTAATTTACAAAAAATTTTCTAAAATCAGCAAAATTTTGTCAGTGTTCTGTTGAGATAAGCAGCTACACCACTAAAGTGGTGGGTGCTTTCTAGAAGCTAAAAAAACTAGTTCCCATAAATATTTTTTTCGTGTTTAACATATTTATTTTTCATTTTTACCTTTACGTTAAGTGTTTCAAAAGTGTTTCAACTGAAATGTATTTTGAACACCTATCTAACGGATTTTAGTTGAAAGTGAAAAAACTCAAAAAAGTTTTTCACCTCAAAATTAATTGGCCGCCTCTCGTTAATGCATGCGCGGTTCCTGCAGTTAATACTACGGGAAAATGCATAATTCACCTTGCACAAGTCAATTTGGTTCTGGCCACGGCACAGTGGGGAAAATTTGACTTGTTTTGAGCAAATTTGCCTACAGCTCAAAATTTTAAATGAACTTTAAAAAATTAATCATACTATGACAAAGATAATGTCATGCTGGGTGGGCTAATTTGGAGACCAGCCTTGTTAATGAAACATTATTTAACTATTATTTTTAAGATATTTTTATTTGTGTTTTGTAAAGCACAAATACATGTGAAATTTACACACCTGTAGTGTGTTAAATAGAAAATTACCAGATATTTAAATTTACACACTTTTAGCAATTTTAAGGGTTAAAATGTTGGCATTAAGTGACCTATACAGAAGAAATGGAAATGGATTCGTTTAAAGCAGTAGATAATGCGTACAATGAAGCTTTAATTTAAAGCCCATCATATTTCCTACCTTTCATCTCTCCACTATCCCCTTTCAAAAAAAGCAACACATGAATAAATTGGAAGAATTTTCAGAGTGTTGCTTATATTTAAAAAAAATAAGAAATACACAAAAAAAAATCGCTTTCCATTAATTACCAAAGAAGGCATGAATTTATTGCTTTTAAGAGCACATGACCGAAGCGCTTTTCGCCTGCTAAAAAGACACATACCTAGTGAGACATTGCGAACTAAAATCATAAAAATCATGTCTTCTGGAATTGGTTCAGGAAGCGCTATGTAATTAAATATGCCTTCCAGAATTGCTTCTGGGTAAGCACTATTTTTTTGCTGGATACAACATTTACGAACCATTGTTTTAAAATTTGTATTCTATGAGGGGGTGTCAAGAAAAAACATTGGTTTAAATTATTGACTACCATGTATTTATTTGTTAGGCGATGGCACGCCAATAAGGCACGTGTTGAATATATCTCTCAAGTCTGAAAAGAACAAAAAATGTGAACTTGATTCAAGCGACTTTTTTAAATTTTTAAATTATGCGTAACGATAACAAATAAAAATATACACCTATGGCCCTAAAATTTTGAACTTCTACTCTGAGAGAACTATCTGCACTTCAGTAATGAATTTCTTCATAGCTTTAATAAAAGTTGTCACTGGAAGTCAAAACCGTTTGAAGCTTTTCATTAAATTTACGAAACAGGTTTTATTAAAGGCAATGTTTATGAAATGTTAGTAGAATTAATTAAAATCTTCATAAAACTAATGAATCATTCCGACAATGAAGCGTTTATGGAACTTAGGAAACAGTTTCATAAAATTTTTTTTTCTTTGAATTAATAAAACTCTTCATGAATGTCTTGCAAAATTATATGATTTTTTAAACAATTTCATACAAGTCCAAAATTAATAAAAGGCTACATTAAAACAATAAAACAATTTATATGTTGAAAACTTGCGAATTAAATCTTAAAACTAAAGTTTGAAATGTATAAAAATGAATCCTTTAATTGGCAAACGATGTTTTGCAACGAAATTCATACCATGTGCTCCACTCGAAGAACAAATAATAAGTTCTTCAACAAAATTGTTTATCGTTGCCTTATTTCGGTGATATGAGCCAAAATATTTTAGGGTACATTTTGGAAACTAAAGAATATAAAAGAGAAGTTTTGGATAACAAATATTTCTCTTACCAATATTTAACTACGCTCGAAAAACTATTTTCTTTCTGCTCCTATTTAAGAAGATTTCGCGATTTTCGCTTTTTGGAAGAAGCGAAATTAGGCGAAAAAGTATCTTAACTTCAATTTATATTGTTCAAACTTCAACGCTTTGCTATTAATACTTAATGTCATCTTTCTGCAAAATTTCATAAAAATCCGTCTATTAGTTTATAAGTTAAGACGATGTCCTTTAGCGGAATCCTGATAAAATCCTGTGAGTCCTTGGACTAAAGTAAGAACTTATGCAATGAAAATGAAAATTATTCAAGTTCGAGGCCATACTCTATATTTCTTTATTAGGATATTGTCCTAATAAATAATCTATAGAGTTTTTGTTTTCAAATTTATTCTTTGACAATTTCAGGAATGTGTTGATAGATCTATTTCGGGAATTTTCTAGGTTCCCATAATCACGCTTTGAAAGAGATAACAATCCCATGCCAAACATCAAACATTCATATAAACTAGTTTACTCACTACATGAGAACTACTATATATTATATGAGCTCGAAGTAAAAGAATATCACCATTGATCAAAAAATAAATTAAAAAATTTATTCACGAAAAATTTATTCGCAAGATATTTAGCAAATTTAGTTTTAAATCATTCCCGTTAGAGGGTTAAAAAAATTATGAAATTTTATGAAAAAAATAAAAAAAAATAGTCTTTGAAATAATTTCATAGCTCTAAAGAAAATTTTCTTTAAATTTATGAAGAGATAATTTATGAAATCGAATGAATTTCTTTTATGAAACTATGAAATTTTATAAAAAAAAAGTTTATGAAAAGTTTCTTAATATTAATAAAATTTCTTGGATATAATGAAATACTTCATTGAATCTACAAAAAAAATTCTATGAAATTGTTTCATTAATATCATGATTCCTTCAGTGTACTTTTTTAAAATATAAAAATTGCAAACGTTATTGAAAAATAAAATCAGTTTCAAAGAATTTAACAATTTTTGACATAAGTTTATACATATGAAGGATTATATTATTTTTGTGAAGAAAAAAGCTCATAGAGACCATCATTTTATATATTATTCATTATAATTCCAGTTGTTTATGAAATGTTTCATAAATATTTATAAAATTGTTAAATTGGGCGAAAATTGTTGGAACTTATTTCTGTTTTTTCTCTGGATGTGTTCATATAATATAAAGGGTGATTTTTTAAGAGTGTTGCCAACAAATAAAGTTGCTAAAAATTAACTATATAACGGTATTTTAGTTATTTCCATAATGGTAGGATAAGGTATTCGGTATTTCAGTTATATCGATAACAGTATTTTACAGATAATAGTTTTACAATAATTGCGGTTATTACGAATTTTAGCCAGTTAGGCAAACTGAACATAAGTTTTAACAACAAAGTACGGTTAAACCCAAAGTATTAAGAAATCTAATGTTAATATCGTTGCAGTAACTGAATTTATAAGTTGTTACCATTAAAATACACTTTTCAATTTGGTTCGCACTTTATTTCTCTGTGTGAGGGATAACAACAATCAGTTGAAAGTGTTTTGTATCGATACCTGTGTTTTAGCGGTATTGTCTGCCAACTTTGATATAATTTTTATATTAAATCAAAGAAAATTAAATAAATACTATTAAACAAAACTAATGCTAAAAATGTGCTAATTTGGCAATTGTTTAAAATAATTTTATAAATAATGAAACAAGTGTGCAGAAGACAATTAAATGGGATTTTTTGTGGAAACTTTTCATTATTTCATTAAAAAGCATTAATTTTATTAGTAAACCTTAAAAATAAAAGTATCAGTAAACAAACAAACAAACAAACAAATAAATAAACAACAAGTAGGGCAAAGGCTTGCAGGTTGCCAGTGATTGCAGGTTGCCACCACCTTGTATTCCAGCGGTGTAATGCCCTAAACTCTGACTGGGATCGACGTAAGAAGAGTATTTAAAACTTTTAATCTACTTCTGAAGCGGATAGGGTCAATAATGCAGTGTTGCCAACTTTTTTCAATAAAAGCAATTAAATATGACTCAAAAACCGCAAGAAATGGTTTACAAAAAATTCGCACGTAAACTGAAAAAAACTAACTAAATTTTAGAACAAACTGTTAAAACTTGAAAAATATTCAAATTATTGGAATATTTGTTGGATTAAAACTAGTTAGCCTTACTGAATATAGTTAAGCCATACAAAAGATTACATATGTTTAGTCCCAAAATGCAATAAGAGCAAATTAAAATCAATTTTTATTTAATTAAGCAAAATTAATTTTAAAGAAAAATTTAAAATTTTTATATGAGCATTAAAGTGGTCCAAAATAATCATAAAATTTGGATTGTGCAATCTCCACAATGTTCCTCTATTCCTTAATGTATAAAAACTATATGATCCAATTTTCAGCTAAATTCGTTTACATTTCGAGAACGCAGAAAAAGTTAACTTTTAAGAATTTGTAATTTGTCTATAGAAGAATTTTATTCAAATTTAGGGTTGAATTTAAATTGAATTATGTTTTAGACAACACGATCGATGTACCTTAACAAAATTGTTCAATCTAGTCTAAATTTACGTAGAGAAAAATCAAAAATGACTTTTAAGTCGTTCGCTGTTTTCCTAAAAATTATAAAGGGTCCGCCATCTAACGTTTTTTTTTCAACTGATTTGACAGATAATTAGTTTTATCCTTCCGCTGAACGAATATGGTTGTGTATACGTTGAACAACGCTGGGAAATATTGGAAATATGGGCCTGCGATCGACTTACAGAAGATGCCGATTTTGCCAAAAAAAATCATGTTTTCAGATGAAGCTCATTTTGATCTTGGTGGGTATGTAAACAAGCAAAATTGTCGCATTTGGGGCACAGAAAACCCGCACGCATACATTGAAAAGCCGCTACATCCAAAACGAGTCACTGTTTGGTGCGGATTTTGGTCCAGAGGCATAATTGGGCCATTTTTCTTCGAAACAGAGCAAGGAGTGGCCGTTACAGTCAATGGCGATCGTTATCGCTATCGAATTTTTGTTCACAAAAATTGAAGAGGAGGATATTGGCAACATTTGGTTTCAACAGGACGGCGCTACGTGCCACACAGCCGAAGCTACACTCTATGTTTTGCGCCCTGTTTTTGAAGATCGCATTATCAGCCGCAGAGCTGATGTCGTTTGGCCACCTCGGAGCTGCGATTTGACACCGTTGGAATATTATTTGTGGGGTGCCGTCAAAGATAAGTGTTACGACAACAAGCCAGAGACAATTGACGCTTTAAAGGACAATATTCGTGAAGCCATTGGTGAAACACAGCTGCACACACGCGATAATGTGCTTAAAAATTGGAGCGATCGTGTAGGCTACTGCATGGCCAGCTGAGCCAGCCATTTGAATGAAATTATTTTCCATTATTAATCGGAAGGATTGTACTCTCAAATAAAAAAAGAAATTTGAGAAAATATTCAGTAGTTTTTTTTTTGTAGCATTTTCAAAAAAAAAAAAAGTTATTTGGCGGACAGTTTATTATTATATTATATGTTTATTATATTATTAAATTTTTGTTTAAGTTTAAAAATTTTCTGGAAATATGTAAGTGAAAATCCAACTTGTTTTGGCCTTATACACTCACAGAAATAAACCTGTAAAAATAGCAAAATATGCTACTAAAAATAAGTTAAAAATTAACTTGCAGAAAAAACTGCTAAAATCAGCATATTTTTTTACTAAATATTAGTAATATAAGAATAGAAAAAATTATAATGTTAATTGAAAGTAACAAAATAATCTGCTAAAATCAGAAAAAACATTTACTAAATATTAGTAGGAAAAAAAATCATTAAAAAATATGAAATATTTAAAGTTTTTTTTTAATGCGAAGAAAAGTCTGCCCATATAAAATCAGCAATCTACAAAAATTTCTGGTGATTTTAGCAAAATAAACTGTTATTTGTACTCTACTCAATTTGAGTTAAATACATTCAATCACAAAAAAATTAACTCAATATTTATTTTTTTTTTTTTTTACTATCTGACTGACTAGCTGATTAAAAAAATTGTCCTTCTATCGCCTTTATTTGCTGAAGTATATAAAATGAATAGCTGAAAACAACTGCCATAACAATTGCGAAGTCACCTATCACCGGTGCATTGAAGCGCCGCTCATGCTCACCAACCGGTGTCTTGTCAGCTCTTATCACAACCGGCATCGGGTCTAGGCCTGTTTTGAAAAGACGGATGAGGCTGTTGTGTTCGTGTAACATAGCTTGAAGATTAACATAGGCTTTTGTAAATATTAACATAGGTTTTTTGTAAATATCTTCGGAACTACATAACCCATTTAAGAGCTTGATATCTCGTTTTCAAAAACATGACAACGGCTTTCAAAAAAAATAAAATAAAATAAAATAAAAAAAAGCAAAAAAAATAAATATATGTATATGTCATTGGTGGTACAATATGAAAATTGGATTTTGCCACGCCCCTCCGCCCTCCGATTATACTATTCGACAGAGTTTTTACACAAACTTTCCAAAAAAAAAAAAATTATTTTCATTGGAGAGCGTTGATGCTTATCAACGACAGTAGGGTTTCGAACTCTATTGACTCGTTGGAGCATCATCGGAATGTGGGTTGTGTGACTTTGTTCTATAGATATTACCATGGGAAGTGTTCTGCTGAGATAAGCCTACTCATCCCGAGGGACCGGGTCTCCACTCGTACTACCCGCTTGTCCAGTAGATATCATCCGTTTGTTGTCTATAGCCCTGCAAATCTCACAACGCATTACAGAGAAAATTCGTTTTTAGTCGCACTAGCTGGTTGTAACATGCAAGCCTCTTTTTAATGAGTAGATTTTATGTACTTAGCAATAAAATTTTTATTTTTCACAAAATTCAAATTGTTTCTAGCATAGGATTATGAATTAATGTTTTCTCTTTGCCAACCTATGAATATGACAATAATACATTGATTTATCTCAAATTGACCGAGCGCAACCATTTGGTAACGCAAAATGATATTGAAGTAGTTTTACTTTTAGTACCTTAGCAAAAATCAAAAATATTTTAACCTTTATTTGTTTATTAGGGTATACCGGAGGTATACCGGAGGACCCATGTGACACAAATATGTTAACAAAGCAATGCTGGATATTTCAAAATCATAAGCAATTAAAAAATCCAAAATATTTCCGGTTAATTTGGGTTAATGATCAGTTATGGGCCAAAAAGGTAAGGGGTGGCAACCTTCAAGCCTTTCCCCTACATTATAAGTGTATTTCCAAATATTTTAAATGCGTCAAATGATAACTAGCGGTTATTTTCCATTTAATACTTTATAGACTTAGGCCGCTTATCAGTCTGTATAAACTAGAGATGGGCACGTGAGCAGAATTTTATGTGATTCACGTGCATCAGGCGTGATCACACTTGAGTGTGAACGAAAACTGATTTTACTCACGTGAGTGATTGTGAGAAGGTAAAAATTATTCGTGAGTGAGTAAAATGTTTGCGTGAGTAGTGAATCAAGCATTCGCAATTTACCTTAATTTTTACAAATCATTTTTTTCGGTCAGGTCTTATTTCGTGAATTTGCTTGATTCGCGAGAATCATTTGTATAAAATCTAAATTTACTCACATGAGTGTAAGTAGAAAAAAAATTCTCGTGAGTTTGTGTGGAGGAATTTTTCTCCCGTAAGCGTGAGTAAGTGTGAGTAAAAATTCACTTACGTGCCCATCTCTAGTATAAACGCCACCAGTTATGAAATTAACACCATCAACCCAAAAATAAATTTCAGACAAACAACATAACATACACTCTTTCTTCCCCCCTTTTTCAAGACTAAAGTCAGACGATGGAAAATTGATATAAAAACCCCACTAGCCAAGTACAGTCAAAGCCCGGTATAACGAAAACGCGATATAACGAATGAGCCAATTGTTTGCATTGACTACCTCATATAACAAATTTTTCTAAAATTGTATAATCGATATAAGGAACACTTGGTACAAAATATGTAAAAATTTAAAAAAAAACAAAAAAAATGCAATAAAAAATGTTTTTTTGTTGGAGGGACTTTTAATTCTGGAGTATACATACAATTGCAGTTTTATTTTTAATTGTGCGCCCCGGTAGGCTATTTGATAGCGTGCTGGCTTATCAGTGCTGGGGTCGTGGGTTCGATTCCCAGCAGAGGCACTGGTCTGTTTTCGCTACAACGCGCCGAAGGCCATAGTAGCTAGTGCTCGGTTAGGGTAATAGTATATAATTTGTAATTATATGATTATTAATTAATAAAATAAAAAATAAAATTATTTTTAATTTTCAAAAAAATCTGCATTTTTAGAAATGTTAAAGTGTGCCGTCGATTTAGTACAAAAAGTCGTTGCTATATAACGAATATTTCGATATAACGAATGGGCCTGACAATATATCATTCGTTATACCGGGTTTTGACTGTACATGAATACTCGTGCTTCTAATACAAATAGTAGATTATTTTTAGAACAAACTCGTCCATCACCAGTATTTAAAAAAAAGAAACAAATAACCATGGATGGTAACCGATCCGATGTGGTTATTGGTAACGGTAACGCTATTTTCATTTAATTTAGTTATTTCGGTAACATTATTTTAAGGATAACGGTTTTTCAGATATTTCGTTAACGTTATTTTAAGGTTACCGATATTTTTGTTATTCAGGAAATGTCAATGCCTACCGATATTTTTAGCCCCATTATGACCGAATTCCAATTATTGACTAGTTCATGATCAAACTTTGGGAAAATATATCTATTTATAGCGATTATTTTTTCTGATCTTGTCATATTATTTTGGTAACGGTATTTTAAGGATAACGCTATTTCAATTATTTCGGTAAAGTTTTTTTTAGCGATATCGTTATTTTAGTTATTTCGATACCGGTATTTCAATTATTTCGCTAGCGGTAGTTTAGGGATAACGATAGTCAGTTGAAATGGTTTTGAATTGTTAACGGTATTTTAGCGGTGTTGCCTGCCATCGCTGCAAAAATCAAAAACACATGATTATTTTGTTATTTCTTAGCATGTTCTAAATTTAATTTATTTGAAAAAAAAAAAGCACGCGACCTTCACTAAAGGAACACCCATGAAAAAAGTTAGTTCAAAAGTTTGTTAAACGCGTTCCAACTCAATTGAACTGATTTTTTCTGTTGATTTCGTTTAAATCTGTTATACAACTAAAGTTATCAGTTATTTAATTTTTCCACATGAAAAAATTTCAGTTATATTTGGACTAATTTTTTCTCCTAATAAAGGGTCCGCCAAATAACTTTTTTTTTTGAAAATGCTATAAAAAAAACTACTGAATATTTTCTCAAATTTCTTTTTTTATTTGAAAGTACAATCCTTCCGGTTAATAATGGAAAATAATTTCATTCAAATGGCTGCCTCGGCTGGCCATGCAGTAGCCTACACGATCGGTCCAATTTTTAAGCACATTATCGATTGTGTGCAGCTGTGTTTCACCAATGACTTCACGAATATTGTCCTTTAAAGCGTCAATTGTCTCTGGCTTGTTGTCGTAACACTTATCTTTGACGGAACCCCATAAATAATAGTCCAACGGTGTCAAATCGCAGCTCCGAGGTGGCCAAACGAAATCAGCTCTGCGGCTGATAATGCGATCTTAAAAACAGGGCGCAAAACATCGAGCTTCGGCTGTGTGGGACGTAGCGCCGTCCTGTTGAAACCAAATGCTGCCAATATCCTCCTCTTCAATTTTTGTGAACAAAAATTCGTTCAACATGGCGCGATAACGATCGCCATTGACTGTAACGGCCACTCCTTGCTCATTACCATGATTTTCAAAGTAATGTCGCAATATTTCCCAGCGTTGTTCAAGCGTATACACAACCATATTCGTTCAGCGGAACGATAAAACTAATTATCTGTCAAATCAGACATGAGCTAAGTCTTACCATTCACGAAATAAGCACTAGTTGAAAAAAAAAAACGTTAGATGGCGGACCCTTTATTTAGTTAAATTTTTTCAGTCAGAAACGGAATCAGTTTTGCCAGAAGTTGTGGGAAATCCTCCATGTAGGTTTTCCCCCTTAATATAACGGCACTGTGGAAAAGGAACAGATATTTTAAATACGTCATAATTTAGGTACGTTTTTTTCAAATAATGCAAATCTTCTTAAGGCACAATATTTCCGGAGAAAAAATTTGGCATTTTAATTTATGATTGTAAACACGGAAGTATTCCAAAAATGATTATTTGGGAGTTTTTTGACTAAATATTTCTTTGGGAGTTATTTAGGTATACACTGAGAGAATTATCTGCATGATACTGAAGAATTTATGCATAAAATCAACGAAGTAGAGCTGGAAATCGTCCACTGTAACTTTCATTAAATCATTTCCATAAAATTTTATGAAAAATATCTTTTAGTTACTAGGTTTTTTGAACTTTAGAGGTCTTTGTGGTTCGAACCTCACCTTGCAAACTTAGGACATTTTGAACTTATTATCTTTTGCAACTTTCCATAGTATAGTATATAGTTTTTATAGTTTTTTTAAAATAAAAAATTATAAATTTATGGGGTTGGCAAACACTAACCCTAAAATACCGATAACGATTTAATACCGTTTCAAGGAACTATTTTTAACTTTAAAATTACAGTAACGAAATAAATTAAAATACGGATAACCTTAAAATACCCCAACGAAATACCCTAAATAAAGCTAACCTTAAAATAACATAACGATATAACGTAAAATATCGTTAACATTAAAATATCATAACGAAATGTTCATAAAATATCGTTATATAATACCGATAATCGAATGAAACGGTTGCCAACCCTTGTTATGACTCATTTCGGCAACTTATTTGATTGCATAGCAAGTTCTTCCCATCGTCGTAGGGTGTAGATATTTGGAAAATGTTTGTCGAATGATGGCATCTATTTTTGAGAGCTACCAACCAATTCCGCCAAGAGGTCAAAATAGGCGACCCTAATGAACAACTTCCTACTTTTGACAAGACAATGTTAAATTTCATCGACGAAAATCAATACAATTTTTGCTGGATTATGTAAAAAGCCAAATAAATATGAGCTTTCGACAAAAAAAAAACTGCTATGATTAATCAAATTACACTTTGTGGTGGGTTGATTGATTTTTGTTTTACAATAATATCTAGTGTCCGACAGAGTATTCGGCTTCGGAGTTCGGCGAAAAAGTGAAGTTCGGCCAAGTTCGGTGTTCGGCCAAATTTTGGCCGAATTTGTCCGAACTACCGAACTTTTTATGATTATTTATAAAAAAAGCACACATATATAACAACTGTGGTTATATTTACTTTTCAGAATTTACAAAAAAATACATACAAAATACAACGTTGAATATGATATAATACCAAAAAAAAACAACGGTATTTAAATATCAATGTGAGTGAAAAAATTTCAAAAAGTCAAAAGAGTTTAAAAAAAAATTCCAGAAATATACCTATTAGACTTATAAGCAAATAATCAAATTTAATGCGATATAATTTAAATAAACGTACACTTTTATATTTTACAATTAATTTCGAGTGGTAAGTAATCCTAAAAAGAGATTAACAGGTTCATCAATTTGGGATAGACATGATTCAGTACCAGACTTAGAAGTAGCAGAACCAAATGAAAATTTTATTGATGCCCGTAATTTCAAGCAATATTTACCTACCAGTGCTTAGATACCTACCTGATTTTGTTCGTGTATACGGGTAGATATCTAAGCACCGGTAGGTATCTATTGCTTGAAATTACGGGCATAAGTCTCAGAAATATAAATAAAGGGTCCGCCAAATAACTTTTTTTTTTTTGAAAATGAAAAAAAAAACTACTGAATATTTTCTCAAATTTCTTTTTTTATTTGAAAGTACAATCCTTCCGGTTAATAATGGAAAATAATTTCATTCAAATGGCTGCCTCGGCTGGCCATGCAGTAGCCTACACGATCGGTCAAATTTTTTTTGATAATGCGATCTTCAAAATCAGGGTGCAAAACATCGAGTGTAGCTTCGGCTGTGTGGCAAGTAGCGCCGTCCTGTTGAAACCAAATGTTGCCAATATCCTCGCCATTGACCCCATTGATCGCCGTACGCAATTTTCGCACATATTCTGCAACATTACCATGATTTTCAAAGTAATGTCGCAATATTTCCCAGCGTTGTTCAAGCTTGTACACAACCATATTCGTTCAGCGAAAGGATAAAACTAATTATCTGTCAAATCAGACATGAGCTAAGTGTTACCATTCACGAAATAAGCACTAGTTGAAAAAAAAACGTTAGATGGCGGACCCTTTATATTAGAGTATTGGAATTCAAGTCCATTTGCAAATTTAAAAGCTGTAGCAATAAAATATTTATCAGCCCCACCAACTAGTGTAGCTAGCGAACAGCTTTTTAGCGCTGCCGGACAGCTGTATTCTGATAGACGAAGCAATTCACATGGTGTGAATGCGGAAAAATTGCTTTTCTGTCATTACAATATCAAACTTTTTAATTTTAAATATTAAAGTTTAAAAATCGATCAACTATTTTTCTTTGACTATAAAATATAGTACAAATATTTTATTCTTTTTTTGTACTTAAAATAGTACAACTATTTTCCAAATATGATTTTTTAAAAAAATATACCTATGAATTTTTATTTTTGTTTATGTTTAATAACTTTTTGGTTTAAATTTATTGATCTAAAAAAAACAATTTACATTTTTTTTTATTAAAACAAAAAGTTCGGCTTCGGCAGAACATTGATATTATGGCCGAAGTTCGGTTTCGGCCAAAAAAATGAGTTCGGTCGGACACTAATAATATCTATTCTACAAAATATTTTTTGGAATTTTGGAAATTGTAAATTTCTGTTTTCAAATAAATTCTGAAAAATTTAAATATCTATTTTCAAATAAGTTTTGAACAATATACGGCTAGTGTTATTTGAATGTTAGTTTTTTAAAAGAATTGCAGTTGTCGTCGAAAGTATGAGAATTGAAAAAAAATGAAATTGACATAATTTTAAACGCATATTTAGTTTATACTATAAAACAATTCGTAAGGATTTTTCTAGGGGAAAAATTTGAGAATGTAGAGAGAATTGCTTAGAGTAGGTATTATTTTTAAAAAAGCCACTGGCATCACTAAACGGAATGCCGAGAAGATAGCGAGACAAAAGTTTTCCCGCTAAAATATTTAATTAATAAATAAATATTAAATAATACCATTAAAAGAATAAGGTTAGTATTAAAATAAAAAATATATGTGAATATTATTAAACACTATTTTTCTTGCATTCATTTAATATTTTCATACAATTCTACATGGCATTAGCAAAGAAAACAGACATACAATAATGATCGAGAAAAATAAACGCGGTGGTTGTTTTTCAAATGTGTATCCATTTTTTTTTTTTTGTAGGAAGCCGAGCCCGAAACATACAAAAATGTCGCATAATTACTTTTATAAAATGTTAAGGTTAGTTTTAAAATATAAAATATTTTTACTTATTAATATTTTCAAACAATTTGACATGGCATTGATCAAGAAAACAAGAAACAAACCAAACACAAACAGGCAAGGATGATATAAAAAAGTGAAAAATAAAAATAATATTAAGTGCATTTATAGAGTGTTTTACAATAAAATTAAATAAAGAAGAAATATTGGGAAAAAGTGATAGTTATTTCAGCAGCATTTTTCAAACATTTTTATATGTTATTTTGTATATTAACTAAATTTTAAACCTGTTTTAAACCAACTAACATTCAGTAGAAAACATGTGCTGATTTCAACTGATTTATTATCATTTCCATTTTAAAATTTTTCTGACAAACTTTTTTACCTAGAAATGTTGAGGTTAAGAAGAAGAATAAACGTTTTTCTCTAAAAATTGTAAACACTATTAATTTTTAAATCAGACCAGACTAGTTTCTGCTTTTTTATGGATTTTCCATTTAAATTGTATTATTATTTGTATCTTATAATTGTCAGATTGTCTCCATATGATAAATTTTTCAACAACCTGCGGCTGTAAGAATCAAACCTGCACTCATCTTACATTACAAACGTAAAAATACCAATACCGTTTAGCGATCACACCCAAGTATGGCCTCGAATGTAATGCAGCTAACTAGCAGTTTTCTAGCTTTTCTGTTTTTGTATATTATACTCAGAAGTGACAACACTAACAACACAAATATTCTATTTTTAGATTTTTGTTTATTTTTCTAATCTCATCCGTCTCTATTTCACAATGTTACCAGATTGACGTATTTTTTTACGTTCAGGGTTGACAACTTTTGCGTTTTAAGTTGAGACATCGCCACAGGGCAAATTTTATAATGTATTTTAGTTTACCTAAAATTTAGGTTGCCCGAATTCAGCAGAACGTGATTCTCAACTTAATAGAAAATTCTGCTGGCGCAAATTCAGGCACTATTTTCTTTTGTCGTAGCTGAATTTTCAACTATTTATACGGTTTTTTTTATGAGTGTAGTGTTTGGTGTTCACGTGAAACAAACGCGATACTTTTGTTTTTCTTATTTTGTATGTAGATAAGAGGCAACGCAGCGCAGCGCAACAAAATAAATAAAAACTAACCAAAAACATTAGATATATATGACATTTTTTGTTAATTTTGTTCTTAAGCGACAAGTACATTAAGGTGTCCAAAAAAAATAGTTGGAGTTCGCGAGCCATTATGCCATTATGCCATTATGGTCGTAGGTCCAAACTGAAGTTTCAAAGTTGAACTTTTTCTATTACACAGGACAACAAAATCATAACTTTTAAAAATTAATAAGGTTATGACCACCTATTCTATATATATCAGGCACGCTGATTTCAATGGCGTACTTTATTTTTTGATCTTTGAAACAGTTTTTCCATAAAATGAATTTAAAGTTTGGTTCAAGTAAATGCATTTTTTTAAATATAGCGGTTTTAAAATACAATCAACCTGACTTCTTTCTGTTCAAATGTAAAGGCAATCCCTGTATTCTTATTTGAGGTATACTCAAAAAAAAGTCAGTACAGTCAGCAACAATACAAGCAAAAAAAATTGTAAATTCAATAAAAATTTTGCTGAACTTCGCAAATTTTTTGCTGATATTAGCAATATCCTCCCAGCAAAAATGCTGCTGACTTTACCGACTTTTTTTGAATGTACTTATTTGATTAACAAAACTGTATTTAGTGGTTAGTTCAACAGTCTGTTAAACTTGTTCCAATTCGGTTGAGCTAATTTGTTCTGCTGTTTTCGTTTAAATCTGTTATTTAGTTAAAGTTGTCAGTTATCCCATTTTACCACATGAACAAATATAAACTGTGCTTTAACTAACATTTTCTTCTGATATTTAGTTAGTTTTTTTTAGCTGATTTTGAGCATGCATCTTTTAATATCGAAATATTTATTTGGAACTTTTTAAATATACGGCTGTGTTTTCAAAAGCAAGGGTTGTTTTGTTGGGTGTCTTAATGTGTGTGTAGTGTTTTTTAAAGCGTGCGGGCATATCTTTAATAGACTTTTAATCGCATTTGTGTAGTTTTAGTGTGCGATCGATTATAGACTTTGTTTTTTATTTTTTGTAAGTGGGAGTGGCGCCATACGTAGAAAAATAAAAACTAAAGTCTCAATTAGTCTCGCCGTTTCGTGCCGTAACTAATCAGCTGTTTTCTTTTTCGTTTATGGATAGTGCTTTTTTCAAAAAAGCACCTCACATAAACCATGAAAATATTTTGTGAAAAAAAAGAAAAAAGAAAGTGCGGTTGTTGGAAAACACGCGAAATGTGACTAAAATGTGTATGATAGCATAGCGACAAATATAATGAAATGTCTTTTAGGTTCCTTCACGCGTTTTAAGATGCCAAAAATGGTATGTATTGTTCGAAAAAAGTTTTCTTAGATTTTATCAAAATAGGGTTTAAAAGTTTCGTTATGTAGAACATATTGTGAAAAAATATTTATAAAATTTTTTAGAACAGTTTTGGCTCGCCGCAGCATTTTGAAGTTTTCATTTAGTGCATGTTAACTAAATACTTTTTAAAATTTCGTATAAAAACACTCAAATAACGCTTTTTTTTTTTATTTCTTCATTTTATTTAACCGAGCCCTTAGGGCCATATACAGTTAATTAAGGCTACTACAGTAACAACAACACAAAAAAAAATAAAATATATATATATATAAAAAATATACCTTAAAGATAAAAATAATTCAATATATAACTAAAAATTTTAAGAAAAAATACAGATAATGCTTAAATTATTATTTCCATAAACAAATAATTAGTGGACTCAGTTTAATCGTTACAAAAAAAAATAAATAAAAAAGGGAAAAAGATTAAATTAAGTTATGAGTTTTGGCATGTTCTTCAAGCTTTCGCCTAAAGACCTGAGGCGAATATGAAAAACATTTTAAGTCTCTGGGTAAAGCATTCCACAATCGTATTACTTCTTCTTTTTACTGTTGACCTTAGTGCCATCTAAGACTTTTTGTGAAAAAAGTCAAAATAACTAAAGGGTCCACCAAATAACTTTTTTTTTTTTGAAAATGCTATAAAAAAAACTACTGAATATTTTCTCAAATTTCTTTTTTTATTTGAAAGTACAATCCTTCCGGTTAATAATGGAAAATAATTTCATTCAAATGGCTGCCTCGGCTGGCCATGCAGTAGCCTACACGATCGGTCCAATTTTTTTTTGGCAAAATCGGCATCTTCTGTAAGTCGATCGCAGGCCCACTTAGTGAAGCGAAAACGCATTGGATGGTCAGTTGGCTTCAACTCCTGAACCAATTGGACTTTGTATGGCGTCATACCAAGGTCTTTATGCAAAATTCGTCTCAATGATGTCTCCGAAATGTTCAATTGTTGAGAACGACGGTAAATTGATGTTGATGGCGCTTCACGCACACTTTCTGCCACAGCAGCAATATTCTCGGGTGTACGCACTGTTTTTGGCTTTTCACGCTTTTGTTTATCTATGAGGATGCCAGTTTCTTTCACTTTTTTCACAAGATAACGAACATACGGAGCTGACGGTGCTTCTCTTCTTCCAAAATCCGTACGCAATTTTCGCACACATTCTGCAACATTACCATGATTTTCAAAGTAATGTCGCAATATTTCCCAGCGTTGTTCAAGCGTATACACAACAATATTCGTTCAGCGGAAGGATAAAACTAATTATCTGTCAAATCAGACATGAGCTAAGTGTTACCATTCACGAAATAAGCACTAGTTGAAAAAAAACGTTAGATGGCGGACCCTTTACAATTATCATATATATGCTGAAAACTTAAAATTTCTGCGGTTGACCAAAATTATTCTAGAAGAAATTTTAAAATATTTTTCGATAAAGAAATATAAGAAAAGTTTTTTAGACAAAACATACCATTTTTACATCTTAAATCGCATGTCGAAACCTTGCTAAAAGAACCCCAAAAAAATTGTTATATGTTAAGTATTCAGCTCTTCAATATGTACCATTTGACCATTTAATGGGACACCCTAATTTGCAATGTGCATTGAATATTGCTTTTTAGAAAAGCTAGACCGTCCAGAATAGGCAGAGTTATAATTATCTGTATTAGTACATTTAACAATTTAGAGATTTGAGAGACTTAAGTTTTATTTAAGTTTTTATTGTATTATTTTATATCTCACAAATTTTAAAGGCTGAATTAAAAATGTTTAAATTTTAACTATTGTACTTTAATACTTACTTTATGTTCCAAAGTTGGAAATTCTAGTTGCAAAATCTAGCTTTTTTAATCCGAATGTCCAGCTTTTTGCAAATGTGTATCTGGCAGCCCAGATTAAATCCTTATATTGTTTGTTATGATTTTTATGCCCAATTTATTTTTTTATTTCACATTTTCACATTTAATCCATATCGCTGGGTGTTCCGGTAGAAGACCGTCCATGCTAGCCAAATGTACTTTTGGTACTTTAAATTTTGTGGGCGTCCTGATCTGCAGAGAATAGGTCATAATCCCTAAGAAAAAACGGCCATAAACCCTAATGAAGATTACTACCACTAATACGGTAAGACATAATCCCCCCTTTTATTTTTTTATATGAAATGTCCCAAAACTTATGAGTTATGCATTACTGGCAGCCTTATGTAAATATGGAGCATAATGGGTTACCTGTATACATACAGGGGGTATGAATAATAAGCCATTACCAGAAGGGAAAAATAATGGCTCTAAAAATAGATTTTGAAAAATATTACGAATTAAAAAAAATACTATTCATTTTTTTTTAAAACATGGTAGAGCCGGCAATCGATACGGTGTCTTCAGAGTAAGAGCCGGCTGCTCTATACCCTAAGCTACCGAGGCATATAACATTAGATAGTTTAAAACATAAATTAATGTTTCTTCTATGTAAATTAGTTTAAGATATACCAAAACTAACACCTTACCTTACAAAAAGACGAATTATAATGAGTCTAAAAATAGATTTCCAGAAAATGTTATATCATTATATTATACCTGGAAGTAATAAGATAAATAGCCTATTATTGTGCACCAATTATGTTTAGTATGAGAGTATTATATTATAAGTTTCGTATTAGTAACCCATTATTTTATTAATTAAGGTAATGCAGAAGGTAATAAGTACTTATTACAAAGTAATGTATAAAATAATAGGTAGTCATTACCGTGTTATTGCTGGGATATTTATGTTGACTAGAAACCTTTGATATTAAACACGAAGTAATATTGAAGCTTAGACTTGTAAAACAAGCTCTAACTTGGGTCCAAGGACATACTGGATTCCAAATGGATACCTGTAAAGGTCATTGCGTTAACTTGAAAACGTATTGACGAATTTTTATGAAATTTGGCAGAAAGATTATGTTACGTAGTATTAGCAAAGCATTTAAGTTAACTTAATATATGTTAAAGCTTAGGTGCGTTTTAGCTTAATTTGGCGTTTTTTAAAAACGAAAATCGCCATATCTCCTTAAGTAAAAGCACAAAAAGTGCAATTTTGGACTGCAGTTATATTTTGGTAACAGGAATAATTTATGCCTAAAGTTATTAATTTTTCTGGATTAGTTTTTAAGATTCGCCCCTATAGGGAACGAAAGAAAATTTGGTAGAACATATTGTTTTTTTTTTTTGCCGAAGGATTGTATATAAATTTCATTGCATAAAAGCATAGGCCTGTTTGAGGGTTTAAAATTTAACTTTTTCTGCAATGTCTAAACATTAACGGATTTTTTTTTGTCATCAACATAGCAACATTATGGAGATCGCAAAATCCAACTTTTACCATTTTTTGTACCACTGTAAAGTACAAAATATTTATATTAAGATGGTGATGCGGATAGTTGTAGCAAGCGAATGGAAACGTTTTTTTTATTTTTCTATTTCAAACAATTGATATGATAACGATTCAAGACTCCCCTCTTTTACGGTTACTAAGCAAATATTTATTGCGACAAAGTACACTCTTCTGTTGATTATACAAATATGAAAAACAACAAGTGGGTTCCATTTGGACCAGTGGAATATTCAAGTCAACGTACATTAGAGTGGCACTTTTTTTCAACTTTCGATTTTTATCAAGTGTACAAAATTTACCCCTTATATCAGAAGCAAGTGTACCGACCATTGATCCTAATTATTTTGGACACGCTGAATATATCTTAATATACAACTTAATATTTATTTTTTTAAATTTTACGAAATTCTAACTATAACGCTTTCTCGCTTCCAACCCGTGAGATGAACACAAGAAAAGACTCCACAAAATATTTTGTAAATTTAGTTTTCTATCGAAATATCTTCATTTCTCATTATGAAACACGCATTTTGAGCATTTATGGCCAATAAAAATTTTTTACACACGAATAGATTCTTTAGTACCTAACGTAGACGGATTTTTAAACTTTTGATTTGCATTAAAATGCTACGAGGGTAATCTCAAAATGAACAAATAACAATCAGAAAAATCGTTGTTTTAGATTAAAAAAAAAAAATAGCAGAAATTTAAAAATGTCACTACAAAACAAACAAAAAAAAGGCACAGTGGCACCCGATTTTCAATATGTTGTTTTGAGAAAAATGCATTTAAAGAAAATACTCGTATCGTTCAAGTAAAATATAGGGCAAGGAGTTTGTTTAACAAGCTGTAATTTTTTTATTTTTATAAATTTTTCTCCAAAATTTTCAGAGAACATAGAAAAAACGCCAAACTATCAAAATATGAAATAAAGAAAAAAATTACAAAACAAAAAAATCTAAAGAGAGTAAACTTTATATTAAATATACAGCATTAACAATAAATTCGTGGGTTTTATCAGTTTTTATTTTACCATTTTCGCACAATTTATCATCCCATTTCGCAATCGATTAAATCATTTTTGAGCATAGGCAAGAAGATAAATCTGACCAATTATTTCGTGTAAAAAAGAAAACATAAAGAAAGTCCGACTCATGGGAAAAACGCGAAATGTGCCTAAAATTTATACGACAGCATAGCGAACAAGGACGACCTATGAGTTTATCTTTTAGTATAATATGTAAATAGCTTAAAAAATAATGTGTACCAAAATTCAACCAAAAAAGTTTATATTTGCGAAAGCTATTTTAACAAACGCTTTCATTACAGAACATGTCTACAAAATTGTTATCTTTTTCTTATACATAGAGTTAAATGTTGAGTATAGAATTTGAAAATCTCTATTTTCTACAGAATTTTTTACGATTTTACTTGACAACAGTTTCAATGCATAGAAAAAGGAAAAACAAATGTTTCTTTAAATGTCTATAGATACGTTTTTTTACTATACGAACATACTAATGAAGCCTTTATTTTAAAATTCATACAAATATGTAAACATTTGTAAAGTAAAATATGGATATATTTTTGTAGACATTCACTGTACTGAAAGTGTTTGATAGAACAACTTTCGCGAATATAAATTTTCTAGACTGAATCTCATGGCTGAATATACATCATAAAGCTATTTGCATATTATACTACTATTATACTTTTTTCTTTTTTACACGAAATAATTGATCAATTGAGTGTTTTTGCTTATCCACAAAAACGCTTTGCTCGATTGCGAAACGGGATAAAAATGTTAAAATTGGTCTCATAAAAAAACCATAACAAAATTAAGAGAAAATATATTATTTTTTTAAATTTATATATAAAAAAACTGCGTTTAAACAGGCAAAGTTTTAATGCAAATTTGCGAAAAATCTCGCCCATAAGCGAAAAACTGGATACTCCGTGTACTTAAGATGTCTATTAAGATTACATTTAGTAGTATTGGCAAAGCATTTAAGTTTAAACAATATATGTTCAAGTTTAGGAGCGTTTTCGCTCAATTTCGCGTTTTTTCGATAAACGCAAATCGCCATAACTTCTTAAGTAAAACCACAAAAACGGTAAATATTGGACTGTAGTTATATCTTGGTAACAGAAACTATTTCTGCTTAAACTTATTAATTTTTAAGGATTTGTTTTTGAGATTCGCTCTAAACCTATTTTGGCCCATATCGCCTAAAACAGGCAACGATAAAGAATTTTGCAGAAGAACTTATTGTTTTCTTTTCGAGACGAGCACTTGGTATGAATTGCATTGCAAAACAGCGTTTTCCCGTTACAGGGTTAATGCTTAGCCAGTGCTAAAACTAGTCAAAATTAAAATAGGTCTTCTTACAGGGTACTTAAACGAAATAACATTTTGCTTAAAGTAAATATTAAACAAATTGGGTCCCTATCCGAATTTAAAGCTTGTCTAGAAAATTTCCAGTAGCCGAGCTTTTTATAACTTGTAAAAATATTTGTTAGATTTAGTAACGAAGTCAAGGAGAAAATATTATTCTTATTTTGTTGGATAGAACTATTGCCACTAACTTTTTGCACTGTTTAAAAATGCATCGTTTAAAAAAAAAGTTCATATATTCTAATTGGAATTTTTTTTAATGGCTAGTTAGTCCACTAAAATTTGTATCCAGGCCAGAAAAGAATGCAAATGTTCTCCTTGCTCCTTACCGAATGAAGGACGATGGCAAGGTACCGCCCCATAAAGTGAATCTCATCCATAGTAGGTGCTCGTATAGGAAAGAGTTCGGAACGATTAGTAAAATAATGATTGAAATATAGAAAGATTTTTTGATTTGATGAAATGGAGACAACAGATATAATAATTATCTACCTCTCGACGATTACTAAACATATCTTTTCCGTATAGCCTGCTTAACTCCAAAGCTAACCAAAGTGATCATCTGTCCCAAATACTGGTACACCTCGTTTTCAATGTTATAGGTACAAAATCTAATAAAAGTAATTTCTTGGAAATAAGATTAAAGAAGGGAATGAATATAAATCATTGATACCACCTATTGAATTACACAGTAAGACAAAATCTTAACTTTTAAAAACTATTAAGTCTATTTATTTCAGGTACGATGATTTAGGGCTTATCTCGAAAACTAACTCATAAAAAAGAAAAGTTTTGGACAAAAATTACTACTCTTACCAAGACCAATAACCGTTGCCCAAAAAATCTGTATCCAATAAAAGATTTTTTGTCCTTTTATTTAAGAAGATATAGTGATTTTGTGCTTTTTGAAAAAAGCGAAATTGGGCGTAAACATATCAAAACCTCTACTAATACTTAATATCTTATGTGTGGCAAAATTTCAAAAAAATCCGTCTATTAGTTTATTAGTTAAGACGATGTACTTTGTCCTTGATATAATCCTTTGTGTCCTTTGACCAAAGTGAATTTTGATTTTTAAGATTTCTCGCTTCCAACTCGTGCACGGCACACGAAAAATTTCTTCGCAAAATGTTTAGTAAATTTAGTTTTCTTAGTATAAAACACTCATTTAACGCATTTGTGGTAAATTTTATTAATGCTAACCTGAGGCAGGTTTACCCGTTAAAGGATTATGAACAGTGCTTTTGGGTTTAGTTTGGCTCAGGATCGTAAAAATTTTTGAAAAAAATCAAAATCGTCATATCGTTTTAAAAAATCGTCAAAACGTCATTAACAATCGTCAAAATGATATATTTTTGTTGTTAAAGCCAAAAAACCTGCAAAAAATATCCGATTTCTATAAATTTTTCAAACCAATTTTTCTTAATTTATTTCCATATAGACTTTCCGCGATTTTGAAAATTTCAAGAACATAGACCTAAAAAGAGATTCTGATAAAGATAATATAAATGCTGTGTTTTTGTCCATTTATTGCTGTATTTCGTATTAAAAAGGGGAAAATAGTAAAAATCGTCAAAATGACGTTAAATCGTCAAATCTTAAATAAGTGGAACCCTTTTCTGCCTTCCTGCAGTAGAGCATTTTATTTTGAACAACGCATCTTAAAATGGAACATAGTGTTAGGGGAAATATTTCTTTATTTTGCAACAAAATGTAACCCAGTAATTTGGTGTAAATGTCCAACAATTTATTAACAAAATTTTGTCATAAAAATCTGAACTAATTCACGATAATTGCGATAATTTTTTTTTTGTAAAGCTCTTAAAAATCGTCAAAATGAAGATAAATCGTCAAACCTGCCAACACTGGTAATGAAGTTTTAAATAAGTGGAGGTTAGTCCCCTTTCCTGCTTTCCTGCAGTAGAGCATTTCATTTTGAACAAGGCATCCTAAAATGGAACATGGTGTCAGGGGAAATATTTCTGTATTTTGCAACAAAATGTAACCCAGTAATTTGGTGTAAATATCCAACAATTTATTAACAAAAGTATGTCATAAAAATCTAAACTAATTCACGATAATTGCGATATTTTTTTTTTTTTTTGTAAAGCTCTTAAAATCGTCAAAATGAAGATAAATCGTCAAACCTGCCAACACTGGTAATGAAGTTTTAAATAAGTGGAGGTTAGTCCCCTTTCCTGCAGTAGAGCATTTCATTTTGAACAACGCATTCTAAAATGGAACATGGTGTCAGGGGAATTCTGTATTTTGCAACAAAATGTAACCCAGTAATTTAGTGTAAATATCCAACAATTTATTAACAAAAGTATGTCATAAAAATCAGCACTAATTCACGATAATTGCGATAATTTTTTTTTTTTTTTTTGTAAAGCTCTTAAAATCTTTGTTATGTTTAAATTGTATGATTATGTCTTAATCGTTGCCTTTTAACTTTCTCAGATATAACTTTGTTGATTGTTTTTTTTTTTCTTTAGTTTGTACATTCATTTTTGTTAGTAAATGAACTCCAGCTGCTTCTGTTGGAGCCGCCGCCACTAAGAATTAGTAACTTTTACGCACAGACAATGTGTGGTCGCCATTGATTTTGAAAAAAAAAACTTACAATTGGAGCCGTGATTCTGGACTTTTAACTTCGCTTATGTTTGGTAAACACGTGAGTGAGTGAGTGTGTATTGTGTGTATGTGTGTAAGAAGACCGCCAACAGTCTGTTGCCGCTAGCTAGCTAGCTGGAAACCAAAGAAAATAAAACAAAAAACCCAATCATCACCACAAAAACACAATACCACACGAGGGCACCGCCACACAAACTCTTCTGCTGTCGCTTCCTTAACAGAACCACACTCAATTACTATAATTTACTTGATTCAGTCAGGGCTACTGATTGAATTTCAAATTGCTCAATTTTATTCGAACACACACAAACACATAATGGCACAAATTTATTCATCCTCCGACTGTCTGACTGACTGACTGACTTGCCTACCCAAATATAAATTCCATTCCTACTTACGTACATATGAATAATATTTTAGCGATACTTTTGTATAGTAACATATACTCCACTCCACTCCATAGCCAATGAAGAAGAATATCTTTTTGTTATCCCGTTGTTGGTCCTGCAAATTTGGTGTACTTTCGCTTCGGGTGGCATTACGAAATTTAAACATTTTGTTTAAGACCACCAGTCATGACAATAACGTTTCAACCCTATGTTGAGTAATTAAGATACACTAAATTGCCCAAAAATAAAACACAAAACCAAATTTAAATGCCATCTAGAAAACACACATGATGTTAAAGATTGAAGATCAGATTTATGGCGCCTTTTACTAGTCGCACACTACTTGCGGTTATTATTTTGAAAAGTTTATCTTCATCAGGAGTTTTGAATTTAGGTTGGATGATAATGAAAGTTTTATTATGATACAATTAATTTTTAAACTCAACACTTTCGTTTCATTTTCTTATGTAAACATTTAAACTTATTTTAGTTTTCTTCATTTTGCACTAAATTATAGACTTCTAAAGTTTATTGTACATACTAGATAGACAAACAGATACAAAACGTCCTTCACACATGGCTACACACACACATGAGTGAATTAAAAGCCTGGTCGTCGGCTGATATATGCAAGACCGCACATTTCTTCAAGTAATCCACATAACATGTACTCCATGATCGAAAAGTACTCGGTGACTCTAACTGTGGATTTATAAGTAATTTAGCGTCATCGTCCTTTATAAGCACTCTTGACAGAGACATGGCTAAAATGAAAAATCTACTACATTCAAAAAAATAAGTTAGTAAAACGTGGTGTGTAATTCAAACAATCATGCCAATAATCATGTTAGGCAAAGTATTTCGAATGCCGGATAGCAAAATGAAGCGTTCTCCCATAAACACAAGTCTTATCTTATCACAAAGCCTGGGTTATGCGCAGATAACAGACACCAACTTAAAAACATCAGTTTCTAGTTGACCCTTCTAATGCAAATGGTACCTAAGAGTACAGTGTCCAATAATTTACCCCGTCAGGATCCTCAAATTCTATCTGCCAAGATACGAGTATCGTATTGATAATACATTGGATAAACAAATTTCGCTAGTACCTAAAGAATTCGGACTCTCTCCACAACCTGCGTTTCTCCCTAACATACAAAATAATTGAGGGCCAATGACAATCTGCACTTTCGCTGCCCTCATGGCCACGTATCCACCCCACTTTAAGCGAATAGCTTTACCAAGTTAAATGAGAGTCCGAATGCACCTTATGACCAGTCCAGAGGACACTTCGTAGGATTAGAGCCTTAGAGCCACCTGATTGTCAAAAAAAAATTAGACAGAAAAAATCTCAGCCTAAAACTTGGAGGGGTATTTGCCCATATGTAGAGCGCTCTGGAACATGGGTCCAAAGACATATGTGTCCATATTTGCCTGTTTTGAGCTATCCTGAAACCCCAGATAAGGTTTCCAAGATCTGTTGGTTCACATAGTGTCAAAGTATCTTTTACCCTTGCGATTGGGTTGTCCATTAATACCCTTGCGATCTCCATGTAACTCCATAGGTATCCAACATTCATATCAAAGAATTCCCGAAACTTGCAACTTCATTGCCATTGCACTGGATTTTTACGCTAGTTTAGTTCGAATACGACTGTACTGAGCGCTCTACTGAACTATGCTGTGCATTGTGTCGAATTTTTGTATATTTTTTTTTTGATTCTCTGATATAATTAGAAATAACTGTTGAACTCTTATAAGGCTCATCAAACTCGTGTGTTGCAGAGTTCTATTTAAAAATGCCATTAACATGGGCCGTCGATATTGAAGAACTCGGTCAAAAGTCACACATAGAAAGCAGATTCCTGCTGAAAACCGAATTAGATCGAATGGATCTGTTGGGACCATCGAATTTTTTGTAAGGCCACCGAAATTCGGTTGTCGCATTTAATTACTATTGTCCCAAATAGTTTTTTCTTGTCACAACTGAAAAATTTAGTTACCACAACTGAACTTTTCGAGTAGCATCAAAATTTAGTTGTCAATACGAATCTGTATTCTCTCTATAAAAGCTATTTGAAGGAAATTAGTCAAAAACTTTTTAATTACTGGCTCACTCGCAAGTAAACTACGCAGTGGTGAATCCGCAGATTTTAATGAAACTTGGATATGTTGTGGAGGACAAAAAAAATTTTAGGCACGTTCTTTATTAGGTCTGCAATCGCAAGTTTAGGGGTTAATAAGTCAGATCAAAAATTACAATATTTTTGTATGAAAACATATCTAAAATTTAAAGAATTCAGATTTTTTTTTGTACGCAGTTCTAAAGTACTTGAGAAAACAAAAATGTTGGTACCCATATTACCTATGCTGTGGGCATAGAGTGGCCACTCATTTGACATAGTTAAAATATGGGTTACAAAAGCTCTTTGGGAAAAGCCGTGTTAAAAACGAACGATTACGAAAATTTAAAAAAGCTCATACACCTCCTCGATAAAAATTACATAAGCATTATTATCGTATATGTTAAGTTGAACTCAACAACAACTTCCCATACAAATGTGATATTCGAAAAAATGTTTTATTAAATAACAAATATGTTAGGACATACCAGTGAAGGCGTCTTTAAAATACCTTTCATTTGATATCAAATTTATTGTATCGTTCTGGCCCCAAACAATTACGTGTCCATCATTTGTTTGTTCTCTACAAACATATCAAAGATTCATTCAAATATGCGAATTCACCACTGTGTAGTTTTCTTGTCAGATACTTTTTGATCATAGTATACTTACATAGTATACGAATCTTGTTATATTTACAAGCCATGATCTTTCATTAGGCTTGTTTTTTATTTCTTTTTTGATTTTGCAAAAGTTTGTGATAGCAATTTAATGAATTTTACTTTAGAATATTTTGTTATTTAGCTTTTGTTTTACAAAAAACAGCTATATACAAATATACTTATTAAGTTTGTGGTGGGCGCACGCGCAACCACCATACCATCACAATAAGATGCTTGAATGCGTTCAATGTTTCGTTCTACCCGCTGTTTTTGGGAGCAGTTTCGATTTGGTGATTTTTTGTGTGAAATCGCAAATGTTGTGATCAGTAAGCATAGCAGCGGAACCAGTGATGCAATTTGAAGTTGTTTGGTTCATTCTTCATGAATTGTTATGCATGGATATTCAAATGACCATAAAAAGGAATTAAGGTCCAGAGACTGCACTAGCTATTTGTACAGCAACACAAAGCAACAAAAATGTTTTAATGCGTTATAAGGGGTATATTTACAAATAACTTGGCAGAGGTTCATATTTTTTTTTTTTTTTTTGCACTTGGTGTTCTGTTGCGAAATAATATATTGTGTTAATGGTACGGCAAACTTCAATCAACGAAGATAACACCCCATTCTTCATAATTCCGATATTCACATACGTACTATTTGAATGACGAAGTACATTGAACATAAAAAACCACACAGGCTATAATTACCTGAGAGATATACTTCCATCGTCTGACAACAACTACGACTGCAGCTACTGATTAACCCAACACAAATACATCCTAACATAATATTGGTAAGATCAGTGTTTCGTCATCTTTCCTAAGAAATAAACACTATTCACAGATCACTTACAAAACAAACATAAGTGCGAAGTCGTCAATTTGAAGTCGGAGTGATGTCGCACGTTTCATTTCGAAAAGTTCTTTATGGGTTACACTTTGAAAAATAATATCATTAGTTTTGATTTGATTAACAAAGAGAACTGTTTTGAAGACAATATGTTGGTATGTTCTGTATTAATATGGGTACTGGGATGGCCCATTTCGACCACTTTGTGGAATTTTCTAGGAGCTTTTAAAAAATTATGATAGAGGGCTTAATTTTACATATATTGGCCAAATCTCAAGACCCTACGACGATTTGAAGATCTTACGGCGAGATCGAATAAGTTGCCGGAATGGGTTCAAGTGGGTTTAGTTTAAGATTGGTCAAAATGGGACATTGGTCATATGGACCCATGAACAAACTATTCGATAGAGATTGGAATTTAGTGGAAAATATATGGAACAATTGGGTGTTGCAGTAAATATGAGTATGGAGGGACTAACAGAAATACACTTACTAGGCGGGATTTAATAACATTACGATACATATTAATAGCCGAGATATCCTATAATCCTACAATCAGTCAATTCCGTCCATCTTGCTCTAGTTTCCCTAACTGATATGTCCTCTTTCACAACGAACAGCTTCACCCAAGAAACCAGAACATCCTTCTATTCAGACTGAATGAAGACGAAACATGCCAAGGGATTCAATAGAGTCCCTTACTAAAGTAGACTTAATCGTATCGGACCCCAGGGATATTAAAGAAGCAGGAGTGTCCCGTCCCTTCTCATTTCCATCAAACTTGATCTAGAGGTACATATTATTATTCGTCACCTAAAATCCAGCAGGTCGTAACTACACTTTTTAGTTTTTTTACAGGAGAGAGAAAAAACATTACAAATAAAAAACTGCTAGAAGTTAAGTATCCAAATTTAAGAAGTATGCTTAAGAAACAAAGACGAATTTGTTTCAGCGAAAAAATTTCATAAAACTATTGTAGTTTTTAAGTAATGTAGTTACGGCCTTTTGTAATCGGTTTTTCTGAAACCAAAAAGCCGTAACTCCAATACAAAAATTTATGCAAAATATAAAACAAACGTTTAAGATAAAAATACTGCTTTTCGAAAATAATTAAAAAGGTTTTTAGTCAACTTATTTATTTTTATCTATTTATTGTGAGTACAAAACGTATTTTAACTATTAAAAATTTTCGAGAAATATTTAAAAAATGAATTAATTTATTCCGAGAAAATAAAATAAAATTGGATTATTTAAACAAAAAACATTGCAAATCATTACATAAAAGGGAAAAAACCTCACTACACGACTTTCTGGTTAAAAAATATATTAAAATGGCAGATACGGCCTTTTGATTTCCGTTAAAAAAATTGGTGTTTTTGGACGTAAACGTGTGGCAAGGTGTATTTTGGTTAACTAAATCGTAATCAATCAAAAATTCAATTTCGAATTTTTCGTTATTTACGGCCTTTTGGATTTTAGGTGACGATATGTAACCTTGTGCAAATGTAGGACAGCTAATCCCAGCGGGTTTTAAAATGTAAATAATTTTCGAAAATTTAAAAAAAATCGTACATAATGTACGAGAGTCATTAATACCTCATTTTAAAGCTACTTAAATTGTGATTTTACTGGTATACAGAAATTATGCACTTCTCCACGGCAAAATGCATTGTTTGTTTTAAAACCCGCAATTCAAAAGTCTGTTTTTTTTAAATCCAAAATCCATATATGGAACTCTTACGGTATACTGAGTTATGAATAAAAATGTGAAAAAAATTTAACTAATAATAACTCATGAACATGCAGGAGTACCACATAGGGATTCGGTAAAGTTATAGAAGATTCATTTATAATTAACATATATTTTTTTGGAAAACCAGGTTTTTAAAATACAGCGGTTTGAACCACGGATTTTGAAAAAAGAGCATTTTGCCGTCAAGAAGTGGATTTTTTTTTTGTATACCGGTAAAACCACGATTTAATGACTCTTAAGCTGTTAAAAAGATATGGGCAATTACTACTTTTATAATACTTTTATTTATTTTTTTTCAACAAATTATTTTTTGTATGTATATCTTTTTTTCTACTATATTAAGTTCTTTTACAGATTTTTATAAATAGCTTTGGATCTAATGGGTCCGCCATCTAACGTTTTTTTTCAACTAGTGCTTATTTCGTGAATGGTAACACTTAGCTCATGTCTGATTTGACAGATAATTAGTTTTATCCTTCCGCTGAACGAATATGGTCCGTATGTTCGTTATCTTGTGAAAAAAGTGAAAGAAACTGGCATCCTCATCGATAAACCAAAGCGTGAAAAGCCAAAAACAGTGCGTACACCCGAGAATATTGCTGCTGTGGCAGAAAGTGTGCATGAAGCTCCATCAACATCAATTCACTGTCCTTCTCAACAATTGAACATTTCGGAGACATCATTGAGGCGAATTTTGCATAAAGACCTTGGTATGACGCCATAGAAAGTCCAATTGGTTCAGGAGTTCAAAAAAAAAAAAGTTATTTGGCGGACCCTTTAGTTCCACATAAGGATTCGGATAATAATTAACATATAGTTTTTAGAAAATTTAAAAAAACAATTTTTTTTAATACTACACCGCGGATTTTGAAAAAAATACATTTTACTATAAACAAATTTTTTATTTTTTTTGTTAAAAGCACGAAAACAGTGGCTTTAAAATGAAGTATCAATGAAACACGTAGCTTTAAAAGATATGGACTTATGGATTATGTAAATTTTCGTTTTTTTCATATTTTAAAACGCGTTATATCCACAACCGTTAGAACAAAACTTATACGATGACATATCTATATGATACCTACATTACATACCAAGTTCGGTTAAAATTGAAGATGGTAGAGGTCGAAAATTGGCTATTTTTGATGGTTTCATATGGAATGAGTAATTTATTACACCGGTTAAGAAAACTAAAGCAACTGAATGATTCTTTCGACACTTGAATAATGAGATTTATCACACGGATATTACCGTAAAATCGCATGCTCAGAACATCAAGAGTATCCGAATCCTCAGCAAGAAAACATTATTGATTCCAAGGCGCTATGGGTCAACATGCAACATTGTGCATTAAAATCGAACCAGTTCACACGTACCAACTCGGAAATTGTCGAAAAGTCATAATTGAATGTATTATTCAATATAATTTTGCATCCAACCTTCTCAAGGCGTTGCCTACGATCGAACGACATGTAAACAATGTTTTCTAAGAAACCTTGAGAGAAGTCATTACCGATACTAAACGTTATTAATTTTAATAATAGTGATCGAACGCCTAGGAACTACTCATAGCAACCAATTTACTTTCACTAAGCCCGTGAATGGACAGACTCCAATGTTCCCTTCGTTGGTCGTAGAACGAGTTTTACAAAAGCCATAATGTCGAGTACTAATAAGTGAATTGGTAATACAGATAATTAACAAGATAGTAGTTAACCATGATCTCCATTACTTTCGAGAGCGGAAAGCATATGGTAATTTTGAGGTAGTTTTACGGTTATTAGTCGCATACTTTTTGGGGATTGGTTGAACATTGGCCACCTTCCAGCTCAAAATGAAGGCACCTGCACGGTACAAAGAGCAAAAAGGTTAGCCAATGGACGAGTTAGCATCAAAGAGCACTGTTTTAGTATCAGTGCTGGTATGCTATCCGATCCGGTGACTTGTTTACTTTGAGATCCGCAAGAGCCCGTTGAACGGCACGAGCTTCAAAGAATATCTTTGTCATAGTAAAGAATTATCGTTTGAGTATGACTTTTATTTTATGATTTTAGGTTATTTGATAAAATAAAATTTACTGAAATAGTTTACATTTGATGAAGTTAATGATTGAGTTAAAAACTGGAATAAGACGATCTTAAGAATTGTTTATACTGCTGAAGACTTTCATATATTTTTTAATGATATTCAAGTATATTAAAATCTTTTTTGTCACTTCCAAAAATTTTTTAGACTTCATTTGAAAATAATTATTTACCAACGGAAAAATTCAAATCAATTTATAAGCCCATTAAACCATAAAATAGTTTCAAGTGTAAAAAATTTAAGATAAATATCAAAACACATCACAATTACCTGTCCTAAACAGCAGCGGCAAATGTCAAAAACTCAACACATTACTAACCATTGAAATGATTGTGCTTCGGCTTCGGCCACAACCCTAAACTTGGGTGGCATACGAATTTTATTTCTTATTTTAAAAATTTTATTTTAACCATTTCAATCAATGACGAACTAAAAAACCATGTTCTACACAGCAGAAAGTGTGTGTTGGTATTACAATTTATCTGCAGATATACAAACATACCAAAAAACATCCATATTCGAGCGATGGACAAAACAATACATCTTCAATCTTTATTGTTGTTGTACCGTTCCATTTATGTTGTTTAGTGGTTGGTTAGTTGGTTGGTAGGTAGGTAGATATACCTCACACGTTGACACAAAAGAAATTAATCATTGGAGCATCTTTGTTGAAGGTCTACCAGAGTAAAAAAAATTATGTATGGTCTTAGGTTTTTTTCATCTTAAAACATATTATAATTTATGATTATATATGGTATCATGCTTATACATATATTATTATATATTTCTTTTGTGCTAACATATATAACGATATATTGTTAAGTATTAAACTCTATATAATAAGATATTAAGCATATCGCTCATTTACTGCAAGATTGACATAACTCAAAAAGCACGATTTTGCAGAAAACGAGTTTAAAGTTTTCAATCCATATCTGCCTCGCTTAACCCTTTCTCTATTTATTTGGTCTCGTTTTTTTATAAATAATGGGTTTTAATGCATTTTTCTCTTAGCGAGAGTTGTGTGCGAATTCGCTAATTATCGAGAGACCCGTGAGTAGTACAGTTTCTCTATGAAATATATACTCTTTGCACCCACTTTAAAGAAAAAATAAAATATATTATCCTCTATCTCGAAGAGTAAACATGATATTAACATGAAATATTTACACAATATAAAGCATTACATTACTAATAAAGGGTCCGGCATCTAACGTTTTTTTTTTTCAACTAGTGCTTATTTCGTGAATGGTAACACTTAGCTCATGTCTGATTTGACAGATAATTAGTTTTATCCTTCCGCTGAACGAATATGGTTGTGTATACACTTGAACAACGCTGGGAAATATTCCGACATTACTTTGAAAATCATGGTAATGTTGCAGAATGTGTGCCGATACACCCAAAACGAGTCACTGCTTGGTGCGAATTCTTCGAAAATGAGCAAGGAGTGACCGTTACAGTCAATGGCGATCGTTATCGGGCCATGTTGAACGAATTTTTGTTCACAAAAATTGAAGAGGAGGAAATACAGCAGCACACAATCGATAATGTGCTTAAAAATTGGACCGATCGTGTAGGCTACTGCATGGCCAGCCGAGGCAGCCATTTGAATGAAATTAATTTCCATTATTAACCGGAAGGATTGTACTTTCAAATAAAAAAAGAAATTTGAGAAAATATTCAATAGTTTTTTTTTTATAGCATTTTCAAAAAAAAAAGTTATTTGGCGGACTCTTTATATCTGCATCATTAACTCAAAAATCGCATTTTTTGACTTATGACAGTCTTGAAGTAAATGGGCGATATATGCTATGCGCAATAAGATATGACAGATCTATTGTCATATATAATAATATATTCTTTTATATATAACACAATATATATAACACATAGATGGTGACATATAGGCTATATAATTTATGATATAATAATATATGCTGGCTTATAAAAAATATTTTTGTGTGTTATATAATTGATATGCTTTTATATGAGGCCATATTAATAATGCAATTCAAGATATAATTATATATGACATTAAGATTAACAATTTACTTTTTCTCCGGGAGACGCGCTAGCAGATTAATGCATAAATCATCATTCTAGGTGACCGTTAAGGGGTTGAAATTTAAGTTGAAAGAGGGCCTTTTTAGCCGTGTTTTTATAGCAAAATGTACAAATAACGGGATAGAGATATTTCAGAAAGTAGGAGGAGTCTTTCCAAGATTAGGGTCTCTATTTCTTCTCCGGAAGACGCTCTAGCAGATGAATGTATAATTTATTTTGGATTGGGTTGGATTCGATTGGGGCACTCTAAATGGTTCAAAGTGGAATTTTTCAAAATTTGACCCTACGGGTCAAAAGTCGGGACTTCAGAATTCGTTTTAGAGGTATGGTTCCTTCGGCAAAGTTTCTTATTTTGATTCCTAGAATAGGATTTTCCTTGAACGTTGAGCGATTTTTTGCCTCCATATAAATCGACCCGGCCTATTATATATGGTCCAATATCATTAATATTTTCCATGAGTATAAGACATAATTAAATATTTTTGTATATAACCCAATATCATCCCATTATATAACCCATTATCATACATATATAGGCGGAGATGTCCAAATTGTGTTTCTTAACATTTTTTTTTAATATTTTTATTAAAAATAATATTTGTATGTCATGGTATACAAGTAAATCCAATTTAATCTCAAAATATCTCATTCTATCCACCAAAAATTACTTATCTTTTTGAATCTTATTAAATCCAAGTAGATTTAAATTCATTCCACGGGATATTTTGGGATCCATCAGGATCTTAAATTATATATTTTTGCATACCCAAATTTTGAGATACATTTTGATCTAACTTTATCCGGTAATATATTTGAGGGATTTAAACGGATACCACAATTTTCAGATAAACTAGGATAATTATTAATCTATATCAAATGAGATCTGATTTTGTATGTGAGAGGTAACTTTTTTTTTTTGCTTGGGTATATACAAAATTTCTTAAACCAAAAATTGATGTTTGTAGTACAAACAGTAAGTCAAACTTGAGGAAGGAGAGGAAAATAACAACAGCAGCACTTTATAGAAACATTTAAAAAGAAAGTCAACAAATATTTGGTAATCGTGTATCTGGGTAATTTTCAAATTATCCTGAACAATACAAAGCCATAGAGACCGTATCGACTCTTAAAAAATCGACAGTGCAACTAATAGTACGTATACTAGACATCTATCGGATCATGCCGTTGAATTGAGTAAAACGTATGAAATTGATAAATTATGTAGAAACAAGTGTTATAAGTTAAAATATGGATTATAATCTTAATCTGGCTCTTGACTGATTTCAATTGAATAATTTGGTTGTTAATGTCAAGAAGAGCAAGGCAATGGTTTTCACTGATCGTAAAGCGGGAGTAACAATAAGAATGAACTCCAAAAAATAAAATATGAACTAAAGGTAAGTTTACACCTTGACTGAAATCATATAAAACCAAACAATCGATTTCCTCCACCCCTTCTGATTTCAACCAAACTTGGTATAGAAGATGTGCATCATAAAACTACAATTTACATAATAATGACCAAAGAAGACAAAAATGCCATTTTTGCTTTTTTGCCTTTTTTTGGCCATTTCTAATTATATTAGCACATTTTTGCCATTTTCCGCATCATAGTGCTTTTTTGCCATTTACCACCATTTTTGCCAAAAAAAAAGTGCTTTATTTGTTTGTATGCGTTTTTTGGTTTAAAAAAATCATATGTGGGAACACTGTACTACCTTTTTTGCAACTCTGTTTTAATTTAAAGAAAATATTGGTGCTTTAAATATTTTGAAACAAAACCTAGTAGGCCGTTGTGAAACAAGAAAGGAAACCAAAAAACTTAAAAAATATGCCAAAAGAAAAAAACAATAGAATTTTTTTGTTAAAATTGGTGCAATCTTTTAAAGGGGTTTTAAAGATTGAAGAAGATTGGCTCTTTTGTAATATTTGCTGCTGTAAAGTGAATAGTTTAATAAAGTATAATGTTGAACAACATATTAGAAGTGGTAAACACCAACTGGCGGCTTCTAAACAAGAAATCCGGCCACAAAAACTAATCACGGAATATCCTGTGAACATGATTACCACAATGTTTCATAAGGATCTTTGCAAAGCCCTACTTGTATCCAACATATCAATCAAAAAAATTAGCTGCCCTAGCTTCAAAAATTTTCTTGAAAAATATTCGAATTTACCAGTTCCCTCTGAATCCAGTATTCGTAATAAATACATTCCGGAACTGTACAAGGAATCTATAGACCAAATGCGTGAAAAAGCCAAAGACAAATACATTTGGATTTCTGTTGATGAAACTACCGATAGCGAGCAGAGATATGTTGCTAATTTTATTTTCGGTATCTTGGAAAATTCTGGCGAGAATATATCTTATTTATTTAATATGGATGTCCTGGAAACTGTTAATGGTGCTTCAATTGCAGCATTTTGAAATGATTCGTTACAAATATTATGGCCTGATGGTAAATTGCGAACTAATTCACTTCGACTTAAATTAAATATTTTTTTTTTTAATATTTGTGTAGGCATAAAATACAATAAAGTGCTTCTGGTTTTAACGGACGCAGCCGCATATATGCTTAGTGGAATCAATTCTCTTAAAGGAATGTATCCCAAGATGCTACACTTGACATGCTTTGCTCATTTCATACATCGAGTTGCAGACTTCATTCGATTGAATTTTAAAGACGTTAATAAACTTGTATCCAGTGTAAAAAATATTTTTTAAAAGTTAATAGTACTTTCGACAATTACACACATCAAATTTATAAAATAATATATTACAGGCACCACGAAGAAAGCAACTATTTTTAAAAATGTTTCCTGAGTTGGAACTTCCGCCGGCTCCATGTCCTACTCGTTGGGGTACATGGCTAGAGGCGGCAATGTACTACGCGGAACACCTTGAAGAAGTAAAAGCAGTTGTTTCCGAACTTAATAGTGAAGAAGCCGATTCCACTATACAAGCTCAGCAAATAGTTGAAAAATTGAATTAAATTCCCAGCTTGTATTTATAAAAAACAATTTTGCCAATATTTTAGTTGCCTTAAAAAAACTACAAACAGTTGGATTATCAATATCTGAAAGCATAAATACTGTATCAAGTGTTTACGAAGGTTTAGAGAAGCTGAATAATAAAAAATTTGCAAAGAAATTTGATGCAGTTTTAAAAAGGAATCCAGGATATCAACAGTTTTTGGAAATTAACGAGATTTTGGAATCAGGAACCGTTCCAAAGGATGAATATGTGAAAAGCTTGTCATCGAATGAAATTTTAAAATTTAAATTTGCCCCATCAACGTCTGTCGATGTCGAAAGAATATTTTCCATGTACAAAAATCTTTTGACAGAACGACGTAAAAAACTAAAATTTGAAAATATAAAAGCTCATATGATAGTGTATTGCAATAAGTTTGATTGTATCGAAGAATTAGAATTAATTCAATTAAAAAATAAAACACATAAATCTTGGGAAAAAATTACCAATATTAATGTTTTTATTATTGTACAACAACAACTCTTAATTTTGTGTAATAATTCAAACTTTGGTGTTGTTATTTAAAATAATAACAACGAAAATTCGTTTAAATGTCTATATTCGAATGTGAAAAATAATAAGGACAATACGCAAATTGTACGAAAGTTCAAATAATCCTGGCAAAATTTGCTGTAAATATAGGTATGGTGATTGTCTTTAATAGATAGACCTAGTTTTGTATTTATCATAATTGCACCAAGTTTAGAGCTACACTCACAAGAACTTTTCCATAAAAGTTTAACAGTTATTTAAGAAAATAATCCGTAAAGTTGTTTCAATTGAATATGTAGTTATATTACCAAAGAAATATATTTTTAACTTTTCTGTCTTTTATTCAATAAACAAACGGACTTTCGGTATTTGATTAAATATTTAGTTAAAATTTTCTATTTAAAACAAAAAGTTGTTGTATTATATGGAGTATTGAAATAAACGAAAAAATCTATTGTTTTTACCGATTTTGTTAATTAATTTTTTAACAGTTGAAAATAAACTAAAAAATTGTTTTAAACGAAAAGTAAGTAGTTCTTGGTCCTGAACCATTCTGTGGAATACCTGCGGGGTATGTTAGGGAAAGGCTCAGGGCATGGAGAGAGTCTGAATTATCTGGTTACTAGGAAAACTCTCCTGGTTAGCGCCAGGCTAAAAGATTGATCTCTTTTTCCAGTAGGGGGTCGAGGCGACTCTTGTCGCTTGAAAGGGGGGGTTTGAGGACCCTGGCGTCGTACTTAACTGGACACTAATCTCAGATACCATCTGCACAAGAAGGGTCAATCGGACACGGATATGTGTAGGTTTTGCGAGATGGTGTCTGAGACCTCGGAGCATGTTCTCTGCGAATGTCCCAGGCTTTGTGATAGGAGACTTAGGTTTCTAGGTGATCGCTTCATTTCGCCTTCCGACATCGCGAACAGTTTGCCTAATAGGATAATTGGCTTTATAGGTAGCTTGAATCTGTATGTAACTTTAGGCAGCACAAAAGACCTACATTGGTCGCGGTGCATAGTGCCTTCTGATCTAATCTAAGTAGTTATTTTGTTAAGGGATTTTCAATTAATTTAATGTGTTTATTCAGTAGTCTTTACGGAAAAAATATTATGAGTGTAGGATTCAAAAAAGTTTGGGATATGAAAAATCGGTAAAAATTTCGAAATATATGTAATTTTTAGTAGTTTGATATTCCAAACAACTTTTTTGAGCTGTTTTTCAATTCTAAGACAAATAAAAGAAGACTTGATCACGTTTGAATCCTTAAAAAGCAGACGTACCTACAGAATCGTTTAGTTTGATTATTAAGGATTTCCAAGTAATATCGGGATTTTTAGTGGACTGCACTTAAAAGTGCTCATGTTTAGTTAACTGACGCCATCAATGTTTTAATTTTATCACTACAACCAGAAATGTCAGATGCCGATAATAAATATTCGCATATTCTTAATTGTACTAAGCTATTAAAATAGTTTGAAACTAAAAAAAAAATGATGAAGTAAAAATAAGATTTAAATGCAATGAACATTATAAATTTCATACTTTTGTGATCATAAAAACAACAATCATAAGTCATTTGATCGTTTCTTGTTCTTGTACACTGACCTGAACTTTTCCATAAAAGTTCAACAGTTATTTAAAAAGTTAATCGGTAAAGTTGTTTCAATGGAATATACAGTTAAATTACCAAAGAAATATAATTTGTTCTTGAGGTAAAATAAGATAACTAATAACTTTAGTTAAATTACTGATGTAAACGATAACAACAGAAAAAATTAGCTCAACTGAATAAGAAACCGTTTAGCAGACTTTGAACTTTTTTATGCGTTGAATTGTTAAATTTATGTAAATTCTCGTTTGAAATGTCATTTCGTATCCTTAATACTGGGAAATAGTAAGAAGAGATGGTGAACGTGTGAATAAGCCCCTAATTACAATTAAAATAAGTAGAAGCAAGTGTTAAAATTTAAAAAAAAATGTAATGTTTTAAAATTGATTAAATTTTTAGTGGTTGTTTTCAGTTTCAAATAAAAATATTGTATTGTAAAATTAAAAGATATGTTAATAAATCCAAAAACCCCCTCGAATGATTTTTTTGCACGACAATCATGCATGAATAATTTTTTTGTTATTATTCATTTCTCGCGCATGCCATTAATATGTTTTTTTGCTTAAGATCACTCATTTGCGTTAAATTGTTTTATTTTTTATATAGTACAGGGCCGGCAAAACTATGACAAGCGGGCCACTAGTGGTACGCGGCGTCATTTTCGATGGCACACGTAGTTTTCTTAATTATTTAAAAAAATCTGTTTTAATTTAATTCTTTCAATTTTAACCCATTTCAGAATGCAGTTTCTTTAAAGCAACACCTACCTTTAAGGCGCTACAATTTTAGATAGGATGGAGATATAAATAATATCGCAGTAAAAACCATTTTATAACCTGAGGTCTTGACTATACAAATGATTTTAAACAATTTTTAAAACTATTGTCCCATGGGTGCAACAAATTAAAAAAAATTAAATTTTTTAAATTCTTTTGTAGCCCTTTTTTGAAAAATTATTTATTTACAGAAGGAATATCGGTGCTTAGGCCAACTGCGGAGCTCGTCGACAATTCATTGGCCCTGAACCCTTCTGTGGCGTACCCAATAGGTATGTCAGAGAGAGGCTCAGAAGATGGAGGGAGTTGGAGTTTGGGGCCTATTGGGCCAGATCGCCTGGGCAGAGACAGGTGAGGCTGTTTATATCTCCCTCTGGGGAGAGGTCGCGAAAAATCTTGTCTATGACGAGGGGCGAACTAAGGACAGTGACGGGTTACCTCACGGGACACTGTGGCCTTAGGTATCAATTGTACAAGATGGGACGAGCCTCTACGGATACGTACAGGTTTTGTGAATTGGAACCCGAGACCTCAGAGAATGTTCTCTGCAAGTGTCCGAGGCTCTCCGACAGGAGGATGCGTTATTTTGGTGGTCGAATAGTGACGCAATCGGACGTTTGAAATTGTTTACCTTGTAGGATAGTTGGCTTCGTAGGGAGCCTGAACCTATAGGGTGTATTCGTTGGCAGCACAAAATACCAACTTCTGTTCGCGGTGCATAGTGCCGCTCTAGTCTAATCTAATCTAAGACCGGTACTATAAAAGTTATATACTAATTTGTTTAGGGACATATAGATAAATTTTTTGAAAGACAAAAATTTGTTATGCAGCATATACTACACACAGAAAAACATTTTGCTATTTGCCAAATGAAATTCGGTTACTGCGACTCAAATTCGGTTATTACGAATTTCAGTTGGTTGGTAAACATTAGTTTGCACAACAAAATTCTGTTAATTCAACTGAATTTTAGTTGCAACACTCAAAATATTCAGAAATCTAATGTTCATATCGTTGTACTAACTGAATTTATAAGTTGTAACCATTAATATACATTATTATACACTTTTCAATGCGGTTAGCACTTTATTTCTCTGTGTGTATTTATGTACAATAAAAAGATCGGATCAAAAACTGTTCGATCTCGTATTATCATAAATATGTAGAAAGTAACTCCATTTATTTTTTTAATATGAAAAATTAGCTACTTTCTTCAAAAGAAAATAAAAAATTATAAAAATTGATTTGATTTACTAAAAACACCAACATTTTTAAAAAAATTTAAAAAATCGGGGAAGTCCGATAGATCTATTTGTGTATTATATAATAGATATTTGCTTTAACATTGAATAAAAATTATAATTTTAAAAAATCTTAACCCGTTATATATGTAACCCAAATTGGAATTTAAATTGCGAGTATATAAAGACTTCAGAAAAAGCTTATTGTGACACCATTACATTTTTCTACCAAATCTCGTCGAAAAATACCAACGGGATCGATGAGCGGTATAAAATGGGTTAAATATTTATCATTGATACAAAAATGTGTACTTTAAATCGATTATGGTGAAATTTTTCATAAAGATTGTAAATGAGCTTTTAAAGTTATTAAAAAAGTGGGGAGTTCCTTTTTACAAAACTACAACTAGTAACCCAAAAATCATTTTATCAGAAATCAAGGCGCCAGAAGCTTGAAATGTTAGATGTACGGAACTATTTCTGAAGAAAAACACTCAGTTTTCAACAGTTTTATAGAAGTTGTTATTTTATTTCAGAAATTATCAATTTTATTTCAGTTTTATTTATTGCAACTATTTATTTCAACTATCTAGTATCAATTGCACTTAAGTTTTATCAATTGTATTTCAGAAAATATAAATTGAATTTATCAATTGCTTTTGAAAAATCATTAATTGTATTTGAGATTTAACAATTGAACAGTTCATGCGAATAAGGACGAATAGACCACTTTTTCGCAAACACGTTTTTTTTGCATAAATGCATTTTAGTAGCAGAACCCTACAATCCTATGCAGAAATTTTGGGGAAATTTAGACTTTTAAGGCTAAAAAATGACTTTGAAAGTGCAATAATTCGTATATTTTTATATTTTTGTTTAAATTGGGAATGAACTAACGCACAATTTTGATTAAATACAACACAAAAACATACAAAAATTTTACTTTCGGTAACAATGTGTTAAAAGAGCATTACGAGGAACAAACCACACTTATTATATTGGCAAAAAATTTTACCGTTCTTGAGTTATAAGACTTTAAAGTGTGGAAAGCAAAAAGGGCGAATATCCATCCTTAAAAAAATATTATATAAAAATTATTTAGCTGCGAGTTTAAAATTGATATTAGCTAAAATTTAAAATTGTACACAGAAAAAACAATCTTAGCACATACAAACAAATTAACCAGATTTGCGAAAAAAAAATCTTCAGTGTTACCGCGTAATTAAGATCATATAACCACGAATACATGGTCTAAGCATATTTTAACCGTCTGTTGAATTATTTTATTTCGGAAATCAAATCTCTAAACATATTTTATAGTTACTTTCCTTCGATACCCTACCTACAAATATTTGGTAATGTTGTTTTGATATAAAGTATGGAAATAAAAATTCTTTTATGATTCATTGAAATATATAAAAACTGACAACTGAAGTCTCCCTAGTGGCACCCGCGGATCTTTATGGAATTGGTTTTATTTTGTAGAGCAGAAAAAATAAAGGGAACGTATTTTTTTTCAGCGGCCCAAATTCATATTTAGGGTGTAAAAAGGAGGGGGGAAGACAAGGCCATTTTTTGCATCAAATGGCAGGAATATTAAAAAAAAATTAACAAAAAAAATTTTTTTTTGCATGTCCTTGCAATCCTTAAAAAGTGTATCCTTGAAGTCCTTAAAGTGTTACAAACAAATACCAACCATAGTTCGTCAAGTTTTGCAAGTCTCATGAAAATGTAGTCAAAATCTGTGCAAAATAACACATTTTTATTCAAATTTCAATACATTTTTTTGGATATTCGCCCTTTTTCCATTTAAGCAAAAATTGAAGTCCAATTGTATTTAACAATTGTATTTTAAAAAATATCAATTGTACATTTCAGGAATTTTTAATTGTATTTAATAGGTTCTTAATTGTTTTTCAGAAATGATCAATTGTTTTTCAGAAATTATGAATTATATAATGTTAAAAATATATTCTAAATTTATTAAAGTATAGATTACACAGGCCAACAAATGTTTAACCCTGAGACTCTGAATCCGAATCTGAACTCAGAATTTGCCCATCAGATCAGAGATATCTTGGCCTAAAGTTTGAAAAACCCTCGTTTTTCGAGACGTTATAGCGAAAAACGTCTCGAAAAAACAGGGTTTTGCTATATTCATGGTATTTTCGGTATGAATGCAAACAAAATCGATTTTTCTCTACATTTCGCCTTTATTTTACGACAACCTTATAAGAATCTTAAAGTCATAAATTTTCCCATAAAAATGCTGTTTGAATTGTTTGCTATCTCTCTATTTGCTGAGATATCGTCCGTTGAAATTTATTAATTTAGCCGAACCCAGAGTCACGAAACGAGGACATGGCGGTATTGACTCCATTTTTGATTTTTTTTTTAAAGATTTTTGTAGTTTTTTATATTTTTTTTAATATTTTTTAATTTGTTATATTTTTTATGTGTTTTTTTATATTTTGTGTGTTTTTTTAAGATCTTTGTAATTTTGACTTTATTTTTTTAAGTGTTTTCAATTTTGTATATTTTTTTGTGTGTTTCCAATTATTTTTTTTTTTTTTAATTTTTTAATTTTTTATATTTTTTCATATTTTTTGTGGTTTTTTTTTTTTATATAATTTTGACTTAATTTTTTTAAGTGGTTATTATTTTTTCTATTTTGTGGTGTTTTTTTATATTTTATGTGCTTTTATTTATAATGTTGACTCCAATTTTGTTTTTTAAGATTTTATAATTTTTTATATTTTTTGTATTTTTTTAAAATACTGTTTTTGTGTTTTTTTTTAAAAATATTGTTTTTTTTAAATTTTTTTTTATTTTTAAAAACAAAAATACTAAGAAGACAAAAATGGAACAAAATTTATAATCAATAGGTTTTTTCTTAAAGTTTTGCCTATTCTGAAGGCTCTAGCTTTTCTGATAAAATCTTTAGCCAGATCGAAATACATGTAAAATGAAATGGAATCTAGCTAATATGTTTGACTTGCTTTAGGCCGGTTAAAAATTAAAAATGACAAAAAATATAAAAACAAAAAACTAATAAAAGTGTAAAAAAGATTAATCATTTTGAAATCACCACAAACAAGCCACTTATTATCGTTGCATTTTATCTTTTTTAGGAGGAATTTAAAAGTGTCATACGATTCTTTTAGTACAGTTGAATGGACAATAGGAACAGACGCGTATACACCCTATGGGGAATGGGATCGGTTCTGCGTGTGCCACAGGATCGGTCCCTTCGTGCCAGAGACCGGTCCTCTGCTAAACCATACCCTATGTAAACAACTGGCAACTTTAACATTGGCTTGTCATAGGAGGGGGTCATTTGTCCTGCTTTAAACCACATAGTGGCATGCCACAGGACTAACCAAAGATGGGCATACCAAGAGACTGTCGCAAAAGGGGCCATGTCGTATAAAATAAACGAAAACTAAACAGCTTCCAATAGGTAAAATTCTGGCCAACTGGCTTTTTCTTCTTAATAAGCATTCTGGTTAAGTGGTATGTCCTCCCTTTACCAGTCACAGGGTTGGTAATTTTAGGACAATTGACACTGCTTAACCCACTTCAGCATTAAATTATACCAGTCCTGTGATAAGTCCTTCTTTAACCAGTCACTTTTAGGTCAATTGACTCCTCGTTCCCCATAGGGCATTAACGTTATGACGAAACACAGCTTTTAGACTTGTTGTAAAAGAATCTACGAAGAGTCGCCAGTCTTTAGGATTTGACATCATTAGAATATACTAATTCATTTTCACTAGAAAAATATTTTGGAAACTCCTGTTCACTATTACTGTAAATTGATACTTTTGTTTCACCCAACAATTAATTCTATAAAAATATTTTAAGTGCTGTATTTTTATCAATATAGGTCACTCTGTCCATATCAAAATTTCCACAAATATAACAAAATTTACCAACTTTATCATGGCAAGGGTAATTGTTTCTATGAGTTATCGTAAGTCTTATAAATACGATATAAACCCTTAGTCGAAATTAATATCTTAAACCATAAAATTATAAAACAAACTATATTATCAGCTTACGCACTATAAAAGATTTTTTTTAATTTTATTTTAATTTAAAATTTTTGCCAAAAAAAATGTAATCAACAACGCGAAAACAAAATTCCGTTATGTTTTTTTATTAATAAATTGCAAATTAATATTTAATGGTGCGCCCCGGTGGGCTAGTTGGTAGCGTTCTGGCTTATCAGTGCGGGGGTAGTGGGTTCGATTCCCACCAGAGGCACTGGTAGTAGCTAGTGCTCGGTTAGGGTAATAGTATATAATTTGTAATTATATGATTATTAATTAATAATAAAAAAAAAAATAGTTAATGACATAGAACATTTATTTAACGAAGCTAAAGCTTATACATTATTAGCATTTATACGTCGTAATTCTGCTAATCTTTTTGATTGTTCCACAAAAAAAGTTTTGCTTGGTTCTTTTGTAAGATCTAGGCTCGAATATGCATCATTTATTTGGAGCCCTGTAGCGGATATCCATATTAATCGTATTGAGAAAATTCAAATTAAATTTTTAAAATTTGCTCTCCCATTCCTAAATGTTAATGTTAATCAATCTCCTTTTGATCCTACATTTTCTGTTCCATCCTATGAGGATAAATGTGAATTTATTTTCATTAAAACTTTGGAAACACGTAGGACCATTTTTGCCTTAAATTTTTTACATGGTATTATTTGTGGTGTAGTTGATTGCCCAGAATTAATGCATTTAATCAAATTATATGTTTCTTCTAGATCGTTAAGAGTTAGAGATAAGTTCTTTTATATTGATATACATAGAACTAATTATGCGTTAAATGCACCTCTTACTAGAGTTTTGAGATTGTTTAATAAATATTGTAATCAATTAGATATAAGTGTTAACCACTATCAATTTAAAACTGTATTAAATAATATAAAGGGTGGTTAAATTTCAAGGGCCGATGTTGATTTTGAATAAAACACAAACTATTTAGGAAATTATTGTAATTTTATTTTATTATGATATATTGGTATTACTCAATTATGTATGGAACAAAATATCGGCCAAATGGGAGCCGCGACCACGGCGGCACACCTCCATCCGATAGTCCAAATTTTCGATGACGCTGAGGCATAATGGAGGTTCTATGCCGTTAATGTGCCGAATTATCTCATCCTTTAGCTCTTGAATTGTTGCTGGCTTATCGACGTACACCTTTTCTTTCAAATAACCCCAAAGAAAAAAGTCCAACGGTGTCAAATCACATGATCTTGGCGGCCAATTGACATCGCCATTACGTGAGATAACACGGCCATTGAATTTGTTGCGCAAAAGAGCCATTGTTTCGTTAGCTGTGTGGCAAGTGGCACCGTCCTGCTGAAACCACATATCGTCCACATCCATATCTTCCAATTCGGGCCATAAAAAGTTCGTTATCATCTCACGATAGCGAACACCATTCACAGTAACTGCCTGACCGGCCTCATTTTGGAAAAAATACGGCCCGATGATGAAGCCAGCCCATAAACCGCACCAAACAGTCACTCTTTGTGGGTGCATTGGTTTTTCGACAATCACTCTTGGATTCTCATTCGCCCAAATGCGGCAATTCTGTTTATTGACGAATCCACTGCGGTGAAAATGTGCCTCATCACTGAAGATGATTTTCTTCGAAAATTGATCATCCACTGTTGCCATTTCTTGCCACCATTCTGCCCATTCACGACGTTTGGAATGGTCAAGAGGCTTTAGTTCTTGAGCCAATTGCACCTTGTAAGCGTGTAAATGCAAGTCTTTATGCATAATGTTCATCAACGACGAGCGTGAGAGGTGCAATTGTTGGGCACGACGACGAGTTGAGGTGGACGGCTCTTCAGCCACACTATCGCGAACAGCAGCAATATTTTCTGCAGTACGAGCTGTACGAGCATGCACTGGTGTTCTCACATCTTCTACAGACCCGGTTTGCTCGAATTTTTCCACGATTTTTGCGATTGTACGCACATTTGGACGATCAAATTGACCAAAAAAATCACGAAGTGCACGATATGCATTTTGATTTGAACGCCCATTTTCATAATAAGTCTGGATAAATTTAACACGTTGTTGGATTGTGTATCTCTCCATGGTTCAAATTGAGTAAGTCTGAAATAGAGAAATGTCAAATAAAATTCGGAAAAAAACTTGGCGTTTAGGTGTAGTTCACATTCAACATCGGCCCTTACAATTTAACCACCCTTTATTTTAGGTTTTTTTTTTTCATATTGCCATAATTTTGCTAGTCTGTAAGGATTTTTGTATCCATAGACGAAATAAATAAATAAATAAAAGTTTACTCTAATCCCAGGGTTTCAACTTTTTCAAAATTTGTCTAAAAAACATTTGAAGGGCTTATTTTAAAAACTTAATTCTGAAATAAAATTGATAAATATTAAATTCAATTAATGTTTGCTGTTATACAATTTACAACAATTTACATCAATTCATTATTTCTGAAATACAATTGATAAATCTGAAAAACAATTGTAGGGCTTATTGTAAAAACTTCATAAGCCACATTTCATTTTTTATTTAGTTTTTTTTTAAGCCTTTTAAAGGTTACTGACTTTTACAGGACGTTTATGCTCTAGGTACTTTCAATAAGTGTTAATCAACGGGTGTCTGGAAAACAGTGAAAACCCATAAAACAATAAATGTGGCTTATCATGTTTTTACAGTAATCTCTTCAATTGATAATTCATCTGAAAAACTACTAAAAATGGTTACAATGGTACAGTCTTTTGGGGATATTTTGAAAGAAGTTCAAATTATTTCAATGAAAACAAAATCCCCTAATCCGAGAAGTGAAAAAATGCAAAAAAAAATATAATTGGACAAAAGTGTAAAACATTCTGTAATAAAACAAGATCTATAAAACTTGATATTAAAATGACTTAAGGTGGCACGCGACATATTTTTTACAAACAAATTTGTCTTTTTATGGCACGCGACGAAAAAAATCTTGCCATGCCTGATATAATACAAGTATTTTTTTGTTTTTGACCAAATTATTATTTCATATACAAATTTTCATTCATATGGAAACACACACACGTTACACGTTCTCGTTTATATCGTACTCGTAGTGTAACACAAAAATACACACCTTGATTTAAGCGTTTTTGTTTTTTGTTGTAAATTTGTTTTATTATTTGGAATCCAAGTACGATTGGATGGCTGAATAATATACAACAACACACGTTTACGAGTTTTAGCCTAAAACCTATTAAGCGCAATGATTTCGGTCGGTTGCATTCGGATACATACGGTTGCTTAACGCCGCACACGACTGACCGTGCATGGATAATAATAAACGATATAATAGTGTCTATATGTTTATATGTAGATATAATGTCTGTGTATATGTATGTCTGGCTATATGTGGCTGGCTGGCTGACTGGCTGTTGGAACATCAACCATGTCAATTTAAATGCTTTTATCGCAATATACATTTAAAAACTTAAATATTTCTTAATTTTTTCTTGTTTGTTAAATATCTATCCAAATTCAAAATAGTAGATCAAAATGTTTTAATATTCTTAAGAATCCCAGGAAAACTTTGGTAATGGTTGCGATAAAGTAATGCATTACCTTGTAACGAATACGCATTACCTCTATTATTATTTTTCAAAAAAAATTAGTGAGTTGCCGATAATGGGTTACGTAATACATTACTTTGTAATGCATGCTCTTTACCTTCAGCATTATTTCAAAACATATAGTAATGAGTTACCAATAGTTGGTTACATACTGCATTACATTGTAATATATACTCCTTACCTTGAACATTATTTTGAAACATAAATTAATCAGTTACCAATAATTGGAAACTCATGAAATACCTTGTAATGATACATTATTACCTTTAACATTATATCAAAATATAAAATAATGACCTACCGATCATCAATTACATAATGCATTAAATATAAATATAAAGTAATATTTAAAATATTTTTTTTTTAATCTATATTTAGACACATTATTTTGTAATTTTTTGTAAGTATGAGGGTAAGGTATATATTTTGAACATCACACACAAAAACTCGAAGCACAACAATTGATTTACATTTAAGGCAACCCGTTATTATATTTGACGATAGCTCAGTTGGTAGAGTTCTGTCCTAACCTAAACCAGAGGTACGAATCCCAGCGTGACCACGACATTTATTTAATTTAAAAAAATATTTGTCATATTTTTTTTTTCTGAAAATATATTTATAGACACTTTACTCTTCCCTATCAAGTAAGTCCCGGTTCACATACGGCAATTTTACTTGCGTAATTCTTGAGTTTATAGAAGAGGGAGGAAAAGAGATTGGAAGGGGTACAGACTCGAATTCCGGTTTGTTTTGTCATCCGCAATTTTCAACACGAACTAAAGAAAACGAAAATTGCTGAAACAAACTTTTCCTGTGTGAACACAAAAGCAAGTGTAAAGCAGAATTGAAGAAAAATTGCGCAAGTCAAAATTGCCGTGTGTGAACCGGGACTAACCACTTACTTTTCCCCTACAAGCTAATGAGTCCACCCATTACTTTTAGGCTCATCGCCTGTAAAAGTCATCAGTGAAGTAAGGTGTAATGCAATGCGTGAAGCACTATGGCAATACATTACTTAACCCCTTATTTGGTAATGTGTGTTTTTGCTGGGATGTATAACAAGTGCTCGGAGAAGCACGAACGAAAAGGTACAGTAGCGATACATGTATTTTAAAGGATAAATTTTATGAGTCATTAAATAGTTATAAAAAAAAATACTTTAATGTTTTATACTATACAATCAACTTTGTTCACTTCACAATAAATAGCACAATATATCGAGCCCTATCCGCCAGAAAGACGTAAGTAACCATTTTTCCATTTTCGGGTTTTTGATGAAAATATTTATTTTGCGACCATTTGCATCATTGGTCAAAACTTCTTAGCTCTAGGAAGTACCGTTACAAAGTTAGACAAAAACAAAAAAGGCGTAAGTGCTTATTCCTATATGACAAACAATAGTTTGTTTACATATTTCCTGACGGCAAAGTGTTACTTACGTCCTTTTTTATTTTACAAATAACTCAAAATCTAGGACACGCTCGATCATGTTTTATTCATCGTTGGATTCGTAATTCAAAAGACTTTAATTTGTTTATCATATGTTTATACTTTTCTTAAACCAAGCAAGAAATAAATCAAAAAAAGTAAAATTGGGTCAAATTAGACCCCCTTGTTTAACCCCTTAAAGTGAGATTTGGTACAAAAAAACAGTTTAGTTTTCTTTATATTTTGGTGTTTTATAACATATTTTAATTTCATTAAAATCCGATAAGCCAAAGAAAACTTAGAAAAAAACTTAAAAATGCCTTTCCTGTAAAATTATGAAATTGTTACTTACGTCTTTTCGGCGGATAGGGCTCGATATGTAATAGAATAACAAAATACTTGTAACGCCATATCGTCAGCTAACTATTGGTTTGACCCACTGACCATTTTTAAAAAGATTAAGTTAGAAATGTATTAAATACATATATTGCAAGCATCTTCTTTTTAATTTCGAAACCAGTTTCTCGATTTTGCATTATATCCGTAATTTTTACGCTTAATAAACATTGGTCTAATGCATTGACCACTGTTTGGCAATAATTAAAAAAAATACTTCAATATTGTTTTGCTGTAAATGACATAATGCATACGAAAGTTGAAAAATTTATTTTATAATTGCTTGGCTGCATGGCTAAAACAACGAACATATAATCAAAACAAAAAAGAGAATTGCTGTGAGACGTCAAAATGTATGGACGTGCAATTAATTATACATATTAAAAATAAGAGTTGATGTGGATCACAAAACAAGAATATTTATTTTTCGTAAAAACTTAATAACTTTTGATTAATTTAAAACAAATGTGTAAAAATATGTAATTTTCTTTATAAAGTGTATTTTTATAGAGGTATAGAACTTTTAAATGGAATAAAACAAAGATTAATTTTTTTAAGTTGACATAAAATTTACTTTATTTGAAAGACAATCTGCTGGCATTCTAATTTAAATATGACTTCTGGCATATGACCGCCACGGCTGGCTCGGACGTAGTCTAATCTGGAGGTCCAATTTTCGATGACTTGATCCAACATTTGTGGCTATATATTGGCAATAACGCGACGAATGTTGTCCTCCAAGTGGTCAATCATTTCGGGCTTATCGGCGTAGACTAGCGACTGCACATATCCCCAAAGATATATTCATAATTCACGGGTCCGAAACGTGAAACTATGCGGTTACCAAACGTTTTCTTCAATAAATCAATTGTGGCACGAGCTGTGTGACATATTGCGTCCTGCACATCGTGGTTGTTCAAATTTATGAACGAAAAAGTCAGTAGTCATGGCTCTATAGCGGTCCTGTTCCTGTGCACGATAGCGGATAGACTGATTGGGGGTTCCTCTACGTTACGCTCTACACCACCAATGACTTCTTCTGAACGCACTGTAAGACGTCTCTGTGGATGCACATTATCATTTAGAGTATACGTGGTGCGAAATCGTTCCATTGTTAAACGAATTAATTGCTCTGATGGACGATTATGTTGACCGTTAAATTTGAAAGCGTTATTCAGGCGTCAGTCTATTCATGTTGAAATGGCAAACCAAACTTAACATAAATCACTTGGCAGCCAGTTAAAAAAGTGTTGCCAACTTAAAGTTCTATATCTGTATAATATATATATATATAATGTCCTATGGTGCCTTAAGAGGAACAAAGGGATAAACACCCTTTATATACATATATAGATTATATATTAAAGTTTATATGATATCATATTTAGCTATATATATATGAAGAGATAAAAAATATCGACTTATATGTAACGTAAGATATAATGATATATAGAGCTATATTAGAAATTTTCGTAAAAATAAGTATGAGATGTAAACATATATCCTTACATATAAAACATAAACATATATAACATAAATAATTATATCAAGCTATATATGACAATATATAAACATTTTTCGTAGGGTAGATAAAAATACATAAGTTGACTAAAAACTTTTTTAATTATTGTAAATTTTTAATTATTTTTTACACAAATTTTTGTATTGGAGTTACGGCTTTTTGGTTTCAGAAAAATTGATTACAAAAGGCCGTAACTAATTATTTAAAAACTACAATGTTTACATGAATTATTTTCTCAGAAACAAATCCGTCTTTGTTTATAATAATAATTCTAAAAATTTAACTTCAAGTAGTTTTTTGTCTCTCTTGTAAAACAACTAAAAAGTGTAGTTAGGGCCTTTTGGATTTTAGGTGACGATATAAATTTTAATTATAAAAAAATTATGTTTAATCTAAGACTTTATGCTTTTTATAAACCTGAAGTTGGAACATATAAATTTAAAACGCTACGACAAACAAAAAAAAAACAACATTTACCGAGAAATAAAATTAAATAAAGCAAACTTTATATATAAAATAATTAAAAATACTATATGACAGTATTATGGATCAATACAATATTTTGTTTATGAAGGATAAATCTCCCTATTTAGTACGTCAGCAATTTCAGATTGTTCAAAACAACTATTTTGTTAACCACAAAACAGGATCAGTGGTAAAAAGTATAATGCCTATACTAACTATACGAGGGCGGTCCCAAAATTAGCCGACAATTTTGGAAAAAATATTCTTTATTTCTATTCTTTATTACTCGATACACTTTTCCCAGCAATATTCAATAGCTTCGATACCATGTTTATAGTAAGAACTGCAGAACCGCAAACTCCACCTTTTCATTGTTGGCAAATCTTTTGCCACCGAGCCAATTTTTCAAATTTGGAAATAGAAAATAATCCGAGGGAGCTAAAACTGGCTGATAAGGTGCGTGATGAAGCAATTCGAACTTTATTTTATTGATTTTGGCCATCGCTATTGAAATATCTTCACGACTCTGTGTTTGTTCTATTGTGAGCAAACGCTGCGTCCATCTTGAGCACAGCTTTATCATCTCCAAATTTTCGGTCAATATGCGATGTATAGCACTTTTTGAAATGCCTATCATTTCAGGCAGCTGACGCACCTTCAGCCGACGATAATCCAATACCATTTTGTGAATTTTTTTACCGTTTCTAGATTGGACTCTTCAATTTGTCGACTACTACGGCGTTCGTCTTGGCAGCTTGTACGGCCTCGTTTAAACTGTGCCACCCAATGTTTTATAATCGTAAACGAAGGAGCAGACTCCCCCAGAGTACAATCAAGCTCGGCTTTAATATTGGTTGGGATGAGACCTTTGAAATGGAAGTATTGAATAACATAACGGTGACCAAGTTTTTTCATGTTTACAAAATCACTGAGGTCGTTTATTTTTGATGGCTCCAAAAAAAATACTAAACAACGTGGCGCCTTGAAACTTAAAACATGTGTTTTGTAAGGTGGAAATTTTTATCAAAGCTATTTTTTCAATCTATTGCCGCCATCTCTACGTCAGGTCGTCTAATTTTGGGACCACCCTTCTATTTAATTTTTAAATTTGAAAATTATGAATTAAGCATGGTATAATGGTTGGGTATTTAATTTTTTTAAACAAGCCGTTTCGAACGCTCTCTTCTAAAAACCTGAAATGGTTTTAAGAGAGTTTCGAGGAAAATGTGTTAACAATTTAAGCAATTTTAATTAAATTAAAAGTTAATTTGTGTTTTTTAATGCATTCTCTAAAGTTTTGTATAATTAACACAAATTTTTTTATATATATTTTAAAAAATATTTAATGCATACCCTCTAAAAACCTGTTTCTCTTAAAACCAGTTGGTATATAAAATTTAACAGATGTTGGGTACATTGATTCTTCTTTAGACTATAAGTTAATTGGTTTAAAACCAAGTAATTATTACGCTGTTTTTTTAGAACTTTAATAAAAAAAATATTAAAAATCATTACAAAACAAAAAAAAAAACATAGTTATTAATTTGTTTGCATTAACTTTTGAAACTCATTTATATTCTAATTATAAACGGTGTTGAAGAAATTATATAAAAGTGATAGAATTTTGTTCATTAATTTGAACTATACATTAATATATAATGATATGTTTTGCCACATATATAAATATACATATAAGTGATAGAATTATTGTTGACCATATTGCATACCATATACACTTACATATATATACAAGATATGCTAATAAATACAAGATAGGCTAATATATAACACACGATATAATGATATATGATGATATATTACGCCATTCTAAAAAATTTTCATAAACTGAGTATAAGATATGAACATATATTGTAATATATTGAAACACATATAACAATATACAATGATATAAAGTTGTATATGAGTATACAGAAACTTTTTTAATCAGGAAGTAGAAACTAAAACTAATTTTCGTTATTTTTGCAAAAAAAAATTGTTGAGTCCTTTCACATCAAAAAATAGTGCTTCTTAGAACCAGTTCTGGAAGACATTATTTAATTGCCGAGCGCTTCCAGAACAATTCCAGAAGGCATGATTTTTGTTCGCGATGTTCCACTTGTTATGTCTCTTTTAAACAGGTGATAAGCGCTTCTTTCATGTGCTCTAAGAAGCAATAAATTCATTCCTTGGTAGGCAATAAAAAGCGATTTTTTTGTATGTTGACAACATTAATTCTTCGTGGTATGCATTTTACACTGCTTCAAAGAAGGTATTTAGGGAATCACAATAACGCCTTCCCTAATTGCTCTATTGTATGAATGGCGTTGAAGCGCTATTTTGGAAGCATACAAAAAACACTTAGTTAATTGTCCTTTATTTTGGGCATTTCCACGTTTTAAATAATATAAATAATGGCTGAAAATTTGGGCGTTAATTAAAAAAAAAATTACATATTAACCAAACTAGATGCCATATTTCCCAAAAAAAAATCAAAAAAATTTACGACAACAAATTACTCGCAGTGTTTTTGGGGCAATATGACATTTTGTTCTTTGGCTTTATGGTTTTGGGCGCTATAACCTAACGCCCATGAATCCGACTAATGTTTTCTAACCCATGTTAAAATGATTACTCTTAACCCTTTCACTACCCTTGAACACATTTTTAAATAAATATAAAAATTTTGATATTGCAATAATTATTTAATATTTAATATTATATTTAATTATTTAAATATGTTCATTTGGATATTGTTCATCGAAAAAAAAATCATTATATGGATCAACTGTTCATCAGGGCAATATAGTCGCGATATTTGTTAAGAAAGTTGGATTTTTTTCAATGAACCCTTATCTCCGAAAAAAGGGGCTTTTGGAAAATAAAAATATTAAAATCAAGTAGAAACATACTTAAAATAAATGAAAACGCTGCTGATTTTCAACAAAGTATGTTTTTACTTATTTTAAATATTTTATAATTGATTTTAACATGTTGTCATTTTTAGCTTTTAATAGAAAAATACTCAATTTAAGTTGAAAAATAATAATAATATACAGTCAAGGAATAAAGTCTATATACACCCTACGGATTTGAAGTTCTAGTGAATTAGTAGCGATAATTAAAAAACATTTTATATCAATGTTTTAGTAAATGTCTAAAATAAAGATTATTTGAAGAAAAAAATATGAAAAAAATAAAACAGAAATTTTTAGGGAACAACGTAATAATTAGCGGTAAAAAAGTCTACATACAGAGTGGCAACTCCTTACATCTTATGGAGAAATTGCTAAGACAGTTAAATTAAGTAGTGCTACTGTACAGACGATCATTAGATATTATAATAATACCAATAGTACCGATAGTACCGATAGTAAGCCACGATCTGACAGACCTAAGAAGCTTTCTTTCGAGACGCGATGTTAGCAGTATTATAAAAGAAGTCAACCAGGATCCGAAAATAAGTGCCCCAAAATTGGCGGAACACATCGAAAAATGTTCCAATATAATTGTTACTCCAATAATAATAAATGTTTTACATGACAATGAATTTAATAGCAGAGTGGCACGCAAAAAACTATTAATTTCAGCGAAGAATCGTAAACTTCGCCTTGAGTTTACATTTACCGACGAAAGTATAACATTTTTGGAAGTGATGGTCGATCCAAAATTTGGCGAAAACCAAACACAGCACTTGATCCAAAGAATATAATACCTACTGTCAAACATGGTGGTGGTAACGTTATGGTTTGGGGCGCCATTGCGTCATCTGGAGTTGGTCGTTTGGTTTTTGTCGAGGGTAATATGGACCGCTTTCAATATAAGAACATATTGGAACATAATCTGCAATCATCTGTTGCTAGCTTGGGCCTGGGAAATCAATGGATTTTCTAACAAAATAACGACAATAAGCATACTGCACACGTTGTTCGAGACTGGCTTCTATACTATGCCCCAAGACAGCTCAATTCACCACTCCAGTCTCCAGACTTAACCCCTATAGAGCACATATGAGACGTTTTGGAAAAATCGGTACGAAAATATAATATTAGTAGCCGTGAAACATTGAAAACCGCCCTTATTCGTGCATGGGCCGAAATATCACCCGAAAATTTGGTGAGATTAATGCCCCGTCGTCTTCAAGCAGTTATTGATGCTCAAGGTGGACCGACCAAATACTAAAAGTTAAAACTTTTTTTATTTTTTATATATAACCTTTTGAAATAATGTTTAATTTTTGTAGCTGTATGTAGACTTTTTCTAATGAATTTTTAATGCTTTTGTTATTATTGTTTTTAGTATTCCATTCCACTTGTTCTTAATTGTTGAAAATAAAATAATTTATTTTTTATTTTTTTATTTTATTTATTAATAATCATATAATTACAAATTATATACCATTACCCTAACCGAGCACTAGCTACTATGGCCTTCGGCGCATTGTAGCGAAAACAGACCAGTGCCTCTGGTGGGAATCGAACCCACGACCCCCGCACTGATGAGCCAGCACGCTAGAAACTAGCCTCCCGGGACGCACAAAAAAAAAATAATTTATTTTTTAATAACTTTTTTTTATTAATAATTTTAAATTATTTACTTAAATATACTAACAAAATAATAATTGAAGTATTTTTTTACACTTATGAACTTTTAACTACACTTAACATCACTCCCACGAAGTAAAAAACAATGACGCCTAGACTTCTCCAACATCTGTGCAGAATGTGTGGCCAAGATCGATGATTGTTGCCCAGAGATCACTCTTCTAATAGTTCGTATGAAAGCATAAAAAATATGAAATAAAAAATAAATACACAAATTATTAACAATAACTTTAACAAATACTTTCCTTGAAAAAGTAAGAAACTATTTGCATATTTAAAACATTCAAATTATGCACTTACCATTTATTTACAAATTAAAATAATAATAATAAACATTTTTTATCACGCAATTTTAATTAAAACCATTTTTTATTTTACTTGAATTAAATTTTCATTTCTTTTTCTTTACGAGTCTGCAAAAATTTACATGCGTAAAGATGTCAAACTAGTTTTTGGCAACTAGAAGTACAAACATATTTATTTTAAGTACGTTTATATTTATTTTTTTAAATGTTTTTTAAATAAATAACATTTTTAAATCAAATATGAAAAATATTTAATTTAACTATTGTTTTTTCTCTCTGTGTAGAATCTCAAAATTTGGCATGTAACTGCATCTAATGACCAGAACAAAATATAGCATTTTAGGATATTCAAATATTTTAGTGGTAAAAATGGGCCGAGAAGTTTCAAAAATTCAATTTTCGGACCCAATTTTTTTGCATTTAAGGGGGAGGGGCATATATATGAACCTCTTTCTTTTTTATTTAAGTACCCCTAACAAGAATCCGAAGTCAAAATATAAATAAATCCACAAACAAAAATTTGGTAGTGATAGCGTTAAAAGCGCCATTATTAGGGCGGGTCGATTTAAAAATCGCTCAACGTTCAAGGAAAATCGTATTCTAGGGATCAAAATAAGAAACTTTGCCGAAGGAACCATACCTCTAAAACGAATTCTGATGTCCCGACTTTTGACACGTAGGGTCAAATTTTTAAAAATTCTACTCTGATATTTCAGAAAGTAGGAGGAATCTCTCCAAGATTATGGGAGCTACTTCTTTTCCGGGAGACGCGCTAGCAGATTAATGTATAAATCATCATTCTAGGTGCCCGTTAAGGGTTTAAAATTGAAGTTTGGAGGGCCTTTTTAGCCGTGTTTTTATAGCAACATGGACAAATCTCAGGATTGAGATATTTCAAAAAGTAGGAGGAGTCTTTCCAAGATCAGGGTCTCTATTTCTTCTCCGGAAGACGCTCTAGCAGATGACTGCATAAATTATATTCGATTGGGTTGGACTCGATTGGGGCACTCTAAATGGGTCAAAGTGTGATTTTTCAAAATTTTAACCTACGGGTCAATAGTCGGGACATCAGAATTCGTTTTAGAGGTATGGTTCCTTCGGCAAAGTTTCTTATTTTGATCCCTAGAATACGATTTTCTTTGAACGTTGAGCGATTTTTTTGCCTCCATGCAAATCGACCCGGCCTAGCCATTATTATTTATGTATTAATTTAAATTTTAGTTTGACTATACAGTAAAACCCGGTTAAGACGAACTCCGAGGGACCAAAAAAATTAGTTCGTCTTAAGCGAGGTTCGTATTAAGCGGGTTTTTTTTAACGATAAAAAATATGTATTTATTAAAACAAAAACAAGATTTTTACATAAATAAAAAATAAAATTAGCACTTCATGCATTCACAACTAAAAATTCAATTAAAATTCTTCATTTAAAAAAAAAAAAATTCTGTTCTTTTTTTCTGAATGACTGAATTAACGATTTCATTCGTTATAAGTTTTTCTATTACCAAAATATGATTGTCAGCTTCTTCGGCACACGATTTTGGTCAAATATATCACTTGACAAATTTTAAACATCGGGAAGATTAACAATTTCCAATATTTCTTCACCTGATAAAGTATGTGACGTCAAAACATTAGCATCTATATCCACGGATATGAAATTCATATTAGGTATATCCCATTAAACGGATAAAGAGTGTACTAAACATGGTAATTTGTATGAAAACGAGCTTTTGCGACAGCTTAAAACAGTTTGTAATAACCGAGGGTTCGTATTAACCGAGTTAGTATTAAAAGATGTATTTTATATGAAAATTGTTGCCAAAACGTCGGGACTTTTAAATTAGTTCGTATTAACCGAGGGTTCGTTTTAACCGAGGGTTCGTCTTAAGCGTGTTTTACTGTATATCAAACAAATCTCCGGTTAGTAGATAAAATATATTTTAATAAGTTGACTTTTGGCATGATTTAAAATTGTATAGCACGTGCTATACATGTATTTGGAAAAAATAGCAACATATTTAATTTTGTTTTAACATCATAATCATCATCATATGTTAGGCCATATGTCTTTGTCTGACATGCGTAAGCCAAGCGAAAATGATTACTTTTTTATTCAAAATTAAAAGCGTAATGAAAACCTTTTAAAATTCAATACAGTAGCAGTATAATTGCAATACGCCTGAATGATTCTTTTCAAAACGTTAAATTTGGAGCAATGATGTTGACAATATGTATTAACCATATGAAGATTACTTTTTTTTTTTTTTTTTTTTTGAGTTTTAACTAAAAAACTTATGCTGCGGAACATTAATTTAAATCTGAGGACACACACACACATTAGGTGGAGCCATATCGAATTTCAGCACATTCTACTTGGATATATACCAAAAATGTTATACTTGACTAAAATCGATATGGAAAGGATAAGGAGAAGAAGAAGATGCACATAACAAAGGCTTAAGGTTAAAATTAAGACAAAAACGAAATGCTTCACTGAATCGAATTATGAAAAAATAACAGTTGCTTTTTTGGAATTTATCCAAAAAGGGAGAGAGAAAAAAACCTAAAAGGATCAAATTATCTTGAAATAAGACACAAAAGGTCAAAAAAACATATTTTTAGTCGGAAATCATTATTGAGAGATGATTTACCGTTAACTTATGCTAATTTAACAATTTCATTTTAAATTTAAATCTTTTTACAGTCTTTTGTATGTATTGATCATATACAGATGAAACATATTGATGATGCTTGTGGATGAATAAAAATTGTAATTATTGTTCAATGTTTAAACAATATCGTTATCATTGTAATAAGGGATCAACACTTCATCATCGTTGTATTTTTCTTTGTTAGTTTATGACAAATGATTGTAATTTAGAAAACCTACAAACTGGTATCGGTAGCTTCCTTTTTCCCCATTTTACCATCGCCCTAGTTACAGATGACTGTTTGGCGTTTCACTTTGTTTTTCAATATTGAAACCTATAATCATAATTTATAATTTTTGTTAACAATCAGAGCATGTAAAGAATTTATTCATTTGTTATTGAAAATATCGTACGTTGATGGCGCTGCCGTAATTCTGTTTGAACCCGACAAATTATAGTTTATTTTCTTTGAGTAAATTATGTAAATTTTCATATATTTAACGGCTAACAACGCACGATGAAAAAAATTACCTGCTGGAAATATAAATGTTGGCAATATAATTCTGCTTGGAAAACATTTCCGTTTACCATGTTTCTAACATAACATGTTTGCTTGCAAATATAATAATGTTTGGCTTTAAACATATATATAACTGGAACAAGTGAAAAGCGTCTAGCGACAAACATATATATGTTTGGATGCAATGTATATATGTTTATTATTAGTATGTTTGTAAGTCCCTAGGGGAGCATCTTCCCTGGAATTAGTCACTTTGGAGAACGCTAAACCTTTTCGAGCTCTCAAGGCGGAGCTGGTGGACTTTGCTGACACTATGCATAGGACCATCTGGGAAAATGCGGGTGTTGGCAGGACTACAAATATTCTCTGAGGCAACCCGGACAAGGACAAGACAAGGGAAATTCTGAATCTCAGTAGGAAGGAACTGAGTCTTTTGATGGAAATCCTCTCGGGACACTCGACACTTAGGGCCCATCTCCACCGTATTGGTAGGGCGGACTCAGAAGTGTGCAGGGCCTGTGGGGAAGACGAGGAGACCTTGGAACACTATTTCTGTGAATGCCCGGCATTTGCCGGGATCCGGGTCGAAATACTATCCAGTGACCCAATATCCACACTGGGGGATCTTAGGGGCTTAGGATGGAAGAAATTGAGGAGTTTCGTCAGTGCGACGGAGTTCCTGGGATAGTAAGGTGACATAGTACATAGAACCGATTGTTTAGAGCGCACAACAAGCCGACATTCTGGCTTAAGTGTAAGTCCTCAGGGACTTGAGTCGGTTTAGGGAAGTATTTCCCTTCTCCGAATCCTCTTTTCGACCTAACCTAACCCTTGTAAGTCCCAAATATAATACTACCTAAAAATTTAAAAATTGCAAATATATATTTGTTTGTTATATTGTAAACATATATATAATTACCTGCAAACATATTCAAATTGTCTTTTGTTTGCGTGCAGTAATTAATTTGGTTCTCGAATTGGATTACTAAAATAAGTACTACAATTTTATAACTTTTTCCACACAAAATATATAGCTTCCATTTACTCTTTTTTCAATAAATCAAAAAGATATGTTGCATTGTGCTGATATTACTAAAATAGTTAATGCACACAGAAAAATATAGTGTCAACTGAATTGAAAAGTATTTTTTGGTAGATGTTCCAATTACTTCGGTTAGTATTACCATTTTAAAATGTAATTTCTGATTAGTATGGTTAACACAACTAAAATTCAGTTGTGTTAACCGAATTTTATTATAAAAACCTATATTCAGTTATACCAACCGATTTCAGTAGTAGTAACAGAATTTTAGTTGACAAATAACTCAATTTGTCTGTCTGTGGGGAGAAGAAAAGAGCGAATAGTGTTTATGGATATTGGACTCCAATGAATGATTCAATGAATCAATCGAGCTTGAACCCCACTGTCATTGATAAACGCCGACACCCTTTACACTCTGTCCAAAAGCTCCCTTTATTGGGAGTTGTTTCCCTCTTTGGGCCAGTTAAAAATTGTATAGATAATAAGAAGATTGGAAAAGATTAAATACTTCTTGTACCGTTTTTTAAAACCAAGACATTTAAATGCTTTTTTCGGCACTTTCAAAACGTGCTTATTCCTAAGGACGTCACACTAAACTTCCATGTCAATTTTGAACATATGACGTTGCAGATCCCACAGCCCTATGGGTTAACATACCACACTAGGTCTTGCTTACTATAAATTCGACCCTATTTGCAAGACCAGACTCTGGATTGTCAGAAGGTCCCGACTGAGTGTGTCATTCATAATAAAGGGTCCGCCAAATAAATTTTTTTTTTTTGAACTCCTGAACCAATTGGATTTTGTTCAATTGTTGAGAACGACGTTGAATTGATGTTGATGGCGCTTCACGCACACTTTCTGCCACAGCAGCAATATTCTCGGGTGTATGCACTGTTTTTGGCTTTTCACGCTTTGGTTTATCGATGAGGATGCCAGTTTTTTTCACTTTTTTCACAAGATAACGAACATACGGACCATATTCGTTCAGCGGAAGGATAAAACTTATTATCTGTCAAATCAGACATGAGCTAAGTGTTACCATTCACGAAATAAGCACTAGTTGAAAAAAAAACGTTAGATGGCGGACCCTTTATTTCTTCTGCACCAACCTTTAAAGCACTTGGCCCTCAATCGAAGGAAAATGTATGACAAATGTTGCTGTCATATGCAAAAGAGTGTACTCAAAAAAATAAGATAGTAGAACTGTTAGTAAAACGTCTTGTAAATCAGGTAATTTTTTAAAATTGTTTGCTAAACTCAGCTAAAATTTTAGTTATACTTATTCAGCACTTAACAGTTTTGATGTTTTACTAATATATTACTAATATTTTACTTATTTATTTTGCTAAAAATAACATTAATAGTGTGGACGACAACCAGCTTGAAATATAAACGCAGAATGAAGTAGATGTCGTGCTATATCAAGATGTAGTAGAGACGAGGAAAATTACACTAAAAAGTACAACTCTTGTAAGACATATAAACAAATCAACCGTGGAAGATTTTTGTATCTGTTTTTGATCCATAAAACAAAATTATGGATTAAAACAACTTAAATTTTGTATTGTCACCGGATTGTAATAGTAATTGTATATTAACTAAATAAAATATTTAAATTTAATAAAGATTAAATGTGTATATGTAAACTAAATGCTTATAGCGATTAATAATGTAGTGTGTTCAAATTGCTAAAAGCGAAAGACAAGGACACACATCATAGGTAGTTTTTTGTTTCTTCGTTCTTACATTAAACCTCTGATAGGAAGTGAAGCTTATTGACAACTTGGATTAGATTACAAAAATTCAGGACCTCTATCCGATTGATTTCCGTTTCATGTCGGAAAAACTCAACATCTACCCAAGTTTGAAATAGCTTTATGTAATATGTACAAGATATTCGATAATTAATCGAGACAAGGATTTCATTTCAATGATCGTGAAAGTCTTTCGGAATTTCAAGGTCAAAATATAAACTAGGGATGAATAGGGCACTGACTTTGTAACCCGGGGCAAGCGCCACGGGTTTACGGATGTATTAAATATAAATAAAGTATCAGATTAGAGAATCAATATGAGAACTGAATATAAGAGATCTGAGCAGTTGATGAAGTAGCACAGATTAAAATTGAACGGAATAATAATCCTTTTCGAATTTTCGTGGACAGCTTTGACATCTGGGTATGTAAGGTACTTTATTGAATTCTCGCACTCAGTCAGACTAACATGTATCGCAGGGAATATTGGGGTCATGGATAATGAGTTTGTTAATGAGTGTGCGGTAAGAGATGTCCTAGTTTCTCTGGTTGAACTGTTCAGTGTGATTGAGGATAAATAGTATAGGCAGATGAAACCAAAGTGGACAGTCTACTTACGAGGTATTTCGGACTTTGTGGAAACAGCACAGCCCAAGAAGAGCGAGAACTCTTCTTGAAGTTGTTATGGTGTGGAAGAGGACACAGTGCGCGATTTACTCTGTGAATATTCAGGACTAAAGGAACAGTGACTACAATACCTAGATTAATCGCTGATCTTTAGAGCATCCAGTACGTATCTTTGTCCAGTTTTAGGTCGTGGTTTATATGAGAGTGTAGGAGAGACTGAGTAAAGGCGCAATGGGCTACACGGTCTCAACCTAACCTATGTCCACGATATTCTTTCTATATTGAGCAGATAAAAGAACTTTTGCGGATCTCAACGTAAACAAATCACCGGAATCAATAGTATAGCAGCACTGGTGCTAAAATCTGGTTATTCAAAGCAGCCTCATCCATTGACTCTTTGTACCGCAAGTGAGTCTTTCCCTAAGGCTGGAAGGTTGTAAATTTTCAGCTACTGCTTTTGTTCAGCAATTCAAATATTTAGTCATCGTATAAAATATCTGGGAACTAATTTACATTTTGATGATCGATATTATGATTTTCATTGAAGTCGTTCCACGGTACATTTGTTTGAAGTTGCCCTAGATATTTTAAAAATATTTGATCGTGGCATGGTTAACTTGAATACACGTAAGTTCCAATGCTGAATGTTGACCCATTGGTCCGTGAAAATAACTACATCATTATACTTGTGGGATGTATCGTTATTGCGGATTCTATAGGTTCTGGGAGTAGTTGAAAAAAAGTGTGACTTTTCAAAACGAATACATTCTATAAAACTACATTTTCCATACTACTCAAAACTGACGTGTAGCAGCCGCTGCAATTAGCTTACGTAGGGATTTTTTCATAGTTTATTTTCGCACACAAAACACGCTTAACAAACAGGAGGTGATATTTAAAGTTTGTGGATTTTTGTAACGACATCAATGTTTTAAAAAAAAATGATTTTATTTTAACACATCGTTACAAAATCAAGTACAACGTATAAATCTTGTAGCTGTAACACCCTAATTATCATGTCATGAACGAGGCGACGAAAGCATTTTAATACCCTCCGGTCATAATACATAATTGACCGTCATTTAGCACCTTGTCGCTGCGGCACCTTGTTAAGACAACAAACTCAAATAGTAAGTACACACCGATCTACCTACTACTCGTCGCATGTAGTCTTTTGTCGTTACCATCTTCACTAGAATTACCATTATCACCACAGTTACTCTATAGAAGTTAACTAACAACGGCAAACGATATGATAATGATGATGCTGATGAAGCTGATTCCCTACCAAAGAGTTGGGAAAAGGGTGTTACTTTATGGCGTTCAATGTGAATGCGAAAGAAACTTTAAAATCATTTATGCTGTTTAACTTTCGCCAGTAATTTAATCAATGTATCGACAAACACGTAAACACGTTTTCCTTTCTGATGAAAGATGAAAACGAACCAGGGATGGCAGGCAATACCGATATCGATTCAAAACTCTTTCTACTGTCTATCGTGGTCCCCAAAATACTGTTAACGAAATACCGTCATCTGTAAAATACCGTTAGCGAAATCGCCAAAATATCGTTATCGCTAAAGTGCGGTTACAGAAATAATTGAAATAGCGTTATCCTTAAAATACCGTTACCGCAATAATCTGACAAAATCAGAAAAAATAATCGCAGCAAATAGATTTCCCAAAGTTTAATCATAAACTCATCAGTAATCAGAATTCGGACATAATGGGGTAAAAAATAACGGTATGCATTGACATTACGTATATAACTAAAATAACGTTAACCTTAAAATGCCGTTACCGAAATAACTGAAACATCATTGTCCGTAAACTAACGTTACCGGAAGAACTAAAATACCGTTACCGAAATAAGTAAAATAACATTAATACTAAAAACCGTTATCAAAATAACTGAAAAATTATTATCCCTAAAATATCGTTAACGAAACAAAACGAAATAGCATTACCCTTACCGATAACCGCATCGAATCGGTTACCATCAATGAAACATACCAAACAAACCAAACCCAACCAAACACTAAAGGGAAGTGTTAAAAACAAAAGACCCACTTGTTGCGTTGTTGGAAAGCCACTATCATTATGAATACACAATATATTTGGTTTGTTTGACACCACACATCATTCGTGTCCAAATAAGAAGACATAACAAGTGTTGGTTGCCATTAAATAGGGAATCGTTTTTTTTTTTTTTGTTTTTTTGGTGTTTTTCATTTAACGAAATAATAATATTTTTGAGCCTGTTGATGGTGTTGAGAGTAATCATCTTCAATTTGTTCTCATTTTCGAAAGCATGAATTTCAATTTAAATTGTTTTTCTTGTTTTTTTTTTGCGCGCGATTCGTGGTGTTTCTGATGCTGTTGTTAAGCATGCGCAACAGTTCATTATGGGGCATTTATTTCTTGTTTTGAGTTCAATTGCTATTAAAATTTTAACACATCCAATATTATGGTTGTTAACATAACACTTTATAATGATGTTAAACAGAAATCAACGAAAATACTAAAAAAAAAAAACAAAACTTAAACAAAATGAGGACGTCGAAGGATACATATAGGGTTGCCATTCGTACTGTTTTAAACAGTACATGTACTGTTTTTTGAAAAATGTACTGTTTTATTCACAACACCTAAAACAGTACGCAAAAGTACTGTTTTTTTGGATTTGTACTATTTTTGTACTGTTTTCTTGTATATTTTACATATTTTTATATAAACAAGTTTTTTTGCATGTACAAAGAATATATATTTTTTTAACCATGTTTTTTTTCGTGTGTACAATAGTTTTTTATATAAATATTTTGAATCTCCCTGTATTAATTCCACTTTGTTTCTTTGTACATATATAAGTTTGGTTTGTTTACTTTTTAAGCAATGGATGTTTGTAAACACAATTTTTTTCATGACACTGCCCAATGCAAAAAGTAATGTAGTCCAAACTAACAATTTTAGCCAATTTGACGAAATTTAGTCAATTTGATGAAATTTAGTCAATTTTACTTCTTTAGAGGATGTAAACTTGACGAAATTTTGTTGCTTTGAATAAAATTTGTTAAATCTTAAAAAAAAAAAATTGACAAAATTTCGTTAAAGATCTACAAAAATTTTTTTGGTGATTTTACCTACGCCATTTGGTTCGGTGTATTAACTTATTTTAAGTAAATATGTGATGTATTGAAGTAAAAGTTATGTTAACAATAAATACAAAAATGTACTGTTTTTTTTTGAAAAGTACTGTTTTTTTTTCATCAATGTACTTTTTTTTCACTTTTCAAATATGGCAACCCTAGATACATACGTATGTGCACACTCACAGAACTAAGTAGGTAGTTTCAACATAATACGTCAGTGATTTCTAGTGTCCGACCGAATAATCAGCATAGGCCATATTGACAGTCTGCTAAATTATATGCGATTACCAATTTTTACCCAACCTAGAACATATCAAATAAAAGAAATTTACACAAAACTTTTAGTACAGGAGCGCTCTTGATCTGATTTACGATACCGCGGTAGATTATTGCTTTAAATATGGCTGTTAACAAGCTTTACCGCATTGATCTAAAAGCGTTTTTTACTTAAAAATGTGTGTAGACTTTATTATTGCAAAGGAAAAAACATGATGCAAATTTCTGCTTGCCCTGGTGATCACCCATTCATCAATTTAACAAACATGGTATTAAGTTGATTGTACAGCTGTTTTTAGTTCAGTGTAAGCATTGGAGATACAATGAAATTTTCTAATTATTATTTGCAACCTATAGACATGTTAATAGTAACATTTATAAACTAAACGTGAATTTTTAAAAACTCAACATAATCTTCTATTTTTAAATAACTAACAAACTAATAAAGTCATAACTAACAAACATTAACTGTTTACTGCAAAATTATTGTTATGGTGCCTTACCATTCCAAAATTCCCTAAATGAAGCCCAGAGGTCTTACCGTTACAAAGTTATGACCATTTGACTGAAATGCAAACATTTTTGTTTTTGTTTTTGGAAGCGAAATTGAGACCGAATTATTCCTTCTTCCACTAAAAATAAAATTAATACCACTGCATTTTATGTCTTTTTGTTTAATATTGTTTAATTATTCATGTGTGTGAAGATAAATTCCATAGTTAAATTCCATTTTATTGAAATTCACCCAGGAATGATAACACTAGCAATTTCTATTCTCTCTCATTCTCAGTCAATTTTAACATTAGCTGTTAAATTAAATGTTTAAAAAAAAAATAACAAAACATGAAAAAAACAATATTTGTGTTTTGTCGTGTAAATGAAATAAAAATTGTGAATTTGTAATAAAGCATATTTTAAGAGGAAACGAGATCCGACCTGGTGAATGAGGTAATCACTTGATTCTACTTTATTACTGCATTCAAAGTTTTTCAGGTCTGTGCTCAGGGGCCGAGCTAAGGGCCATTTTTAATATCACTTATTGAAATTTTTTAAATTCTGTTAATTTCATATAACACTGGCATATTTTAAGAGGAAACGAGATCCAACCTGGTGGATTAGGTAACCACTTTATCACTACATTCAAAGTTTTTCAGGTCAAATTCACAATTTTTATTTCATTTAGCATTTAATTTAACAGCTGATGGTAAAATTGACTTAGAATGAGAGAGAAATGAAATTACTAGTGTTATCATTCCTGGGTGAATTTCAATAAAATGGAATTTAACTATGGGATTTTTATTCTCACACATAATTTTTTCGGACTAACTGATTCTCACAACTTCTTTTCACAAAATCTTAAACAAGAATGACACTAAAAGAGAGCAGATGCTCATAAAAGCAAGCTGATCATCTTACAGTTGGCGCAACTATAATATGGCTGCAGTTAGAGAGAGGAATATGATAACATATACTATGTTATGATTGTAGACAAGAAAATAATAAGTATGATAACCAAAAAAGAGAGGTTTTTCCTATAACAAGATCAAAGCAACCATATTATTAGTGAAATATGACGGATACAATAATAATTTAATTTAAACAATCATTTATGGCTGTAGGAAATATAATTTTGTGGTCGTAATCATACTGCAACCATATTTTTGCTCGCGCACACTGTTTAAATTGTATCTTATTTCAAAGCTTATTTTGTCTTCTTTGGGATATGTGAAACTTTGAATAATACGCCTTTGTCCTTGTTTCGCAAAATATATTAAAATACATTTCTTATTTTTTCTCAAATTTTTTTTTGCAGATTGGTCAATATGTATGTCCTCTAAAACATATAAAAAATTCAGAATGGAGTTTATTAAATATATTAATTATATATTTAATACAACAATTCAAAATTATTATTTATTTTCCTTTTATAATTTCTGAAATACAGAAAGAAAAACAAAACAAATTTGTAAAATAAACTTTACAGGGTTGGTAACACATTTTTGACACTAATGTGATCCAAATACGATGTTTACATGTATACAAAATTACATGATTATTAATTAAAACCCAATTTATAAATACAGTAAGTTTGTTCACAAGGGTATACTAAATATTGTATGTGTTTTATAGTAGTATCAAAAATAGAGATGGCAAAATTTTGTTTTAAAATATACTACAATAGATGATAGATAGTACCATACAACATTTAACATTAAACATACACTTAAAAAAATAAGTTAGTAGAAAAGTTAGTAAAACATGTTGTAAATCAGGTATACTATTTTTCAGCAAATTTTTTGCTAAAATTGTGTTTTAAACTAAAATTTTAGTTATACTTATTCAGCACTTAACAGTTTTGAACTAATGTTTTACTAATATTTTACTAATGTTTTACTAATTTATTTTGCTAAAAAAAATTGTGTTGATTAGCACATCAATAGTGTGAACGACAACCAGACTGAAAGATATACTCAGAATGAATTAGATGTCGCGGCATGTCACGATGTAGTAGTGACGAGGAAAATTATACTAAAAAGTACAACTCTAGTAAGACATAATATATAAAAAATCAACCACGGAAGATTTTTGTATCTGTAAAACAAAATTGTGGATTCAAACAACTTAAATTTTGCGTCATCACCGGCTTGTGAAAGTAATTGTCTATTAATTAAATAAAAGACAAAATAAAACATTTAAATTTAATAAATATTAAATGTGTATATGTAAACTAAATGTTTATAAAGGGTCCGCCAAATAACTTTTTTTTTTTTGAAAATGCTATAAAAAAAACTACTGAATATTTTCTCAAATTTCTTTTTTTATTTGAAAGTACAACCCTTCCGGTTAATAATGGAAAATAATTTCATTCAAATGCCTGCCTCGGCTGGCCCTGCAGTAGCCTACACGATCGATCCAATTTTTAAGCACATTATCGATTGTGTGCAGCTGTATTTCCTCCTCTTCATTGTTTGTGAACAAAAATTCGTTCAACATGGCCCGATAACGATCGCCATTGACTGTAACGGCCACTCCTTGCTCATTTTCGAAGAAAAATGGCCCAATTATGCCTCTGGACCAAAATCCGCACCAAACAGTGACTCGTTTTGGCACACATTCTGCAACATTACCATGATTTTTAAAGTAATGTTGCAATATTTCCCAGCGTTGTTCAAGCGTATACACAAACCATATTCGTTCAGCGGAAGGATAAAACTAATTATCTGTCAAATCAGACATGAGCTTAGTGTTACCATTCACGAAATAAGCACTAGTTGAAAAAAAAAACGTTAGATGGCGTACCCTTTATATATTAATAATCTTGTGTAATCAAATTGCAAACAAATATGCCATAGGTAAACATACTAAAGCGAAAGACAAAGACAGGTTTTTCTGTTTCCTTTTTCTTGTTGCAAAAAAGGGTTGTATATGTTATATTTTGTTAATTTTTCGTTTCGTTTCTATAATTCTCTGCGGCATTTGCGTCCCGCTGATTTTCAGCAAAAGATTTGGCTGACATAAGCAATTTTTTTGCAAGCACCCTCCTTTACTAACTTTTTTATTTGAGTGTAGGTTAAGTGTACTATGTGTGCTAATAGAGTGAAAACCCAACGGAAAAAACAAAAATCTTCGTCAAATTGAAAATAAAATTTTACCATTTCTATTTTTACATACAACACTTAGTACACCTTGTGAAAACACTTATTGATTTATGAACTGATTCAAAAAAAAATCTATAAGATTTTTTTTTTGTTCTATAAAATGGTAGAAATATCGGTAAAAATCGTTTTTCTAAAGAACGTGTTAAAACTCCATTCAGAATTTTTTTATATGTTTAGAGGACATATTGATCAATTTGCAAACAAAAATTTAAGAAAAAAAAGATATGCATTTTGAGATATCTGCGATACAGTATTTAGATTTTTGTATTTATATATAAGATATTACTTAAATTCTTGATAACTTCTCGTTTTTCTCAGCCAATTTTACATTACAGTAGTTTTGACTTAGCTGCACAACCAACTTCTGCACGAATTTTTGTGCAGATAAGCCAAAAGCGTTGCTAACTCAAATTGGTTACCTGCCTTAAAGTGCAGGTAAACTAAATTGTTGAAAACTGCAAAGACCAGATATGATTTAATTTATTTTTATTAATTGTTTATTTCATACAATAGAATTTATATAAAAAACAACAAAACCAAAATAAAAAACATTCATAAAAAATTTTATAAGGTTTTTACATACAAATTTATGTAGGTACAAGCGCATAACCAAACTAAGTAAGCAAAACATAAGAGGCAGCTAACGGCGATCTTTTGTATGAAAATAATGTACAACTGCCAAAAACATGAGGCACTTATTTTAAATGCGCAGGTATACACAGAAACCAAAATTTTGTGCAGTTATGTGAAAAGTGCACGTAAGTAAAAGGCAGTTAAATCAAAACTACTGTATTTTTATTTACATAAATTGCATAAAATGCTAAAAAAAAAAACTCCACCTCAATTATGCTTTTATGATCGATAGTGCCATTTCTAATAAATGTTGCCACATTGATTTATGTATGTCAAACTAAATTCTAAGTTTTTATAGTAATTAAATGTGCTAAAGTCCCAAAACTTATTTAACAAATTGTGAAAAACAATCTGATGTAGGCGTGTCCCTATCCGGATTTCATTCCTGCCTAAGGAAATCTTCAGGGGACTTTGTTATTAGAATTTCTAGAGATATTTGTTATGTTAAATCACAAAATCAATGAGAATTTCTTGTCCTCGTCTAGGAGCGAGATTCAAAATTTAAAATATCAAAGAAAAAAACAAAAACAACAACAAAATATTGTCACAATTGGCTTCTAAGTGTTTTTTGTAGTTTATCGTTTTATTAGCTTATTTTAATTTCCAAATGTCCTCGATGTAAATTTTACATAGCATGTTTTGTATTAATGATCATCAATGTAAATTTTACATAGCATAAACTTGAATAAATTACCAGAAAATAAATAACTTGTAAAATGTCAACACTAAATAAATTTTGCAAGGAACGGCTTGGATAAAAACACACCAGATTTTATCTGCGTGCAGATGTATCTTTTATTATGATCATGAGTGTATAATTTTTCTTAATAATTATAATAATAATATGTTATAAATTTGTTGACTTACCATAGTTTTTGAAATTGCACTTCGTCATTTAGACGAGTTTGTACTCAATATTTATTACATTTGCAAACTTGTAGACATTTTAGTTCTGTTATTTATACAACTTTAAACGGCATTCAGACTAGATTGCAAAACTCCTGTTTTGTAAAAACAGATATTTAAGCTCTCTATTATATAACAACAGTTCTTTATTCTTGTCCACTCTTTTTGGCAAAACACGTGTTTTGCTTTGTAGTCTGAATGCCTCATTGGCCTTGTTTTGTTCCTCACACGTAACATGGAAATAAAATATAATATATTTTTGTATACAAAATCACAACTTATCGATGTTGAACAAATTTAAAGAGTTAACACTCAACATGCCTAATGTCAAATTTTGTATGGGATTTTGTAACAGGTATAGGATAAAAAAAAGTGTATTATATAGTGACCGTTACATTTTCATGATATAAAATATGTTAAAAATGTGGCATCACTAATATGAATTCATGTTATGGCAAATTTAGAACATTTAATCTAGCACTTGGCTTCTTAGGTTATCGTCTTTGCTAACTTTTATTATTCACATCTAGTAGCTCCCAACATTTTAGTACTGGTCAGGCATTTTCGGTTGTGCAGTGCGTCACTAAAGAACTAAGTACTAACAAAATTTTTTGCCTGGACGTGCAAACTGATAATTTCAACCGGAATTAACAATACCAAATAATCATCAGTATTCGGTATTCATAGTGGTAATATAAAAAAAAGAACAAGCAAATACATTAGCGGCAGCGCTGCCAACTTTGACGATTTGTCTCCATTTTGACGAATTTTGAAGTGAAATATGATAAAATGACGATTGACGATTTCACAAAATTTATTGTATGGAAAATGACGATTTATAAAAATTTGCAATTTTTATAGAATTTTTAAATTTTTTAATTTATTTCTCTAAAATTTACTGCCGAAATTTGATCAAGTTTCTTTTTGTTTAAAATATCTAAGGAAAATGTGATAAAATGATCTCAAATCGAATAAAAATTCTTCATTTACCCATTTAATGATCAACTAAATATAAAGTCCATCATTTTGGAAGGTTTATTTTAATTGAAATTAAAAAACAACGAAATCCGAATAGATTTTTTTTATATATTTTACAAAGGCATATACAAACGCTTTATTTTTTTTTAATATTTTAAATCATTTAGCTTTAAAATCACTGATAAAAGAGTGATTTTCTACATTTTTGATTCTAGGTAAATCAATATTTTTCTTTAATTCCCTTTTTATTGTATGAATGCCCAAATTTTGTGAAACCAAATATCGGAAAAAAATTCTAAAACTATAGGAATTTTGCAGATTTTAAAATAGTTCAGTGATTTTAAAATTCTATTCCCCGAAATAAGTATTGGGAGTTGTGTTTTTAAGACTCAGAGTCATTTGTAAAGGAACTAATAAAAAAGAACATTAAAATTATGAAATAATTACAATTAAAGTGATTAAAACGTAAATTTTTAATTTTTTTACTGAAATGTAAATAGTTTTCGGAATGACGATTTTTTGACAATTTCTCATTCTCAAACTGACGATTTTAAAGATTTTTTCAACCTAATTTGACGATTTTTGAATTAATTGTGTTGGCAGCACTGATTAGCGGTTTTCATTTTTAGTGTTATATTTACTATGATTTGTTCACAACAAAACGTGAGGGGTTTTTTTTAATGTGTGTTAAATTTATAAATTAGCTGATTTTTGTTGTTCGCAAAATATGTATTAAAAATTATTTTAATTTAAGAAAAATGACAAAATTTACAGAAAAAGATAAAATCATAAATTTTTTAGAGCAAAATGTATACTTTCGTTTTAAACTGATTAATTTTCGATATTTTTATTCAATTGTAAGTTTTTTCAATAGTTAGCACAAAATAAATTTTTTTTGGCGGCACAACAGTCAGCTGTTTTTTTTTTTTTTTGTGCTGATAAAAATAATCACGCGTGTTTACTGCAGTTTTTTGTGTGGTATTTGGCCACAGCATAGTAAATTTTAGTGTAATACAATTTGTTGTTGGTTCTGGTAAATTTTGATAAATTTATCAAACGTACAACATAAAGACTTCATTAGTATTGCCGTTCCGTGCCGTGACGAATCAGCTGTTTCGTTTATTGTTTATGTGTAGTGCTTTTTTGAAAAACGCATTATCCATAAACGAAAAACAAAACAGCCAAATCGTTACGGCACGGAACGGAAAGACTAATTGAGCCTTAAACAAGATCTACAACGGTTATTTACTACCAAAAATGATTACCGCTATTTATGTACTGTACGGATAATAGAAGTAAATCACGTTTAATAGAGGAAAATAATAAAACCACAGATAATTTAGGTAAAACACGGTTAATAGAAGTATAAATCAAACGGATAATAGAGGTTATACTGTATTCTATATTTTAACAATAGCTCAACATTTCTTTCAATCTTTTTGTAAGCCACTTTTTTGAACGTTTTTTTTAGCAATATTTTGTCACTTAACGCGAAACGGACACTAAAACAAGAATGTCAAAAGTTGTTCGCATTGATATACAAGTGTAAACAAATGTCAAGCTGATATAAAAAAAAAATCACTAGGAAAATGTTTGCACTTTACGCCACGCCAAGTATCCCAAGATATTTTGAACATATCAAACATATTTCGTTTATTTTATTATTGAATTTTTTTAAATAGAACAACAATTCTTCAATATTAAGCACTTTTTTTGTTTTGCAGATCACTTTTTGTACGATTTTTTTAACATTATTTCGGCAATCAACTTTTACAAAAATCGCGAACCGGGAGCTAAAGCAAGACTGTCAAAATTATTTCTTATTGGTTTACAAGTGTGGCCAGATCGACAAAAAAAACTTGTAAGTGGTAATTAAGTGATGCCAATAAGATTTCGTTTTGTATTATAAAGGCTACCGTTAAAACTTTTATTTGAAGGGTTCCTTTCAGTATGTGCCCATAGACTACGAAATATTCTTGTGCTACTTTTTGTCTTATTGTACAATATATTGGGAAAAATCAAAAATAATTTGATTCTTATCGCGCAACCAGAAAAATATTATATAATATGTTAGCCACATTGTGCAATTTTTATATTGATTAAAAACATATTTTGTGCAAAAGTATTGTTCATTCTGGCAATCAGGGTTGTCAAATGTTTATGATTTTTTTTTTTTCCACAACTTCTAAAAAACTCTTGATGAACATTTACATTTTCTATGCTTCATCTATAATTTAATGTAGTACACAATAGTCTTTTGAAATTTCACAAAATAGCACATATTTACGGCATAAAAAATTCTAACCCAAAATGCATTTTTTCGAAAAGCGCCAAATTACTTGCACATAAAAAACCGTTACCCAAAAACTTGTGAAATATCAACTTAACAAGATATTTCGAAAAAATTTAGCAATTTGACTTTATATTCTTATAAAATGTTTCAAGTTATTTCACAATTTATGCGAAAAATCATATTCTGTTAATTTAGTTTTTTTTAAAAAGATTTTTGATGTGTTAAATCGTCAGCCACTTGAGAAATCGCCGTAAAAATCCCCCGTCGAAAATTAAATCGCCAGATAAGTTTGAATATAGCCACGTTTGGTGAAAACTCAATGTATCTGACAATTAGATATGGTGAGTATGAGCAAAGAACATAAATACTAAAGAACCAAGTACCAACTGGAAAAACAGTTTTTTTTTAGTTTTTTTAATGCATATTTTTTAGTATATGTAAACAAAAATTTGTGTTAATTACATAAAACTTATGCAGAAAACACATTAAACAACACAAATTAACAATAAAATTTAATTAAAATCCCTTAAAAGCATGCAAATTATTTAATTAAAAGTACCACTTTAGTTAACACAGTTTTCCGAAACTCAACCCATTAACACCCAAATCAAATCTGCTAAAGAGAATTCAGCAAAAATGGATTTATATGATAGGCAGGCGTCAAAAAGGATAAAATCAAAATTGAAAAAAGTTAAAAGATATTCTTGTAAATTACCAGGCAACAATCGAAACGTTTCGAAATTATGTATTGTAAATCTTGATTCATGAGGTTTTATAAGCGCCTAAATATTAGTTTACAAAAAAATCTTTTCAAACTTTTTTCAATAAAAAAAATGATATACGATCTATTGGTCAAACCAATAATAAGCAGACGATGTGCCAATTATAATTTAATTTTTACCAATCAAGTATTAAAATTGCGGAAATAGCTTTATCATTATTAATAAACATTTTAAATAAACACTTATAATAATAGAAAACACAAAACTCTATTGAAAAAAGGGGTCAATGAACCTCTACCGCTTATAAGTTTGTTACCAAAATAATAAATATTAAGCATAACAGCTTCGCTTGTTAGTAGTTTATGTATATCTTAGTTTTGTCTCTACTATACTACCTGATTTTGCTCAATGCAGGTTTAAATATGTATGAAATATTTTTCTGGTAGTTGCGTCTTTTAACAAAAACTACTTTATCTTGGAAATTTATCATTTAATTTAAAATTTAAACTAGTTCAACTCTTAAGATTCGTTTAAATTACAAGATTTTTTGTGAAAAAACCCTTAACTTTATTTAACAAAAAAAATTAATTAGATGTTAAGGAATAAATGGAAAATTAAAAAGTAAATTTTACAAAACATTTAACAAAACACAAAGAGTACAACTATATACCGCCCTAGACGCCAAAAATATAATTTAAATAGAGATGCTTTATTTATATTTTTTAATTTTTGTTTGGTTTATTCAGTTGCTATGGAATTAAAACATATACTCAATAGCAATTGGATAAACCAAGGGAAAAATGTAAAAAAAAAAAACAAAAAAGAAAGCATCTCCTGTTAAATTATGATTTTGGCGCTTATGTCGTTTAGATTATAAATAATTTATGATTTGAAAAATAATTAATTCAAAAATGAGTTTTATATAGGAAACAAATGATAGTTTATTCGGTGTGTGTATGTGTGTGTCTGGTGTAAATGTCTACAAGATTTTATCGATCCAGTCGGTTAGATTGTTGAGTTCACCATCTTTAGCGGAACATTCATAGAACTGAATGCTTTGTTGCAAATGAGACCATTCAAAGTCTTTGCCTTGCTTACCCAAATACACTGATTTATTACCATCATCATCACCTACTGATTGTAATTTACGGCTGCGAGTATCACGTATTAAATTCCTAAACCATACAAAGAATTAAAATTTAATAATAGGTTTCACAAAGAGCTCTCACAAATTAAACTTACATTTCTTTTTCTAATGAAGTTTTTATAACTTGTACACTTTTGGCGGTTGTTAAGTCTTGTTTATTGCACAATACCATAAAAGAGCTTGGCACTGTAGCCGAATCTGTTAAAACTGTATAAAGAGCACTAAAAGCAAAGAAAACTCATAAGTATTTATAATCTTCCTTTCCTCTTCGTTTATCCTTACTCTGCCACATCGCGTATTTCCTTTTGTATGGTCACTGAATCTACAACAAATATTATACCCTTGGCTGTTTTTTTATATTGCTCAAAACATTTCTCTCTAACTCTATTGTGTCCCGGGATATCAACTAATCTACCCGACAAACCTCCAATTTTATAATCTCCCACATTTTCTTTCATGGAAGTGAAAGTGTCGGGAAATTTATCGTGTAGAATACGCATAAATACAGCACTTTTACCGGCTTCATTAATTCCGGTCAACACAAAATCTCTTCTGGCTGATGAACGTTTGCGCAATATTACAAATAATGCTAGTAACATAAATAAAAGAATATAATTATAAGAAGTTTTCGTTTAATGGAATTTAATTTAAGCTTACCAACTGCTATGAAACCTACAATCATAGCCACCAATATAGGCGTCATATTTAATTCACCCAATTTAATGGGTTCTCCATTTCTTGCTTTTTTCTCCGTTTGGTCCATATTCTTGAATTATTTGTAAATATTTTTAATTTATGTTGGATTTTCTTTATTGAACAAAAAAAAAAAATGCACAAAACTAAACTCGCATCCCAAACATAGTTAATCGGCCACGCAAGAAACAAACTGAAGTGTCAAAATTCAGTGATGCCAGGTTGGAAAAGAGATGCCACATTTAATTTCGAAAACAATGCTGCCTTTAAGTTTAAGGGGAAAATAAACGGAAATTTCGAACTGGGTTTAGGATAAATTACATGAGCGGACTCTAAACGCAACTCGTTTATGAGGTTTTATATGAGTTAAAATAGAAGATAATATTGTTGTTTTGTCTCTATCTAACTTTTTAAACGGAAAACTAAAGAGAAAATCCATATTCAATAGAATTTACTTTCCATAAATCCGTCATTTGTTTAGTATGTAAAAAGACAACATATTTGATGGAGGTACTATTTTAACACATTATATGGAGTTACAGTTCGAAACGTATCCGCTGGAGTAATGAAGCTTTTGCAATCACAGATGGCAGATTTGTTGATTTTTGGTAAAAAAAATTATCTATACGGCTATCTTTGGTCAAAAATTACGATTTTTTATTAAAAAAAAAGAATAAGCAAATCTTGTATTTTTAAAATAGCCTTGTTTTGTTTAACATGGAAGTGGAAAAAAAAATATGATTGCCAGTACAATATATTTGTATACAAACTTACAACTTATAGACGCTGAAAAATAAAAATAGAACACTTATGTCAAATTTTGTATATGATTCTTAACACGTATAGGAAAAACCTAAAAGTTATAGACCCCGAAAACAATTTTTTTTTTGCCTTTTCTTATGAAAGTGCTCTAAAAGAGCCACCTGTTTATTCAGAAAAAATTTGTTATAAAATCAAAAATTTCTTCATATGTATGTTTGAATAATTTTTTATTCGTTTATGAGCTCCAGATTTGTTTGACGAGTTTTTCAAATTGATTTGACGATTTTTCCAAAAATAATCGAAAAATTTACAAATTTTTGCTTAAATTATCTGGCAGCCTTGGTTACAAAGAACATAACAGCCCGTCAGCGCTGCCAACTTTGGCGATTTGCCTCCATTTTGACGATTTTTGAAGTGAAATATGACAAAATGACGATTTTACAAAATTGATTGTATTTAAAATGTCGATTTTTAAAAATTTGCAATTTTTGTCAAATTTTTTAATTTTTTTCTAATAATTTACTGAAAAATAATTTTCAAGAAACGTGATAAAATGATCTTAAATCAAGCAAAAATTATTTATTTACCAATTTAAAAATAAACTATATATAATTTTCAAAATTTATCTAAATTTTATTTAAAACAACAAAGGAATTTTTTTTATATTTCAGGAAGGAATATCTAAAAGTGTTAATTTTTTCATAATTGAAGTAATTTTAGCTTCAAAATCACTGATATAAAATTGATTTTCCACGTTTTTTTATTGAATGTAATTTTTTTGTAAAACCAAATATCGAAAAACAAATATAAAAATTTATATTTTGTCATGGAATTTTGGAGTTTTTAAAATAGGTCAGTGATTTTAAAATTCTATTCCGCGTAATGAGTATTGGGAGATGTGTTCCTAAGACCTGGATGCGTTTGTGAAGGAGCTATAAATAAAGGGCATTAAAATGGTTTAATAATTACAAATAATGTGAATAAAACGAAGTTTTGCAGTAAACTTTATTTATTGAAATATGAGGTGTTTTGAGAATGACGATTTTTTTTACGATTTCTCATTCTCAAAATGACGATTTTTTTTTACGATTTCTCATTCTCAAAATGACGATTTTTTCCACTAAAATTGACGATTTATTAACAAATTGGGTTGGCAGCACTGCAGTCCGTTATGCTGCGTTTAGGGTCGGTCTAAACTTCAGACTGAAAATAAATATGCCGTGTAGAAACGCTTATGACATGTCATTACTTTTCGGACTGCCAGTAATGACACCAGCTTATTCTCTGCATTACTTTAACAGAAATAACAAGGACTTACTAATATCTAGTTAATTTTCCCATTATTATAATACAAAAAATAATTACTTGTTTTCATCATTATTTTAAATATAAAGTAATAACCTCAAAAAATCTATTTTTAGACTCAATACTTTTTAAACTCTAGTAAATACATATATAACTACTTATATTTTGTAAGCTGGAAAGTAATGACATTTTGTGACAGCAAGTAATTTATGTTTTTATCTATCTATGTTTATAGAGAAGAGCCGTGGTATGCCAATTGTAAAAAAAAGTAAAAAAATCAAACTCTTTGAAAATCAACAAATATAATCTAATATAGCAATAACATATAAGATTTTTGGACTTGAGGTAGAACAATATTCTAACTAAATATGTATGTATATGAAAATATAGAAAGTCCTGAAAAAAATTTTTGTATTTTTAATACAAAAATTAGTACATTTTTTGTTTCTCTTTAACGGATTATTTGTAATACAGCACTACGTTTACTTTTGGCTAATCCTGATTAACGTCTCAAAACTGATATTTTTTTTTGATTTTTTATTAACCGAACGGTAAAAATTTTATTTTAAATCACTGCACGGTAAAACATTTATTTTTGAATCACTAAACGATTTCTTTAAGTGCTCATTTACAGGAAGAAAATATTTTTATTCTGGAATGTGATAAAAAAAACCATCGTTTTTAAAATTTCAATCCCGCATAGTTCGCAGTGTTTTAAATTTAAATAAGATTAAAAGATGTAAATCGATCTTACTAATTCAATTAAAAATTATTTTAATCGTCCTCTTTATTCATTTTTTAAATTTTTAACCAAATCGATCGAAATCAAATCCGATCGGTTTTCATCACATATCAGATTGAAATATTTTAAATACACACAAGACCAGACTAATGCAATTATGTACATTCAAGGACACGTTAGGGGTGTTGATTATGTGTCAATTGATCAAAGTATTTTCAAACCGATAAAGAACTATTTTTCCAGTGTATGAGGAGATCGAAAAGCGACCCGGCTGTGGTGTACCACGTTAAGAGGGTAGCCTGATGTCTAAAAAATTAAAATATGTCTTATTAGTGAGATAACCGCGTAACTCGTTTCGAAAAAAATATTTAAATCGTATCATTTGCAAAAACAATTTTTAAAGATACGCCCATGTTTCTACTTTAGAACGTTTTGCAATTAGAACGAATTTGTGAAATCACAAGAAATTGAAATTTGGTGTTCTCAAATCCTAAAAGCTTTCGAAAACTCGAATTTTTTTCGAAATTATTATCGAAGTGCCAAAAACATATGGTTTTATGGAAAATAAAAAACATATGGAAAGTAAAATGCTTCTAACATTGTTGTCAATTTGTTTGAGTGTTTTCTAGAATATCAAAACAAAAAAATGTTTTTTTAAAACAGTTTTTTAGAGTATAAACAATACAACCACAAATACAATAAAATCAGAAATAAATAAAAAAAAATTTCTAAATTTTTAATATTAAGCACCATTTTTGACTCTAAATTGTAATTTATTAGAAAAAAGGGCATTCGTTTTGCTTCCGACCAGGCTTTTTTACACGAATTAAAACGAATAAAAAATAGGAAAAAACGTTCTGATTTAATCGCAAGAACACCGAAAAATTCTAAAAATTTCACTTTCGCTCTGATTTAAAAGCCGTAACAGGGGTGATAGTTACACTTTTAGAAAAGCTACAAGATTTTCGAATTTGAACATTGTTTTTCCGAAGTTACGCGGTAACCCCAAAGATTTAAATTAAACCGCAATACAAAACAACAATTTAAATTTAATATATTTATTTTAAGCAATACATATTTTAGATAAGATATATTGTCGAATAACTATATAAGGTGGCAAATTGTGGAAAATTTTCAAGTTATAAAAAATGTATTGGAAAAAGTTTAAACAAGTTTTTATATTGTTGTTTTTGTTTTTAAGAGAAACATCAAAGGGAAGAGGATTATAAATAGATTTAGGTTAACATTTAGATATCAAACGACACTAATATTTCCAATTATTCTTAAACAATTTTATCTAAAAAGTTTCCAATGAGAATAATTTGGTTTAAATTGTGATTAAATGCATTGTGATTTTTTTTTTTTTTTTATCATTTGTATTAAAAGTGCTTAAAAATAGGAAAACAATAAATACGATTTTGAAAATCTATATATCTAGATATATTGCATTGTATAAGGTCTGTTTCTGTCTGTGTGTGTGTGTGTTTATAGGCATGTCATATGTATTTTCTTTATATAAATTGAAAAGTGTTTGGGTTTTTGGAGCATAAATTAAATATAAGCAATTATATTTTGTTGGTTTTTTTTTGTTTGTTTAAGATTGAAATTATAAGATAAATATAAAATATATAAAAGCGAAATTTAATTTTGGAAAAGAGTTCGTGTAAACTCAATATAATCTAAAGCATCTTTAATGGGTTGTCCAGAGCGGGGTTCATTGTAAGGTTTCATTCGTTGCACACAATAGTCGGCCATGTCCTTGGTAAGATTCTGTGTGGAATAAATAAGAGAAAAGCAAATATTTAATTTTATATCAGTTTTAAGAAAGAAATTTTCAAACTTACGCAATATAATTCTTCCTTGGTGACATAGGGACGATCGGAGGCAGTAATGGCGCGGAAAGCATTTTCGATTTCTTCATAGGATTGCACATTCTCGGTTTCTTTGGAAATCATAAAGGCAATATATTCCTGCAGTGAAACGTAGCCATCGCGGTTGGGGTCGACAACATCCAAAATGGCTTCAAATTCTGGGTCAGGTTGTCCTTCTTCCACCATGGGCAGATCATAGCCAAGAGCACGTAAGCAGGATTTGAATTCTTGATGATTGAGTTTACCACTCTTATCCTTGTCGAAATGTTTGAACATCATAGAGAATTCTTTGAGGGAATCTTCAGATACACCCGAATGATTGCGAGCCTGTATTTGTTGTTCCAAATTGTGTTGCATTCTCATAGATAGTTGATCCAATTGATCCCACTGTTGTGCCAAACCGACTGTAGAGTGTTCCGTATAACGATTGTCCAAAATTAAATGTTCCTCCAGTAAAGCGCCAAGTTCTTCAATTTTCTTTAGATCAACACGACGTGCTCTGACTTCTGTGGCTTTGACGCGAAGTGCTTCCAGTTGTTGTTCCAAAGAACCGGAACCTTCCATCATTGATGTTCTATATGGGAAAGATGGCAAAATTTTTACAATTTTAGAAAAATGTTAAAATATAAGAAATATACAATTTAAAAAGCGGAATTATGTTTAAAATTACAACAATTTTTTTTTTGGGAGTTAATGGCATTGAATGTTGTTGATATTAACTAATATATAAGAGGTAGCGAAGACTTGATGTTCTTCGGACATGTTCGTATTCCACTTTTGAGTGAAATGGAAAATTTCATAAATTTTTTTTTCTCAACTTAATTTAGTTTTAATTATGAAAAAAAAAAAATCAAATTTTAAAACACAGTGTAATCAATATTTATAGAAGAATAAAGTTGTCGCTAAAGCTAAAAACTTCGAATTTGGCATGGAGGTTCTTTCTTCAGCGTAGACATCCGCTAAGACGGTATTTTGAGTCTTTCGGGAAGGGCCTAAAAGTGGAAAATACTCTGCTTAGTGGCCTGCCCCGAACCGGTATAACGAATGATATATAAACGGTGTAGGTGTTGCATAGATTGAACTGTTCCCCGTGCACATTCTGCCAGTGGCCAGCTGTCCGACCGGTTATCAGCCAGACATTAGTCCCTTGCTAGAGGGAGATAACCGTGTGGTAATGGAAGACTTCAATGCCCGTCATGAGCTCTGGCACTCGAACCTCGGGGACGTTCGTAGAGGATCAGCCTGGCAGAACAGATAGACCGAATTTCCCAATAGAGGCAGAGAAACTAGCAGATGATCGTGACGAAATTCATCAGACCAACCCCAGCGATCCCAGAATAGTCCAAATAAATGTGGACAATAGTCCAAATAAATGTGCTCAACGAGTATAATAGCAACAAACTGCAACCTGAGCTCAGGAGCTGGTAAGCTGTGGACAACAATAAAATCTCACGCATGCCATGAAGCGAGATGATAGGGTCGCAATAACATCTGGCAACAACACATTATCGTACCATTAGACATTTTAGTCGACAATTCACAGAGCACCCTGAGAGATAAGACAAAAAGAAGTATTGTGAGGAAAGTTCGCAATCTTCTAGCCGATAATGTATCACCAGTCTTCTCACTGAACGAAGTTGCAGGCGTTAGGCCCTGACTTAATCTCGATGCTGATGCTGAAACACCTTGATGTGCAAGTAGTCACTTTAATTAAGTCTTGAAAATGGGTAGAGTGGTTCCGATATTAAAAGGAGAATCGTACAGACCGATCTGACACTCGAGGCACTTCTCCTCCCCAACCTGGTACAACACCTGCCAATGGCATCACAGCACAACAACAGCACTAACGCATATTTTACATGGTCTGAACCAAAATAAACCATGCGAACGTACAGTCCTAGTTGCGCTAGACTTGTCAAAGGCATTTGGCACCGCCAGCCATGCAACCCTCTTTGAAGACATAAACAACTCGATTCTTCCTAACACCATAAAGAAGTGGGTTGTCAACTATATTTGAACATATAATTGACATGTGTTCGCCATTGACATGTGTTGGCTGTTCAGTGGCAAACTATGCTGCGTCAGAGTGGACCCCAAATGTTAGCGATACGCAGTGGAGAAAGCTTCAGAGCTGCCAGAACGCTACCCTAAGATCGGTAACGGGATGCCTACAAATGACCTCGGAACGCCATCTTCACAAGGAATAGAAGATAATTCCGATAAATGAGCACTGTCAGATTCTGACAAAGCAGTGGGACATCCGAAACAAGACCCCCTGGAGACATATCAGAAGGGATCTTCTATGTTATGAGAGGGAAATTCAGTGATGCAATGTAGAACCGCTGGACCCGACCTTATACAAAAGAGCTCTGAATAACATACACACAGATGTGGTGAGCTTAACTTTAGTCATCTGCCGTAGTAACGCCGTGCTCGGAAGCCGTACCCCTCTCATCGCAGAAGTGATGTCTGCCCAAAAAGGAGGGTGGTCCGGGTAATGTAGTCGCCTTAACTCTTATTGGTCAAGAATTAACGCAACTATACCCAACGAATGCCCCGCATGTGGACAAAGTCCACATGACACAACCCACCTCTTCAACTGCGCAGCAATCTCGATCCCTCTAAACATCACATTCTTGTGGACCCACCATATTGAGGTGGCTCGCTACCAGGCACTATATTTAGAGGAGCCCTTAGATCCGGGAAAACAAAACTAATAAAGCATATATATTTGTAGTACAGGTACCGCTGCGACAACAACTACCGGTAACGAAGTATCGGGTTTTCTAGCTAGTAGAAACATAAATTTAAATTTCATCGCGATTTAAAATCACTGCGAAATACAGCCGTTTATTTTTTTGTTGCAGAGAGGGTATTCTTGTTAGAAATGTAGGTCTTGCAAAATTGCATAAGTGGAAAATTTTTCTGAAACACAACAACAAATACAAGGGAATAATTTTCCACAAAACTTATGATTTCGCAATACCTACAACCAAATGAAAAATCGAAAAGTGTTACTTTGAATAGTGTACTACATTGTCTACTGAAATTAACGGTATAAAAACATATCGCTCATTTACTAGCATAACTCAAAAAGCACGATTTTGCAGAAAACGAGTTTAAAGTATCCATATCTTCCTCGCTCGACCCTTTATTTATTTTGTCCCGTTTTTTATAAATAGGGGGTTTCAACGTATTTTTCTCTTAGCGAGAGTTGTGTGCGAATTCGCACACAAGAGACCCGTGAGTAGCACAGTTTCTCTATGAAGTATATACTTTTTGTACCCACTTTAAAGAAAAAATAAAACATATTATCCTCTATCTCGAAAAGTATACATGATATTAATATGAAATTTTTACACAACATACAACATTGATATAACTAGTAAATCTGCATTATTAACTCAAAAATCGCATTTTTTGACTTATGACAGTATTGTAGTCAATGAACGAAATGTAAAAAGTTTTAATATTGGCAACACTACATAAAAATAAAACTTGGCAACATTTTTTTAAATGCGTTGAGAATTTTTCTTGGAAATAAAACTACTGTAAAATTTTTCTTTTAACAATAAGAAAGAAAAATTATAATTGAAAAAAGAGATTTAAATCAAAATTTAAATCATACAGAGATGTTTTAATAAGATAATATAAATTATTGGTATAGTTGCTCCATTTTAATTTTAAAATGGGCTCTCACTCATGCATGCTGCAGTTACGAATTTTGCAAGAGTAAAATTTTTAACGCATAATACTAGTAAGGGTATTTTAATTAATTTTGAGCTCTACTTCTTTAACATTTCACACCGAAAAACTTCGCACTTAAGAAATGTTATAGGGATTGAACTATGAAATAACTAATGTCGGCTTACTTATCAAAAAGTAGGCTAAATTTTTCACTATCCGGAGTTAGCTTAACGCTAATTTTACTCGTATGCTTAACCATAAGCATTAGAGTTGTGTCGTTCATGAACGAACTAGTTCAATTGAACGACTCACTCAATTGAACGATATGATTCGTTCACCAATATTCGATCTTGTTGTTCACTTCGTTCTTTTTATTCATAGAAAAATTGCATCGCTATTCAATCAAATTGTTTGCAAGAGCAATTATTTTTTTTTTTTGGAAATAGTAATAATATTATTGTTTCAAATTAGGAAAAACAATTTATGTCATAAAAATAAAATGTTTTTTACACAAAATAAATAAATTTTGGTTAGAAAATTTGCAATTTTATAACACTTTTTGTCTATGTTCAGTAAAATTTGTGAAAAAAACTCGTCAAACATGAATATTGCGTTATAATTGTCAAACGAACGACACAGTTCACAACACGCAGATCAGTCACAAGTCAAAGCAAAAAAGAACGATTTGATAGAACTAGTTCACTAACTGCAATTGAACGATAATGACCAATTCACCAAAAGGAACGCTTAATCCCAACTCTAATAAGCATACAAATAACTCGGAAGAGTTAAATTGAGCATATTTTTGTTAGCCGACCTAAACTATAGACATTATTAACAAATCTAATTTAAAAATATCAACAAAACTTTTTATATAAATACCAAAACTATGGAGATGCATGAAAATATTCTTCTAAAGAATATTTTATAATGAAAATAGGCTAGATCATAAATTTATCGAAATTTTTGTCATTTTAACATGGGAAACAAAAACTTATCATCTTATCTTTTTTTCTATTTTAAAAATCTAGTTCTAAACAAAAATTATGTATATATATTTTTTTTTGTTAAAAAAAGGCTTTAAAATCAAACATGCAACTAAAAAAGAATTCAAAGCTTATAATAATACAGCGCAATATAATTTTTAAGCAATCCTTATAAATTTTTTTGGATCCATTTCTTTTAACAATATATAAGAAATTCGAAGATCTTTTTAAATGTGAGATTTTATAGTTCTCAAAAGTTAGTTGGCAGTTTATGATTGTTTTCATAATCAAGCTATAAGAGATTATCAAAAAAGTGTTAAGAGACAGCACAAACATTTAAAAAACATTTGTTGGAAACACAACATTAGAATAATTAGACTAATGTTTGGTTGAAAATGATATGAAAATTATTACCCTTGACCATTATAACCCAGCATATAATACCTAGAAAAATATAAGAATTTATGTAAAACAAAAATGACAAATGAGTGCAGTGTACAAGAGAGTGTAAATAATATTAATGGAATTGTCGAAAAAAGTGTAAGTTTTCAAGTTTCATAATAGCAAATATATACTTTACAAATGTTTGAACTTTGTTGTTCTAATCTTTGACAAAAACTCACCTAGTTTCGGTTAGCCACTGATGGAATAGATTAGCATGTTTAGCAAATTCTTTGCGCAATTTATCATTCTCTTCTTGACGTTTGGCTTCTTTGGCCAATTCGCCATCTCGCTCCTCTATGATCTTTTGTAAATTACGCCAAGTCTCTTCAAGAGCTTCCATGGTGAACCAAGTGTATGGATTGGGTCCAACATTGAAGCTCTTAATTTTCTGATCCAAAGCAGACAAGGCCTTAAAGTCAGCCTCGGCTGATGACAGCGAGGCCTGGAATTGGGCATGAGCATCACGTAATGCACGAATTTCTTCGATCGAATTGCAACGAACAGGATCGGTAAGATCTTCTTCGGCATTTTCGAACCAAGAATTAAAGGCTGAGGCCTTCTTGGCGAATGTCAAGTAGAGTTCTTCGATTTGGCGGAATTGTTCTTGCATGGCCAAAAGACGTTGTTTGCGTGTCTCTGAGGCATCACGTAATTTCTGCCAACGTGAGATAACATCTTCATGGCGCTTAAGTATAGCTGGTGACTGGGCATGATTAGCATTGATAAGTTGATCCTTCAGAGCGGTAATATTATGAATGCCCTCTTGTTCAAAAGCATTAAGACCTGTAAGCAATAAATTAAAGTTAATCTGAAAAAAATTTCGCTTGCCCTTTTCAAATACTTACCAGCATCAAATGTCTCTTGTTTAGTTAATAAAGTTTGAACCGTCGAAAGATCACGTCCATATTCATCAGAACGTACATAGTTCTCCTTATCAGCAATCCACGATTCGACAACATCAGCCTTCCACATAAATTGCAAGTAGGCCGAATTATCCAATAGAGAACCCTTGCGTCTAGCAGCCAAAGCATTCAAATTATCCAATTTATTGCGTAGTTGTTGGCATCTCTGACTGATGGAATCACCATGATGATTCTTCGCTTCAACTAAATCGGTACCTTGTTCACAAATCAAAGCACAACGATCTTTGTGGGCAGCAAAATCAGTTTCGAAAGCATCGTGTTTCTTCAAGAGACCTTGAACAGCTGCCATGGAATCACCATAATCATCGACCGACAACAATTGTTGTTTTTCGGTAATCCAGGCTTCTTCCTCTTCAACTTGAGCCAAAAATTGTTGATAAGTCAAAGATTCATCTAATTTCTGACCACGTGTAGCTGCCAAATTCTTCAGTTCAGCCCAAGCTTGGTTTAGAGCCTTAAGACGTTGTTCAATTTCTGGCACACCCAAATTGGAGACATCCATCAATTTCTCACCAGCCTCTTGGACAGCTTGTATGGCTGGTTCGTGAGAGCCTAATTCAGCTTCGAGACGTTTGTGTTTCTTTTTAAGGTTTTGTACACCGGTCAAGTCACGGCCGTAATCGTCTGAACCAACCAACAATTTCTTTTCCTTAATCCAACTCTCTTCATCAGCTATATCACGGAAGAATTGATGCAAAGTCAAGGCTTCATTAAGTCTAGCTTGACGATGAGCAGCCAAATTGCAAATGCGTTCGTAGCGTTCATTGATGCTTTGGCGTTTTTCTTGGATGCCAGCACTATCGAATTGGCCGCTTTCAACCAATGAATCGGCTTGCTTATTCATATCCTTAATGCGATCTTCATGAGCAACAATGTCAGCTTCAACCAATTGATGTTTCTTCATGAGATTTTGCACCGAAGCTAAATCTTTGCCGGAATCCTCTGTGGTGAGCAGAGACTCAACTTCACCCAACCAAAAGTCCAAATCCTTGACGGCAGCAATGTAGGTACGTTGCTTATTGGCCTCCTTCAATTTCAACGACTTCTCGGTAGTCTTGTGGGTAAGATATTCCCATTGATCAGCAATTTGAGTCAAACGTTTCTGGACGGCATCTTCAGAGCCAGAACATTGCTTTTTGTCAATGAGATTTTCACCCAAGGCCAAAACAGTTTGTATACGATCAGCGTTGGCAGCTAATTCAGCTTCGAATGCTTGATGTTTCTGGTGCTTGGATTGGATATTAGCTGGGTCCTTGTAGCTCTCTTCGGTAGCCAATTGTAATTTTTCGGCAATCCAATTCTCGATTTCATCGGCATCGCGAGAAAACTGTTGCAACGTTTGTTCATCGCCCAAACGAGAACGTTTCTCAATAAGACCGTCCTTCAAATGACGCCAGCGTTCCAAGACTTGTTTACGCTTACCATCAATCAAATCAGATGCATAATGATTTTGATTGATTAACGTATCAGCCAGAACTTGCAAAGCGGCAATTTTTTCTTCGTGACCATTAATGGCCTTATCGAAATCTTCATGTTTCTTAATCAAAGCTTCTACATTGTCGCCCTTGTCATCGACATCATCGGCATTAAGGAAGGCCTCACGCGCCGACATCCAAGCTTCGGCCAATTCACAATCACGCATATACAATTGTAAATCGAGATTTTGTTCCAACTGCAAACGACGCTCGGTCCAGGCTTTTTCCAATTCTTCCCGAGTTTTGCCCAAATCTTCAATTTTTTCTTTGATTTCGGGCGAAGCATAATGATTGGCTTGTAACAATTCGTTGCCGAATTGTTCGAAGGCACCAAAAGTACCAGCACGAGCATCAATTTCAGTACGATGTTCCTAATTGTGATCAAAAGAGGATTAAGGGGAAATAACAATTATATATTAATAATAGTGCAATATTTTTTAGTTTTTATTTGTTATATCCCAAATGTTAGACAACATATAGTAAATTTGGATACAAACATAGGCGTTGGTTATAAACAATTCACAAAAAAAAAAAAAAATATGTAAAACATATTGAGTTATACCACTGGTGTTGTTAGAAAACAAGAAGAAAATAATTATAATTAAAGACGCCCAGTTAATATTATTAAATCTTTAAAGAATAAGTTTAATTTTGAATTCACTACCACAATTTTTTACAATTTTCTTAATTCCATCATAATCTATCGACAAACAAACAACCGTAAGATAAAGTTAAATTGGAATATATAAACGGAACGTTTAAATTTTCCAAGCTGAATCCAAATCTGGTCTCTAAAATCGTTTATCACATTAGTTTTTTATTTTTTAACGATGTCAAGGTTTATAAAAATCTTATTTTAGGGGGGTTCAAATTTGACAACTTTGACATGGTTTTTTTTTAAACCTTAGCGTGATAAACAAATTTTAGATGTTAAATTCGTATTTAACTCTTAAAAGTGGTTTGAAAACATGCAGTTGCGTTTCATTTGCATAACACAGTGACGTTTTGCAATTTTAATTCTGAAAATATCAATTGAAATTCAGAAAATACATTTAAAATTTAGAAAACATCTATTAAATTTCAGAATTTTCATTGAAATTTAGAAAACTTAAACTGGAATTCAGATTTTCCATTTGAAATTAAAAAATATTATTTGAAATGGAAGGGCTTATTGTAAAAACATAATAAGCCAGATTTTATTTTTAGTTTGTTTTCGCCTTTTAAAGTTTAAACAATGTGACAAATATGAATGTAGCAGGAAGTTTATACCAGTAATATGTGTTTAAGCAAGACTTCTATCAAATATTAATCAATGGAAGTCTAGAAAACAACGAAAACCCACAAAACGATAAATGTGTCTTATTAAGTTTTTACAATAAGCCCTTCAATTTTAAAATATCATTTGAGAATCTGAAATATCAAGTAAAATTCAGAAAATAACATTTGAAATTCAGAGAATAGTAATTGAAATTCAGAAACACATACACTTCATAGAACATCAATTGACATTCAGAAAATATCAATTGAAATTCAGAAAATCCATTTAAAATTTAGAAAACATCTATTAAATTTCAGAATTTCCATTGAAATTTAGAAAACTTTAACTGAAAGTCAGATTTTCCATTTGAAATTGAAGGGCTTATTGTAAAAACATGATAAGCCACATTTTATTTTTAGTTCGTTTTCGCCTTTTAAAGTTTAAACAATGCGACAAATATGAATGTAGCAGGAAGTTTTTACCTATAATATGTGTTTAAGCAAGACTTCTATTAAATATTAATCAATGGAAGTCTAGAAAACAGCGAAATCCCACAAAACAATAAATGTGTTTTATTAGGTTTTTACAATAAGCCCTTCAATTTAAAAATATCATTTGAAAATCTGAAATATCAAGTAAAATTCAGAAAATAGTAATTGAAATTCAGAGAATAGTAATTGAAATTCAGAAACACATACAATTCATAGAACATCAATTGACATTCAGAAAATATCAATTGAAATTCAGAAAATCAATTTGAAATTTAGAAAACATCTATTACATTTCAGAATTTCCATTGAAATTTAGAAAACTTTAACTGGAATTCAGATTTTCCATTTGAAATTAAAAAATATCATTTGAAATTGAAGGGCTTATTGTAAAAACATAATAAGCCACATTTTATTTTTAGTTTGTTTTCGCCTTTTAAAGTTTAAACAATGCGACAAATATGAATTTAGCAGTAAGTTTTTACCTGTAATATGTGTTTAAGCAAGACTTCTATCAAATATTAATCAATGGAAGTCTAGAAAACAACGAAAACCCACAAAACGATAAATGTGTCTTATTAAGTTTTTACAATAAGCCCTTCAATTTTAAAATATCATTTGAAAATCTGAAATATCAATTAAAATTAAGAAAATAACATTTGAAATTCAGAAACTCATCAATTGTATGTAATTCATAGAACATCAAGTGATATTCAGAAAATATCAATTGAAATTCAGAAAATATCATTTGAAATGCAGAAAATATTAACTGAAATTGAAAACAAATGTTTTCTGTATTTCAATTGATATATTCTAAATTTACAGTGATATTTTCTGAATTTCAATTGATATTTTCTGAATATTAGTTGTTATTTTCTGAATTACAATTGATGTGTTTCTGAATTTAAATTAATATTTTCTGAATTTTCAATGATATTTTCTGAAATTCAATTGGTATTTTTTGAGTTTCAATTGATATTTTCTGAATTTCAAATGGAAAATCAGATTTTCAATTGATATTTTCTGAATTTAAAGTTGTAAAAGTTGTAATCAAATTTTTGATGGTCTGGTAAATTAAAAATTTTTTTTTAAATATAAATTAACACTAGAATGACCGGACCAGTCATTTTGACATTTTTGGCATCTTAGAATAAAAACAACAAGTGTTTGTTTCAACTTATTTCAGATATTATATGCCTTTTGTAGGATTAAGTAGAGTTAACAATTCCACTTAAACAATTTGTTTTAATTTCACTTAGTATCCGAACAAAATTTTTGACTGGTGTTTTTTAAAAATTCGTCCAAAATACAATTTTCATCCCATCATTATGGTTGAAGCCGCAATATAATCTAGAAGACTAGCACTTCTAAACAGCATTTAAAGCAGAATTTAGCTAAATGCTATTTTTTGATGAATTTTTTATTAGTTTTTTCAGTGTAACTTCTTCTAAAATTGCAAGATTTTTAATTAATTTATATATTTTAAATATAGAATTCCAAAGGTACAAAATGATACCAAATAAAATACATAAATTAATTAAAAATCTTGAAATTAATTTAAAATACATCAAAAATAGCATGTAGCTATATTCTGTTTCAAATATCGCTTAAACAACACAACATTTCGAAATGATTTAAATCAGAGAACAGAATGAGACCATTCGTTTTTGTTGTCCATTCATTGCTTTTGCATTGCTTTTATTCAACAACAACAGCTTATGCTGTTGCTATTTATTCCATTTCTTGTTTTTGTTGAATGCCTTTTTAACATTCATTTTTATAATTCCGTTACATGTCAAGCAATGAAATGATGACACATGAATAACATGAAATCAATCACAACATTCGCGTAGTATTCGTTGACCTGTAGCAATAATAATAATTTTAAGTTTTATTAAACATGAAATATGTATACATTTTTATTTAATTTTATTAAACATGAAATATGTATAAAATTTTTTAATTTTCTTAATTCATTCATTTAACATTGAGAACATTCATACCAATCGTTGTTTTCGTGAGTGTTAAGTGACACTAGACAAGCAATGCAATGCATGGTTTTCGTGACACTCACTTTTCTCAATTCTGTTGATTGTTGCTTTATTGAAATGATGTGAGTTGACAACAATGTACTCATTTTTTGAGATTGCATTCAAAAGCATGAAATAAGGCACTCAAACCGTTCTCTGATTTAAATGCAGTTTGGAAGTGTTAGACCTCCAGATAACATCGCTGCTTAAACCGTAATGATTAGAAGCAAAATGTACGAAATGACGAATTTTTAAAAACCACCAGTCATTTCGACTTGTTTTGGGCAGAGTAGGAAAAAAAAATGTCGGTCATTCTAGTGTTATGAACTACTTTAAATGTAGTATATATGATAAATAAAATTAACGATGTTTTTAAATTATTATTTTCGACTTTAGGCTGCACAAGTTATGTTAAAACAAATTCATTAAAGGCCAAGTGGAATGAAAAATATGTTTGTGTATGTATTATTGTGGATTTTTTTTTAATTTTTGTTCAGTTTAATTAATGTAAATCTAAATATTAAAGTTCGTATTAAAATTACTATAGGGTATTTTTTACTTTCGATCCGGCATAAATGTTTAAAACTTGAACCAAATAGGAAAAGTCTTGCACATGTATTTTTTTTCAAATAATAAAAAAATTGCTCTATTTTTGTATTTTGATTCAACCTGGTAAGACCCATAAAGAGTATTCACTTCAAATCAAAATTTTTTTATTTTACTCTTGCGAAAATGTAAAATTAACAAAATGAGATTATCCTTAAAATAGAGCAAAATAAAAAAATCTTTTATTTGATTAAATCAACTCTATGTATAATAAATATCAATGGAATTCAAGTGGAAATCAAGTATAATACCATCATTTTTTCCAGTTTCAACGCTTGAATTAAATCTTAATAACAGTTTACTTTGATAGCAAAAGCGTTAAAAATCCGAAGTTTAGAAAAAATTGTTAATATAAATAAGTTCGTTTTTTATTTAGCGTATAGATTTTAAAAACACATAGAATGGCGTCAGTTGATTCACAATTGTCGTTCATCGAATCTAATGTATTAGATTTATATGATCTACATGTACCTCTGAGGACTAAACGCGTAATGAACAAGTCCAGACCCTGGTTCACACCAGCTATAAGAAAACTTATTGAAAAGAGAGACTTAGCTTTTTCACGTTGGAAGAAGTTTAAAACAACTGAGTTGCACAATGAATATCGTCAGTTTAGGAGAGATGTTAATAATCTAATTGTAAAAACTAAATCAGAATATTATTCCAAGCGTTTTTCTGATGCAGTAAATACAAAACAAACTTGGCAGGCAATCAAGGATATAGGTATTGGAAAGGATGAGAAAAACAATCAATTGTTTGTTGATGTAAATGAAATCAACAATGCCTTTACTAATATACCAATGGTTGATGCATATCCTAATTTCTACAACTTTGAAAATACTGAATTTTTTAATAATGCTAATTCGATTGCAACAGTTGATACAGATAACATATTAACTAACATGTTTGAATTTGAGTGCGTTAATGAAACTGATGTTCTAAATTGCTTGTTGAGTATTAAGTCTAATGCTGTAGGTTTTGATAATATTCATCCTAAGTTTTTAAAGCTACTGATACCTCTTATTCTTCCATATATCACACATTTTCTTAACACTATTATTACAACTAGCTCTTTTCCGCGTAAATGGAAACACGCTAAAATTATTCCTGTTCCCAAATCCAGGTCTGAATTCAGACCAATTGCAATTCTTCCCTTTCTTTCTAAACTGCTAGAAAAACTACTGCATACTCAAATTAACTCGTATATCAAGAGACACAACTTATTATCTGACTACCAATCTGGATTCCGCTGTGAACACAGTTGTGTCACTGCTCTTTTGAATGTTTCCGAAGATATAAGGCAGCATGTTGATGAAGGGAATTTAGTTTTTCTAGTACTGCTTGACCATTCAAAGGCTTTTGACACTGTGGATCACAATATCTTAGTCAAAAAACTGAAAAATATGTTCAACTTTTCCACCACCTCAACAAAGTTGATATCATCATACCTATCTGGTCGAACACAATCTGTTTACAGTAACGAAAAAACGTCTGATGTTGCCTCAATTTTAAGAGGTGTTCCCCAGGGATCCATACTAGGACCACTACTTTTTTCACTTTATGCTAACGACCTTCCATCGCGACTTCAACACTGCAAGGTGCACATGTATGCTGATGACGTTCAGGTGTACCTGAGTAGTTCACAAAAATCTCTTGATGTATCACTCTGTAAACTTAACAGTGACCTTAGTAGAATACACCAATGGGCATTAAGAAACGGCCTATGTCTTAACCCTAAAAAATCTAAATGTATTCTGATACATAAACGATTATTTAAGGTATCTCGTGACTTTGATGTAAGACTAAATAATCAGAAAATTGATATTGTGTCATCTGTACGGAATTTAGGCATAATTTTCAATAATACCCTCACTTGGTCAAACCACATTAATAATATTGTCGGTAAAACATACAATATGCTACGTACTCTTTGGGCAACGCAATATTTTACTCCACCTAAAATCAAAATGCTATTAGCTAAAGCCTATCTGATGCCATCTTTGCTATATGGCTGCGAAATTTTTTCAAACTGCGATGCTGATAGCAAACGTAAATTAAATGTTCTTTTCAATAATATTGCTAGATATGTCTTTGGTCTAAGAAAATATGACCGTGTATCTGCGTATGCCCAACAGCTTTATGGAATGACATTTGATAATCTCTTGAAACAAAAATGTTTAATAATGTTGCATAAGATTATTTATAATAAAACACCAAAGTACCTACATGAATACCTGCTTTTTAACACTTCACAGCGAGGAAAACGGATAATTCCCATACTTTATCAAACACTTATGTCAGAGTGGCAGTTCTTTACAAGTGCTATACGTTTTTGGAATGCACTTCCACACAACATTCAAAGATGTAGTAACGCATTAAAATTTAAAAATGAATTACAAAATTTACTTGCATAATTCAAGCAGACTTTAATGATTAATTTTAGTAAAATTTGACAGGTCTAAACTAAAATAATCTAAACAAAAATATCATAAAATATTTTTGAATACCACTAAATAATTTTATTGTATTTTGTTTTATTTTCATTTCTTTGCAATCCGTATTACAAGTATTATTGTACTTTTTTATTTTTACTTCTGTATTTTGTGATTTTATTAATTTATTAACTTATCATTTTTAATACTTTATTTTAACTATTAATATTGTCAAATTTAAAAATATACAATCATTTTAAGTTCTATGCTGTAATTCATAAGATGTAATCTTGTAGCATAGAATATATCAAATAAATAAATTAAATTAAATAGAAAAGTTTATTTTTAATGTAAAGTAATTGCTTTAAGTTTAATGAGTTTAGCCAGAATATTGCATCAGTTGTCATATTTTTTATTTTTTCAATATCGCCTGGCAATATCAAATTCGACAGATTCAAATTTACAAAATGCTTGTCATTCACCAAAAAAAATTTTGATAAAAAAAATCTTGACAATTAAAAAAACTCATACGTTAGTGGTTGTATTTTTTACAAAACTTTGTTTAAGGGTGTCTCTTTCGAAATCAATATATACAACAATATTAAATATATTTAAAAAAATATACAAATGGATTATTAAAAAAATTATTGTTGCAATAAAACGACACAAAATTAAATATTATTCTCAAAATTATGATACACAATTTGGACTACCATGGCAAGCCAGGTGGGCATTTCGTTCAAGACCCATTTTTGAAGGTAAAATTGGGTGCTAATCTGAGAATAAAATTAATTTTATTTTATACATTCTTTAATCCTTAAAGTAGTCGGATTTTTAATTTGCATTAAAATGATACAATAAACTGAAAAAACGCCCAAATAATCGTTGTTTTTTATTTCTAAAAAAAAAAAAAAAAAAATAGGCAAAAATTTAAAAATGTCTATACCAGACTTATTTTTTAGTAATCTACAAAAAAAAAAGAAAATACGACTGAAAATTGGCACATCCGTTAAAGCTGTACAGTGGCATCCGATTTTCAATATGTTGTTTTGAGAAAAAGACATTTAAAGTACAGGTATCCCTCGATTTACGCGGTACTTTATTTGCGCGGTTTCGATATAACGCGATTTTATAATAGTGACCATTTTTCTGTATAACGCGTTTATTTAGTATAACGCGATTTAAAAATAGTGGCAACCCTCTAATTGCGCGCATTACACCATTTTTTTTAAACATTATCAGCTGTTTGCAAAAAAGAAGAGGTTAAATTTAATTTGCAGTGTAAAAAAACTTTAAAGGTAATAAAAAATAAACAATTTGCTGTGGTTTTGATTTTACTAATAATAATGTTGTTACTCCGTTAACAGCGGAAGTTGCTCAAATACTACAAGTAATTGAAACATCTGAATTATTTGAAAACATTGTGGATGAGGATATATTGGAGATGATTAATGATGTTCCAGAATTGACAGAACAAGATCTCATTGCATTAGCCACGGACCCCGATGAATCAATTGAAGACGAAAGTGATAGTGAGGATAATCCAGATTTTGATTCTTCTAAGTTAAAAACTTTTATACAAATGGTTTAGGATTTGATAACATTTTCCACTGATAATGACCCTTGTACAAATCGATCAGATTTATTTCAGTGTTCAATAAAAAAATCGTTGGCATCATACGAAGAACTTTTAAAACAACAGGAACAGCAAAAAAAGCAAAAGCGCATAACAGACTTCTTTAAAGTGGACGAAGACGTTAATTGTGACCAAAATTCTGAAGACGTTAACTATGACAAAGACTGAAAAAGTAGTCTTTGACGAAGATACTGAAGATTTTAACTATGACGAAATCTGTGAAGATTAGCAATATGTATAATATTTTATATTTTTTATGAATTTTTTGTTTTGTTTTTATTAATTTATGTTTTGTTGATTTAAAAAGCCGGAATGAAGTTTTTTTTATAAAATTGTTATTTTTTGTTAATTTATAAATTTTGAATTTTTTTTCAAAGCTAGTTTAAATATACTATTTTTACAAATAATATTTTGTTATAACTATTGAAAAGTACAAATAAAATAAATTTAATTTAAATTATATTAATAAGCTTTTCTTCGGATTTTCGGTCCCAAATTTGAATTTTGTATGAAGTTAGTGTTTCAATTTGCGCGGTTTATTATATTGCTGGTCCCAAAATAGAATTTTGTATTGATATAGAACATTTATTTATGCGGTTTTGAATTACGCGGTTTTCTTCCGGTCCCAAAGTGCCGCGTAAATCGAGGGATACCTGTAGTATATAGAAAAAAGTTAAAACTATCGAAACGTGAAATAAAAAAATCACTAAATAAAAAAATATTTAAAAAGTAAACGCCTTTAGGGAAAACTCGACAAAAATTAAAAAAAAAAACTTTTGTTTTAAGTTGTTTTTTGGTAGGGCTTTAAAAAATCTTGACAACACATTTTTTTTTCTTGGTTCTTGACGAGTATTAAACATTTTTGTAAATCAAGCGAAATTAAGGTCGTCTGGCAACCCTGCATGATAAGGAAAGGACTTTTCTTGTTAAACATTTTCTTGTTTATAAAAGAATATTCACACTTAACATGAAAATGAGAAAAACTATTAGCAGCACTTTTAATATATGTGAATACAAACTGACAAATGTGAACACAAACTTATCGTCGTTGAAAATATTTAAAGAGTTAACAAATTTGGTATGGGATTTCGTAACAAATATAAAATAATTTGATTTAGTTCCCAGAAAAATCCAAAACACAGTAAAAAGTGCTGCCAAGTTTTATATTTGTAAATTTAGTACTTTTGATACTTTTAGTACTTTTTATTTGGTAATTTTTAGTACTTTTTATTTGGAAATTTTTAGTACTTTTAAAACACTTTTCTATAAATTTTTTATGCTTTTTGAATTTTGGAAAATAATGGCAACACTACTAAAAATTTTACTTTTCCACATTTGCAAGGCAAATGTAGGCATGTCGCATTGTAAGGTTTATGATTGTTTTTGTATATGAGAAAAACATTAAACTTTCGCAATTTTACAATACCTAAATATCTGACAGCAACATATTTAGTTTTATTTATTTTCAACAATAATCCACACACATGATTTAAAAAAGTATTTCCAAATTTTATATATACAAAGTGTTGATAATTCCATACATTTGTTATAGCTTTTAAATTTTGGAAAATACTGACAATATTACACTTTTCATAATTGCTAGTCCTAATTTTAAAACCTTGCTGGGGGTTTGTGGAAAATTATTTCCATGTGCTGTTGTGTTTTAGAGAAAAATTACAATTTCAGAAGAACTAAATTTCTGGCTGGAATACTTAATTTTATTTACTTCCAAGAACAATCCACAACACATGGTAAAAAAAGTGCAGCAAAATTTTTTATTTACAAAGTGTTGCTAGTTTTAGTACTTTTTACAAATTATTTTATGTCCTTTAAATTTTAGAAATTAATGACAATATTAAAAAATTAGACTTTTGCATTAATGAAACATGTTTGGCAGTTAAACTTTTTAAGAAAATTAATATTTTTTATTTTTCTTAATCTCAACCTTTCTTAATTAAATTTGTCAAATGCATGTTAATTAAGAATTAATTGCGACTGTATATATGACGTTAAAATAATTCTGTACTAAAATACATTACAAAATTTTCCCTATGGCGATGTCTCAACATAAACGCAAAGTTGGCTATCCTGAACGTAAAAACCATACGTCAATCTGGTAACGTTGTGAAATAGAGACGGAGGAGATTAGAAAATAAACAAAAATCTAAAAATATAATATTTGAGTTTGTCACTTCTGACAAATAACAATAACAGAAAAGATAATAGGAAAAAAAACTGTAATTTAGCTGCATTACATTAGAGGCCATATTTGGGTGTGATCGCTAAGCGGTCATGACTTGATATTGTTAAGTTTGCAATGTAAGAAGAAGCGCAAGTTTTATTCTTACAGCCGGCAGGTTGTTGAAAACATCTGACAATTATAGGACACAAATTATAATACAATTTAAATGGAAAAATCACTGATGACTCCTGTCAATTATGTCTTATTTGCAAATTAATAGAGTTTTTAATTTTTAGAGAAAACGGTAATTCTTCTTAACCTCAACCTTTCTAGATTTCTATATTATTTTTTTAATCGTGTCATTTTGACCCCAAGAAAATAGAGAGGACGCCCTTTTAATTTTCGTAATCTATGGCCGATTTGCTTCAAGTGGTAATGGCAGCATGTTTTACACTTAGTCATAATATGTAATTCGGATCACGTTTCTCAAAAATAAAAAATAAAAAGGAAAATTTACCGTGTATAATGTGATGGTTTGACAAGTTAAAACGAGTGGTAGAGTGATTAGAAAAATTTGAGTGTTTGATGCTTTAAAATGTTGGGATCAGACAGTCAATGAAATGTGATGAATATGACAGTCAATGAAATGTGATGAAAATATCAACATTAAAATATTTTAACAAACAAAAAAAAAATATCTTTTTGTAAATAACGAAATAAAATCATTTTTTTTTTTATTCGAATATGATATTTTAAGTTGTTTTAATCTAAACCAAAATCAAAAAATTTACTTATCAATTCAATTATTTCCTTTTTAACAAGAAATATATATAAAATCAGTTAAAATTTTTAAGATTTGCAAAGAATGTATAGACTAATCATGATTTAAAAGATTGATAAACATGAATGATGTATGGATTGCTGGCATTAAATATAAACCCTTAAATATTACAACAACAAAAAATATTTAAAAATCAACAATAGATTATTTATAATACAATAGCCATTTGATTAGGAAAACAAATTATGTATAAATGGTAGTAGTGCTGAATGAACATTTCGGAAGCTTGTTTTTTTTTTTAGTTTTTTTGGTAACGAAAAACATTGAAAATTTTACAACAAAAACATATTAGAAACTTTGATGAAGGATGGCAAGAAACTACCTCTTTTGGTGTTTGATGAAAGAAGCTTTTGGCGCTACTATGTCCATACATATATTCGATTTCAGAACGATGAGCCTATAAAACACACACAAACGCATGATTTTAATAAAAAAAAATACAATAAAAAATAAATGAATTATATGAGAAGAACTCAATATGAAATGGCGAAATAAATACAAAATGCATGTAATGGACAATAGCGGTAGGGTATATGAATTGAGCGTGTGTGTGTTTGTGGTGATGTTTTTTTTCGTATTGATGTAGAAAACATATTCCAGATTTCCCGGAAAATAGGAAATTATATCGGACACGTCACCCACGTTGGATATAAAAAGCCACAAACAAAACAAAAAATATATAATATATAAATCAATGATATAATATGTATGTATATAAAAGCTATATTCAATTGAAATTTTAGCCTAAAAGGAAACACCCAATGGGTATTACAATTTCGTTTCTTTAATGCAGCCTATTACAAAAGCATAATGTTTGAACTAAAAAATAGTTATTCCAACGTACCTGATGTCTTTCAATAAGAGCTTCAGCTCCAGTAACATCATTAGCCAATTCATCGGATGTAACCAAACCCATCATGGAGTTAATCCAGGCCAAGAGATCACGATAATCACTAAGGAAACGTTGCAAATCATATGAATCCAAAAGTTTTTCCTTACGAGCAGTAGACTTTGTTATAATTTGATCCCACATTTCATTGATTTCCTTTTGTTTGGCATAAGTCTGTTCGGCTGTATCAGGATAAGATTGCATTAAACGATTAGCGGTTTCATCCAATTGACGGATCTTATCGCGTAGGGCAGCCAAATCGCGTTCAACACCTTCATGTTTACGTTGCAAAGTTTGGACACTGCGTAAATCTTTACCCAAATCATCATTGTTAAGAGCATTTTCTTTTTCGGCAATCCAGTCCTTAGTTTCATCAATATCACGATGGAAACGTTGTACTTCATGAGCAGAACCCAATTGACTGGCCTTTTCAGCGGTCAAAGTTTGCAAATTATTCCATTTTTCATTCAAATCTTGCATTTGAGTTTGAATTTTCATGGCCGCTTCAGTTTGACCCAAAGAAGTCAATTGTATGGCAATTTCATTCATATTGGCCAAACGTACTTCATTAGCCTTTAAGTCGTCATTGAAATCATCGAATTTCTTTTGCAATACCTCAACTTCTTCCAAATCTTCACCGACGACATCAGCAATTTGAGCATGATTTTCTTTATCCTTAATCCAGTGGGCTAGATCGGCTGCCTCACGTACCAAAACATAAGCCTTAACGGTTTCATTTAGTTTATTTTGACGTTCGCGTGCCAATGTTAATAAGTTATCATATTGAGAATTGATTTGAGCCTGACGCTTAGCAATCGAATGATTATCAACCAAGTTCTGCTGACTAGCACTAAGACCAGCTTCGATTTTCTTGATATAAGCTGCTGGTACAAAACCTTGACGATCATTAACTTCAACCTTCCACCAATCTTTGTTGTTCGAATTTAACAAAGTCAAAACATCACCTTTTTTCATGGACACCTCGCGTGGACTCTTTTCGGTGTAGTCGTATAGGGCCACCACACATTCCTTACCAGTAATATCAACGACGGGAGTTTCTTGTTGACGACAATTCTTGGCTTGTTCTTGTAAACCTTGAATGGTATTGCCAAAAGCTTCCAAATCAGATACCAAAGCTTCATGTTTCTTCAACAGTGCCTCAGAAGAATCTTCATCTTTGCCATAATCATTACCAGTGGCTATAGGTTCCTTTTCACGCATCCACGACTCAGCTTCATTGGCATCAGCAAAGTATTGATGAGCTTGTAGAGAATCCTCTAAATCCTGTTTACGTTGATTAGATTTGTCTCTTAAATTATTCCATTGTTCTTGTAAAGCGTCCAATCGTTGACGTATATCTTCACTGGCAAAAGGTTGATCCTTTAACATATTTTCACCAGAGCTAATGACATTCAAGAGACGAGCCTCATGATTATTGATTTCAGCCAAAACAGCTTGATGTTTCTTAATAAGATTTTGTACACCAATCAAGTCACGACCACGATTGGTAGAGGCAGCAATGGGTTCTTTTTCGCGTATCCAAGCAGCCTCATCTTCCAAATCGCGGAAGAGTTGTTGCACTTGCAAAGAATCCATTAAATGTTGTTTACGCTCAGACATAGGAGCAGCTAATGCAGCATAACGTGAAGACAAGTTAGCTTCCTTTTGGCGAATGTTATCGGCATCAAAATGACCAGATTCGATGAATTTATTGGCAGCTACCTTAATGCTTTCAATACGATCTTGATGGGCCATAACATCGGCCTCCAAGAGAGCATGCTTCTTTTGCAAATTTTGTACAGAAGTCAAATCTTTGCCATGATCTTCTGATAAAAGTTGTCCTTCAATTTCGCTTAACCACAATTCAATGTCTTCAATAGTACGATTGAATTGCTGTTGTTGACAAGCTTCATGCAGTTTGGTTCCCTTCTTATCAGAAGCTTGTACAAGAGTTTCCCACAAGACGACAATTTCTTGCATGCGTGTATTAATTTGATCGGCAGCATAGTGGTCTTTTTCGATTAGCTCAGTACCCACGGTGGTAATATCTTCAATGCGTGATTTATTGGCATTAAGTTCATGCTCAAAGTTTTGATGTTTTTGCATTTTTCCATTAAGATTGGTAGGATCCAAGTAGCTGTCATCGGTAGCGAATTTCAATTTTTCACTTACCCATCCTTTGGTTTCATCACAATCACGTTCAAATTGTTGATAACGATTGGAGTCTTCCAACAACTGACGACGTCTGTTGGATTTTTCTAGAAGAGCAGCACGACGGGCCAATAACATTTGGCGACGTTGTGCCACATCATCGGCAGCATAGTGTTGTCCATCAATAAGTTTAGTGGCAAAAATATCAAGAGCCTTAATTTTTTCCTCTTGGGCAGCTAAACTCTTTTCAAAATCTTCATGTTTCTTAATCAATGCTTCGACGGAATCCAAAGAATCTCCCAAATCTTCATTGGCCAAGAAAGCTTCTTGTTTAGCCATCCAGGTGTCAGCTTGTTCGGTGTCACGATAAAATAGTTGCAAGTCCATGCATTGCTCGTACAATATGCGTCTATCTTCCCACAAAGATAGCAAAGAGCTCTTGTCATTTTCTAAAGCATGCAATTTCTCTTGTATTTCAGCCGCAGCATAATGCTCACGCTCAAGTAATTTTTGACCAGATTCTGTAGTCAATTTGAAACTGTCTTCCCGAGCATCAATTTCACCCTTATGTTCTTGATGACGTTCCAAAAGAGCTTCGGCACCAGCAACATCTTTAGCCAATTCATCGGCAGAAATAATGGCTTTCATACCATTAATCCAAGACACCAAATCACGGAAATCAGCCAAGAAACGATGCAAATAATAGGATTCATCCAATTTCTGTTTACGTTCACCAGCCTTAGCCTTTAAACTTTGCCAATAATTAGCGATTTCGGCTTGTTTATCACGAATCTGATCACTGTGATCAGCGTGAATCGAGCAAAGACGTTGAGCTTCAGCTCCCAAGGTTGATACCTTATCTTCCAAAGCGGCCAAATCACGTTCTACACCTTCGTGTTTACGTTGCAAAGCCTGAACACTGGCCAAATCACGACCATAATCATCCGAAGAGAGTACAACATCCTTTTCGGCAATCCACGCTACAGTTTCATCAGCATCACGATTAAAACGTTGAATTTCATGAGCACCGAATAGCTTCTCTTGGCGAACAATGGCAAGTTGTTTTAAACGTTGCCAAGCCTCATTAAGATCATCTTTGCGTTTCGTAATGGTATCACGATCTGGGTGAGCATCTTGAATCAATTTATCAGCCAATTGATTGACTTCGGTAACACGATATTCTTGAGAAGCCATATCCTTTTGGAATTCATCGAATTTACGTTGCAAAACCTCAACATGTTCCAAATCCTGACCGAATTCATCGGCAGTAACAAAGGCCTCTTTATCTTTAATCCAGAACATGACTTCTTCGCACTGACGTAAAAATTGAACAAGAACTAAAGCTTGTTGTAACTTCTGTCCCTTCTCGGCCAAACGGCTCAACAACAATTCCCACAAACGATGCAATTCATCGAGACGACGGCGTATAGTTTCTGAGGCAAAATGATTTTGATTAATCATTTCTTGACCGGTGTTATCCAATGAAACTATAGCATTGCTATGGGCTGATACCTCAGCCTCGAAAGCTTGATGCTTTTGGATTTTAGCCTGTAGATTAGTAGGATCACGATATGACTCTTCGCTAGCTGCCTGCAATTTTTCATTTATCCATGATTCCAATTCATCGGCATCACGTTTAAAATATTGAAAACGACGTGAGTCTTCGAGTTTTTCACGCTTTTGACGTGTCTCAATTTTGAAATCATTATAACGTGACAAAACTTGTTCACGTCTTTCTTGAATATCTTCAACAGTTTCGAGGATTTTAACCTCTTTAGGAGTAAAATTCTCCATGGTCGTTCGTTATTTATTGTATACTATTAGTATTTAAATTATTTTATTCGATCTGTAATAAAATAATATTTTATGAAGATATATGTAAGTAATTTGAAAAATAACATTAATAAATAAGCAAAAGCATTAGAACAAAATACTCACTAAACTTTGCTCTCGTTTTTAATACTGTTTCTTTTTAATTCTTCGCTTTTATCATCGATTTCGCTCAATTATCTAAAAAATCAAATAAAACATTGAATCAGTATGACAATGAAATCCAATTAGTGTGTGTAAAGTAACGACGATAATGTGGGGAAAGAATGTCTGTATAATATTCAGTATTAAAGCCAGTGATTACATAATTTCCTCAAACGAAAAAAAAAAAAAAAAAAAACTATTGTTTTTAAGTGCATCAACTAAAGGTTTTGTATGAAAATAAAATTGTGTGAGCAAGTAATGGCCGTAATTTCAAGCAATGCCTACTGGTGCTTAGATACCTACCGTGTACACGAACAAAATCGGGTAGGTATCTAAGCACCGGTAGGTATCTATTGCTTGAAATTACGGGCATAAAACAGAGTTTTTTTCAGAGCGTTTGTTTAATTTTGTTTATAGTATTATGAAATAAACAATATTTGTTTAAAGTGATGAGTTTCTTACTATTACCGCACCCAAATTTAGAATGAAAAATTATTCAAACAAAATAAATTTGCGTGAATAAAATTTTGACAGAAAATTTTAACTTTTCTATGCTGTCATGTTTAAGGGCACTCAATAAGTAAAGTAAGAGTATAAATAGAGATATGACGCATTCATTTGGGGAAATAAGAAAAACATACATACGTCTCTGTTCTGGAATCCCATTACGCAAAAATTAAAACTAATTCAAATATTTTGAGTTTACTCTTTCACTATTTTTTAATGGAATTAAATTCGCCAAAGTGTTAGAAGGTGAAAGTAATTGGTATGTAATTTTTTGTTATTAAATATAAGTTCTTTGAAGAAAAAACACTCGGTTTATACAGTGTGGAATTATTTTTACTAATTTCGAAAACATCTAAAATAAAGGGTCCGCCAAATAACTTCTTTTTTTTTTGAAAATGCTATAAAAAAACTATTGAATATTTTCTTAAAATTTCTTTTTTATTTGAAAGAACAATCCTTCCGGTTAAAAATGGAAAATAATTTCATTCAAATGGCTGCCTCGGCTGGCCATGCAGTAGCCTACACGATCGGTCCAATTTTTAAGCACATTATCGATTGTGTGCAGCTGTATTTCACCAATGGCTTCACGAATATAAAGCGTCAATTGTCTCTGGCTTGTTGGCGTAACACTTATCTTTGACGGCACCCCACAAATAATAGTCCAACGGTATCAAATCACAGCTCCGAGGTGGCCAAACGACATCAGCTCTGCGGCTGATAATGCGATCTTCAAAAACAGGGCGCAAAACATCGAGTGTATCTTCGGTTGTGTGGCACGTAGCGCCGTCCTGTTGAAACCAAATGTTGCCAATATCCTCCTCTTCAATTTTTGTGAACAAAAATTCGTTCAACATGGTCCGATAACGATCGACATTGACTGTAACGGCCACTCCTTGCTCATTACCATGATTTTCAAAGTAATGTCGCAATATTTCCCAGCGTTTTTCAAGCGTATACACAACCATATTCGTTCAGCGGAAGGATAAAACTAATTATCTGTCAAATCAGACATGAGCTAAGTGTTACCATTCACGAAATAAGCACTAGTTGAAAAAAAAAACGTTAGATGGCGGACTCTTTATATAATTTTTTTTTTTTTAATTACACATGAATTTTCGACAGTTACTGTAAATGCCATTTTTTAAATAATTACCTTTTTTAAAAACTCATCATGTAGAAATAGGTGTTCTTAAAAACGCTCGTTTTGATATATTTTTTATTAGAAAAAAAAAAATCTCAAATGTTAAAAGCTTTAAAACACAATTTTAATAAAAAAAAATACATGCAATTTGAAGAGATTTTTAAATTATGAAAGCTTTTAAAAGATTACTATTTGACTTATTTTTAACACCAAGTGTTGTTTTTATTATTCAACAAATATTTTTAGAAAAAAATCCACATTCTATTTACTTTCGACAAGATACAATTGCTCGATTTAAAAACGAGAAAAAAAATGCGATATTGGAATCTAGAACACCAAATCCTGTAAGACTCGTTTTACTTTAGGCGGTTTCGTTCTCTAGCACAGGTACGATTAGTTGAAATTATTTGGCTTTATCTTAAAAAAATATTTCTACCAAACCACGAATTTTCTTAAGTCACATTTATTTTTGGAATTTGCCGACTAAAATTTTGTATGTGCGAAAAATCTGGAGATTTTGACTCAAAATATTTTTTTAATATAAACTTTGAAAACACCAAAACGTACGAATTCAATAACACCGATTTTTAAAATTTACAAATTCCAGAACATACACGATAATTGATAAAAAAAAACACGTTTAATATCAGTTAAACAAAAAAATCTTATCGTTTTGCAAATAATAACCAACATATTATTATCATTAAATTTCATAGTTTCAATAAAATTTGTATTTAATTAAGTAATATGTGTGAAATCGACCTTTAGCGAATTTATCACATTTTGTTTAACTATGTATTTTGTAGCATTTTTAAGAATTTTTAAAAAAAATTAAATATTTACACACAGAAAAATTAACCGGATAGAAAGTTGTATTTTGATGGATACAACCAATAAATTCGATTAGCACAACCAACCATTTTTAAATGTGATTGCTGAATATTTTGGGTGTTGCAACAAAAATTCAAATATTTTTGTTACAACCAATATTTAGTTGTATCAACCGATTTTAGTATTATAATACTATTAGTAACCGAATTTTAGTTGGTAATGTCAAATTTTTTTACTGTGTACACGATAATTTAGCGAGTTACTGTAACTGTCTTCTACATAACATGTATTGGACCTATTTGAAAAACCGGGTTTCGAATACTTCTAAAACGGTTTTTTTTTTAAAACCCGATTTTCGAGATTTTAAATTAAAAACCGGTTTGAATAACCGGTTTTTTTAAAATCACGTTGTATTGCTGATTGATATAAAAATATCATTTCTAAAACTCTTTTTAGTTATTTTATAAATAAAACGAGTTTTAGGAAAATCTAAAAGTTTGGTCCTCGTAAATTCAAAAAATTGCCAAAATACTTCCTGAGTAGAAATAATACAATGTCTGACGAATCATTGAGGTCGAACTTATTTCAATTTAGACCTTTTCAAATAACTAATTTTGAACACCGTATTTGAACCCGGACACTCACCGTAATTGGTGGGTGCCCTAGATAAAAACCTTATTTGTGAGCTAAATCTTTTATAGTTCTCTGTTCTGGAATCCCATTCCGCAAAAAATAAAACTAATACGAATGTCTTGGTGTTCTTGAATTCACTTTCACTATTTTTAACGGAATTTGAATTTGCCAAAGTATTAGGGGGCGAAAGTAATTAGTACGTACTTTTTTAAGGTTTAAGGTTTATTTTATTGAGCCTTTTTTTTAAGTACATACATATTTTTTTTAAGTACATACATATTTTTTTTTTATTAAATATAACTTTAATATAAAAACGTAAAAAAAAAAACATTTTTAGAAATTGCACTTTATGTCGGAGGTTTTTGTTACCCAAAGCGATTTCAATTATTAATATAGTATTGCATATCACGTGATGGTAGGCAAATATTTTGCAAAAAAAAAGTTCCTAAAAGTTCTCTGAAATTTTCAGATTCAAAAATATTCGAAAACGCCGAATTATTCGAGATTAAAAAAACTAGTTTCTCGAATAACTCGAGAACCTCATTTTTTAAAACCCTGTTTTTTAAAAAACCGTAAAAATAGAAAAAACCGGTTTATCAAATAATTCGGAAATCGGTTTTGACAACTCTAGTGCCTACAGCAAACATTCCCTTATAGAAAGATAGAAATTGTATTGTGCTAAATTTATTAAGAAACTAACATGGTTTAATGGGTATTTTGGTGTTTTGTAGTATGTCTGCTGAAACATCAATAGCGTAAGAATATAGAGCACTGAATTTTAGCACACAGGTGGTCTTGAATTAGGTATTGACAAAAAAGAATCTATACAAACTATTTGAGGAAAATCTTTAGACAAATATAAAAGTTATGACAACAAATGCTCACAAAATTTTATAGAGGTCAAGATCTTATGACTAAAGCATACTTTTCACAACATTTTGTGAAATTCATAATACGCGATGTTATAACGTCCAGCATATCTCCTATCTTAAGCATTTAGAAAAGTATACTTTTGTCCTTGGGCATTGACCTCTCTAAAATTGTGTAGGTACTTTTGTGTAGGAACTTTTAAATTTGTGTACAGCTTTTTTTTAAAATTGAATTTTTGCTACACTACTTTTTAGCAGGAATACGTCACATTGACCTACGGTTTCTAGAATATAAAATAGTGTCCGACCGAAGGCACTTTTTTGGTACGAAGCCGATGAGGATTATATCAAAACAGCAAAATTTTTAATGCAGGAAAGGTTTAGGGTTATTGCGTTAAAGTACGGGAAATGAGAAATTAAAAAAATACACAAAATAAACAAAAATCTAAAAATAGAATGCTTGTGTTTGCTAGTGTTGTCACTTCTGAGTATACTATACAATAACAGACAAGCTAATATGAAAGAAAACTGCAATTTAGCTGCGAGGCCATACTTGGGTGTGATTGCCAAACGGTCATGACTTGGTATTGTTACGTTTGCAATGTAAGAAGAGCGCAGGTTTGATTCTTACAGCCGCAGGTTGTTGAAAAATTTGTCATATAGAGACAATCGGACAATTATAAGACACACATAATAATACAATTTAAATGGAAAATCATTGACGATGCCTGTCCATAAAAAGGCAGTGTATTTGTATTTGTATTTGTATTTATTATCAAATTGCTTTTCTAATACAACAAGACACAATATCTTATAAATTACAGTACTAGAATCAGACAAGTTATAATAACAATGAAAAGTAATAAAAAAAAAATTTTTTAAAAAAAAAATATAAAAAAATAATAATAAACAAAAAAAAAAATATATATATGAAAAATAAATAATATAAAAAAAGAAAGATACATTTTATGAAAAATATTCTATAAGTAATTTCCTAAACCTTGTTGCGTTTGAAGTGGTCTGTAAATTATTTGGAAGTTGGTTCCAGAGACGTATGGTAAATATAAAGAATTGACATTCGGAAGCATGATCACGATGCCGAAATTGGGTTATTGCTTTGCCTCTTAGAGATCTTGAAAACTGCAAACGATCATAAAGATATGTTGGCTGCTTTGTCATAATAATTTTATGAATAAAAATAATGTTTTTAAACTTAAGGTAGTCGAAAAAAGACATGTTAAATATACGACATGAATACTGGGTTACATGATCGAATTTTCTTAAACCATAAATGAAACGTATGATATTGTTATAGGTTGTGGTAAGTTTTCTCATATCCTTAGAGTTGCAACCAGTAAAAATTTCCGATGAATATAGGAGTGTCGGCAAAAGATATGTTTTTGCAAGCAGGATTCTAACTTTCAAAGGGGTAAAGTGTTGGGTGACCCAAAGATTTCGCAGCATACTATATGTTCTGCCACTGGCCTGGTTAATATGATCGGACCATGTTAACGTGTTGTTAAATGTAACACCTAAGTTTTTAGCAGTGCCTACAATATCAATTTTTGTACCACCAAGAAAAATATTTATTTCATCATCAACTTGTACTTTTTTTTTCGCTATTATTACGCATTTTGATTTATTCGGATTGAGTCGCAAACCATTTACTGAAGCCCATGTGAAAATTTTATCCAGATCATAATTTAATTCCCGAGTTTTCGAACAAATTAACTCCCTGGAGCAACTAAGATAAAGTTGAGCGTCATCAGCATACATTTGTATGCTAGAATAACGAAGTTGTTGTGGAAGATCATTAGCATATAATGAGTACAGCAGTGGTCCAAGAACGGAGCCCTGTGGGACACCTCTAGTCACTTGTAAGGGACGTGAAATAGATCCACCACTAGTAACAGATTGGGATCTGTTTGAGAGGTACGAGGACAGCAACCTCACAGCAAATGGCGAGAAGTTAAACAATTTGGATAGCTTCAAGCATAACATTGAATGGTGCACTGTATCAAAAGCCTTAGAGTGGTCTAATAATACTAAAAAAGTTAATTTTCTCTCTTCCAAGTTACTTCGAATATCTTCTATTACATCAGATAGTGCTGTTTATAATTTTTAGAGAAAAACGTTTATTTTTCTTCTTAACCTCAACATTTCTAAACAAAATTTGTCAAATGCATATTAATAAAAATTAATTGCGTCTGTCTACGAGTATATGACGTTAAAATAACACTGTAAAAATTGTATCATATCAAATTATTCAAGTTCGAGGCCATACTCTATATTTCTTTATTAGGATATTGTCTTAACAAATAATCTATAGAGTTTTTGTTTTCAAATTTATTAATTGACCACTTTCAGGAATGTGTTGATAGATCTATTTCGGGAATTTTCTAGGTTCCCATCATCAGAACACGTTTTGAAAGAAGTGACAATTTCATGCAAACATCAAACATTCATATAACCTAGTTATCTCACTAAATGAGAACTAATATATGAGTTCGAAGTTAAAGACTATCACCATTGATCAAAAATAAATTGAAAACTTGTTTGAAAACAATATGTAAAGAGGGAGTACTTTTGATCAATGAGTGATTTGTAATAAGATTTCAAGCTGTTTCGGTGGAAAATCGAATTTACAATATATTTTGTGAAGTATTTTTTTGTGGGCATGAGACGGTTTGGAAGCGAGAAAGCGTTAAACTTAAAATTTCGTTAAATTTCAAAAAATAAATCTTATGTGTTCATTTCAATTTACAAAATTCTTGAAAACATATTTATGTATACGGGAAACCGTCAAAAAGTAAGATTGAAGCTTAAACTTTTAAAAAAAAATCTCTATTTTTTTATAAGGACATATGATTCCAAAAGGATACCATTAAAGGACATTATCTTAACTTGAAAAAGTATGGACGGATTTTTATGAAATTTGGCAGAAAGATTATATTAGGTACTATTATAAAAGCCTTTAAGTTTAATCAATATATATTGAAGTTAAGGTGCGTTTTTGCTCAAATTCGCGTTTTTCGAAAAACGAAAATCGCCATATATTCTTTACTTTAAGCACAAAAACTGTAATTTTTTACTATATATATATCTTGGTAAGAAGAATAATTTATGCCTATAGTTATCTATGGATTAGTTTTTGAGATTCGCTCTTAACATATTTTGGCACATATCGCTTAAAATAGGCAACGAGAAAAAATGTAGCTAAAAGAACATATTATTTATTTTTCGTACAGAACGAGTGTTATAAATTACATTGCAAAAAAGCTTAGGCCAGTTTCAAGGTTAAGATGCCTTATGTCAAATTTTGTATGATATTTCATAACACGTATAGGAACAAAACAAGCAAACTATTAAAAGTTACACCACTTTTGCAAGACTTTACCAAATTGTCAGCTTTGTGGAATATTTTTTCCATGTAATTGTTGTTGTTTTTGCGAAAGCTTTTACATTTTGCAATTTTCCAAAACCTCTTTTAATTATTTCAAGTTAAGTGGGAGGAACAAAACAAGCACGGCACTTTACTGACTACTGAATCTTTGTCGAATAGTTCTTTTATTCATTTTCATGTAAATGTCATAGTAAAATACTCTGTAATTTAGATATAAACGAAATTATACTCGAACACAATACTTTTTAAGGCTACAAATCATCTCTAATCAGTATAAAAAGTCGTGTTTGCCATTTTAAAGAAAAATATTATGTTAGAAACTGGATTTTATAATTTTTTTAGACAAAAAATACAGGGTTTTCAGTTATTTTATGCACTCGTATAAAAATTAAGAGTTTTACGAAGAAAATTCCATTAAAACTATTTTCTTTGAAACATACTAAGAAATAATTTCTAACACTGGTTAATTGGGGTCGCTTAAATATTATCTGTCTAAAGTCTCGTCAAAGGAATTCCGGAGTCAGCAGTTATAGGGTTAAATTGTTAAGCTAATTGATTTCTTAGGAGGAAAATATATCTCTACTTTTAAGTGGAACCAAATCTACATTTTTTGGTACAGCACATTTGTTGGTACAACATTTCTTTAAAATCAATAATAAAAACCACCATTTTTTGCGGTTAACAACCAAATATATGTTTAATAAAACTTTATTTTTTCAAAAAAAAAATCATTAACAGTAATTAAATAAAAAAATACAATATTTAAAAGAAATCAACATCTCTTGATAAATCCGCTAACATATCCATAAACAAAAGAGACTTTTCATCATTTTCTTCTTCAGCATTAACGCCATCATCATCATCACTATCACAACGTTTGTTATGGGAAACTAAAGTTGCTTCCTTAGCTATATTCCGTAACATATTTGAAATTTCTTTTAAAACAAATGGATGCCATTCATGTTTAAAAATCGATACAAATAATTGATTAGTATAATTTAAAGAAATTACTTGTTTCTCAATCATGTATATAATAAGACGTGTCAATTCTTTGTAACAATGCGTTTTAGTACCAAGAGATTCTATAAATGCTATAGTAACTAATGCATCAAAAATGCAACCAGACGAGGATGGAGATGTTTCTTGATCTTTCAAAGGTTTCGATAAATTTAAAGCTTGTTGCGTATTCGTGTGTAACCATACTTTGGAGGCCGCCTCCAGAAGATCATCGCTTAGCTGAGTTTTATGTTTGGCTATAATGTGTTGTAAGAGCTGTATTATGCCAGCAGCCATTAAACGATATAACACTGACGGTAAGATATTATCAAAGGCTTCTATTAGAGAGTTTAACAATTGGACTATGGGTGTTAAATCTTGAAATAATTCGAGTCTTACCGAAGTACAATGTAGCCAATATTGCAAATCATCTATTAAGTCGGATACACTTGGCTGAGCTTTGGTTATTGTTAAATCTGAAGAACCCAATTGAACTTTATTCTTATTAGCACAACATATTTTATTTGCCATCTCTTCAAGATTATTACAAAAGAAACTTTCTTTAATCATATTAGCATAGAACCATTCAGATATTTTATGTCTGGTTTCGTTTTCAATAATCATGCAATAAGTTTTTTTTAAAACTAATGAAGTCTCCTCGGGTAAAAGACTATCCAAAGCATTGCGTATGCGTGTGCTCATCATTTGTGGTATTAATTCTTTCCATTTTGCTACAGCTTCATAATGAGCCTGTTTGTATATGGTTTTTATTTCATTGTAAACAAAACGATAATTGGATGATGTTATTTTATTAACTAAATTATCAGCATTTGTTTTACCGGGCAGTAGGATTTTCAATTGTCCATCTTTTACTACACTTTTATAACATCTTTCGCTACAAAAATTTATTGTATGTTTTGTGGAAGAGTTTTGAGAATGTAAAAACGCTTGTATTAAATTAGTTTGTATTTGTTTAGGTTTATTATTGGATGCATTTTGTGAATTTTCATCTTCTTTGATTTGTGGTGTTGTAGGCAATTCAGTAATCCTAGTGGTTATATGTCGATAACGTCCAGTTCTTGAAGCATTTTTAGTTTGGGAATATTTTGCCGGCATTATGGATACACGAAACTCGGCTAAAAATGGACATGCTACTGGTAGTATAGATTCCAATAATGGATTTAATTCTAAATTATTATCCTTTTCACATTCTTCTGGACTTTTTGACAATTTTGTTTTAACAAAAATCAATTCATTTGTTAATTCCTGAGAATTTCCATTAACTAAAGCTCTAAAATTGTAATATTGTTCAGCTACAAATTGTTTGGATTCAAATAACCAGCCTAAACATAAACGTACTATAAAGAGAGAGGTATTATGTAAAGGTTTAGATACCTCCAGGCCCATATACCAATATAAGGCAAACATTACTCTAAGAGCCTTCATATAAGTCTCCAACTGTAAGGTAACATTATCTAACATGGCAAAATATTGTACCATCCATGGTATGGTTATTAAAAGTTTGCCCTGTTCTATACAATCTTGTACTATAATACAAATATCAAATGTAGGTTGCATTAGTGTACGCAGACGTATTTGTTTTTTCTGTACTTGTACAGGTACTGTCTGACTACCATTTAGATTAAAAGGCAATGAAGTGGTAAATCCTAGAAATTTAGCTAAAATTAGCATTGAATTTAATATTTCTGGTCGGACTATAACATGTTGATTACAGGAGACTGGCAATAAAGACACATTTTGTTCTTCGGAATCATTGTCAACTTTATTAATTTTGATGTGATCAAATGAGGAATCATTTAGAGATATTAATTCTGCATACAGTTCCATTTTTAATTGTTCCGCGAAGGCCATTGAGCGAGCATCTATGATGAAATCTCTAAAAAATGCTTGCGAATGTGGAAATTGATAGTCTACACTAAATTGACTGGGTGCAATTAGACGTTGTGTTAATTTGGTGAATTTTTGCAAATCAACATCCAAACCCATTTCTTCGGGTGAAGCAGTATTTGAGGCAGATAGCAAAAGTTGCGATACAAAGAGTTTAGCAAAATGTGCCATATTTATACAATTTTCTGAATGTTGAAATATCTCCCTAATTTTGGGTGTTATCTCTGAGGAGAATTTCCACAAGGGATTTAAATGATTAGATTCCCAGATCTTTAAACATTTACAAAATAAATCTCTTTGAGCTCGAAAATTTGCAAATTCTTGATGAGAGGTGAAATTTTGTCGAGAATCTTTATCTTCTTGAAAGTAAACATTATTACAGGGGTTGTTATCAAAGCAAATGGAAGTATCATGAAATGGTTTCTCCGATAACAAATTTTGTTTACGCTGATAGATTTCCAGTAAATAGGTTTTTACATCTTCGTCTAGATAGTTAAAACGTTCACTACTTAAAACAACACTTAATGATTTTGTGTCTAAAGATGATAAAGCTTGTTTTTGTAAAGGCAAACATTGCAAGGCAAAATATACAGCATGCGTTAAATCTTCCAAACATTCCAGGCCTTCACTTGCTTCCAAATCTTGTATTTGCAGTTGAGTCATAATCTGACAAGTTTCCGTTATGATATTATTGGAGGCATTTAATAGATTCAAAAGAAATGACAATTCATTTAATATATTCGTTGTTAAATTTAAATCAATTAATATAGCATAAATTTCGGCTAATCTTTTAAGTACTAAAGTATTTTCTAATTTCTTTAAATCCAATGGTGGATCTTCTATTTTCACTTCTTTGGATGGAGTACTTGTAGCTATAGTATCTGTTATCACTGTGCCAGAGTTTAAAGAAACGTCTATAATTTCCTTGGTTATTTCACTAGCATTTAATCTCAATGATTTACGAGCTTGTAATATGGCACATTGTTCTTTATCCTCCAATTCAGTATTGGATATTTTGAGAATATTATTATCATTACTAAATGAACTTTCTCCGGCAAATATGGACGAAGTATTGTTTGTAGTTTCCACTTTCTTACTTATACTAATTGGTTGTAAGCGTTTTTTGGGTTTTTCATTTGGAGTTTGTTGCTGTTGTTGGCCGGCATTTTGTGATGTTGTTGTATGTAAAGATTTCTTTTTATGCGAACGATTGTGAGTAGAAGTATTAATGACCAAAAAGTCTCCTAAGCATAAACTAGAACTAGCACTTTTATTCGTTGATATTGGTGTTGTAGATTGTCGACGGGAATTGCCTGAAATATTACGTCTAATGGGAGTGGATGTTGTATTTTTTGTGAATAATCAGAACGATCGACTGAAGTACTTAATCGAGGTGTTGAATGTGAACTACCAAACTCACAATAAGAAGTATGTAAGGTATCCTTTTTTAAACTATGATTATCTTGTGGTATCTTTGTTTCTTGTAGTGATATATCCATCATAAGTCTTCTGGGTGTTGTCGTTTCAACAACTCTGATCTGATTTGGATGTAACGATCTTACTGGAGTCTGACATTTTGGTGTTTCAGTACCACTTGTTTTACAATGAACTTCGGTATGTTGCCTTAGGCTATTTAGAAAATATACTGCAAATTCTTCTAATGAACAGTTGTTCGTTGTATTTCCTGTTTCAAATTCTTTTAAAAACCATTGTCGAAATTGTATATAATCAAATTCCTGTTGATATCTTATAAGCTCTTTTAGCTTTTCCTCTTGTTTGTTAGCCATTTCGAAAAGTTTCTTTTTATAATTTGTTCTCGTTTGATTTGTTCCATCCAACTAACATTGCTCCTTTTCAACTACCGTTAGATTGGTTATCTGAAACGGAAGATGAATAAAGAGAATGGTTGGTTTGGCAATAGTATTCACTACTCGTCTTGTAGTTTTTATTTGTTTTATGTTTTGGTTTTACTCATTCATTACTGTTTGGCACAAAATGACATCACTCTTATTTTTAATTACTTAATTCATTAAAAAAAAAAAACTACTTTAAGATACGATAGAATTATTGTTGGGAAACGTTTTAGTAGGAAAAGGATTAGGAAAAATAAGAATTTTTAAAAGAATTTTGTTATACAAAATATGATACAAAATTAAAATAAATTAAGGCACATTAAAGACAAAATTGCTTTAAACAAATTCAAAGTTATAACCAGGGCAAGTTTAAAATGGCAAGAAAAAAGTTGAAAAGTTGGCATGCAAAATAGCACGACAAACCATAAAAATGGAAAAAAAAATCAAAATACCAAACAAATATGTTAAAAATAAAAAATCAATATTAAAGTTTTATTAAATATTTCCTTATTAATTTGCCAATTTACCAAAACGAAGCGATCTTCTATTGCCGCATAAGACAAGTGAATAAATTAAAAATCTCCGTTACACATCTGTAGATCTTACTGGAGTATATTTGATAGCTCCGTTTCCGTAGTTTATAAACTACTGACAACATGACACATGCAGTGTAAAATAAATCAGTATTGAGCTTACTGGTAACTACTTCAGTACCGTAGAATGTAGTTTGAAGTGGTGTTCAAACTTGTTTATATAAGGTATTTTTTTGATAGGATATTCAATAATACCTTATTTGTAATGCGAAATTAAGTAAACATTTTGAACTTATGTTATTCGGATATATATTTTAACATTCCCCAGAAATGTCTTTTGAGACTGAAGATTGAACAAGTTTATTCATAATTGAAACTCATTTCTGCTAAAGTTGCGCCTATTAAAAACCTAATAACTGAATTATTTCTTTTGTCACAAATTAATTTCTAATAGATTTTTTGTGGAATTATAAACATATGGTCCCATGTATGGGCATGTATGAAATCATATATGGGTAAATACATGCAAAGGAAAAGTTCATATATGGATTTGTATGACAGCGTATATGATTATATATTGCATATGTTGTTTCATATATTGTCATATATGCCATATAGCTCCATATATGAATTCATATATAATTTCATATATGGACGGGTAATATGTTTTAATGGTTTATCAGATATGACCATATATGGGGACGATTTTTTTACACCCTTTTCGCCGCTGTACGAATTTCTGACAAAAATATTAAAAGAAATAGATTTTAAAGTTTCCATAATTTATTTTTATTTCATTAATTAATAATCATATAATTACAAATTATATACTATTACCCTAACCGAGCACTAGCTACTATGGCTTTCGGCGCGTTGTAGCGAAAACATACCAGGCCTGTGGCGGGAATCGAACCCACGACCCCCGCACTGATAAGCCAGCACGCTACCAACTAGCCTACCGGGGCGCACAGTATTTTAAGATAATACATTTTAATAATCCTGGTGTTTTCTCCAAAATCCTGAATTTTCGCCTGTCGAGTCCCGTTTTTAATTAAAAACAGTGGGTCACTTTAGAATCTAAATATTCATTTTCATCTAAACATTCATCTCCTTTAGTATCCGAATTGCCGTTACTATCAATCTCTTCATCATCATCGACCATGAGTTGGCATCATCGAAATCAATCAACAAGCTTTTCTTTTCTTGTTGTCAACTTTCCAATGTTTTTAGTGGAACCTTTGTAACTGTCAAACGTAAGCAATTTATTTAAAGCTTTTTTTTATTAAATTCATAAGTATTCGTACCAAAGGACTTCTTTTGTCGGTTGGCTTGATTTCTATTGTTATTGTCGTCATCATCATTTTAAAAATCATTGAATTTAATTTTTTTTTTTTGAACAAGTTGGTTTTCCATTATCCATACTGTTATTAATTTTCATTAAATTCTTTCTCAAATTGTATTTTCTTAAAATATTTCGCTTTGAACTATTTATATTTGTTAATGGATTTTGAATTTAAAATGTATGAATTTATCAGTAATATGTTTTTAGAAGTATAATAGAAATATTTTCTTTAAAAAAAAAGAAAATATTTTTGATATAAATATGGCCTTTTTTATACGATATATATGGTCATATATTATTACTTTTACTAGATGTAATAATATATGACCATATATGAACATTCATATATGCCCATATATGCATGTCATATTTCGTATCCGAACATATATGTTGTATTCATATATGAACTCATATATGTGGCCATATATGACAATATATTAACATTTTCACCTGGGCAGATAAAAATAACCTCAATTTGGTATGCTGCCAAAATAGCGCTTTTACTTCATGTATATAATAAAGCAATTAAGGAAGGAGTTTCGTTGTGCTTTCTTAACGGCATTCTTTTGAAGAAGATTTATTTTCTTGATTTTACGATTTGTTACGAACAGTGCGAGAAGCCAATGAAATTAATGACTTTTATTGACGCTTTAATTAAGCAAATATTTTACTGCTTCTTTGAAGCTGAAGCATTTCATTTCCTTCGCAGGTCGGATTTTATAGTATCTTATGAGACATATAAGAAGCGCTTTTCACCTGTTGAAAAGAGACCTACCAAGTGGGACATTGCGAACAAAAATCATGGAATCTGTTTATGAAGCGTTCGATAGTTAAATAATGCATTCTACAACTGCTTCAGTTTTTAAAAAGTAAAAATCCTTTTTGTAACAAAGAATTTATCAAAATATTAAAATACAAGCTACCGTTCTTATTATTTTCTTCAACACTGTACTTTTTCGTATAAAAGAACTTTCAAACATTTCTAAGTTTAAATAAATACCCAGATTTTACAAATTTTTACATTAAGAAAAAATGAGATAAAGAAAATTTATCAAAACTCTTTAATTGGATCGGATTGTTTTACTTAGATATAGATACAATTTGAACGTGCCACAGAATAGAAAACAATAATTGACCTACATATATTTTTTTTAAGCGACCTATCCCAAATTTTTATGTTAAAACGAAAATTTTCGACCGTTTTTGCATCCCAGTTTTGCCCTCAAAATGCAAGATTGGACTGCTAATATAATGTTTGTCTCCTCTTAACCCTCTAACTGGCAAACGATGTTTTGCAACGAAATGCATACTTCTTTAACAAAATTGTTTATCGTTGCCTAATTTAGGCGATATGAGCCAAAATATTTTAGAATGCATTTTGGAAACTAAAGCATATAAAAGAGAAGTTTTTGGACAAAAATTATTTCTCTTACCAAGATATAACCACACTCGAAAAACTATTTTTTTCTGCTCCTATTTAAGAAGATATCGCGATTTTCGCTTTTTGGATAAAGCGAAATTAGGCGAAAAAGTATCAAAACTTCAATTTATATTGTTCAAACTTCAACGCTTTGTTATTAATACTTAATGTCTTCTTTATGCAAATTTCATAAAAATCCGTCTTTTAGTTTATAAGTTAAGACGATGTCCTTTTCTATCATCTCATTTGACGCATTTGTGGTAAATTTTATGAAGACTGTCCTGAGACAGCCTTACAAATCGAATTGAAAAATACATTATATAAAAAACATTTAATTTCAAAATGTTTTTTTTATATAACACCCAGAAAGATAAAAAAAATTCAACATTTTGTTCATCGAACTTTTAAAATTTTATAAAAACTTAAGTTCATATCTAAAAATATTTAAAAGTTTTCTTTCTTTAGTGATATTAATCGATTTGAACCTGCCATACTAAATAAACATTGAGCAATGGAAAACATATCGTAAAATCGATAATAAAAATAAAAATAGTACAATAACAAGCAAACACTAAACGAAGAGAATTAATTTAATTCATTTTAAAAATATTTAAACGAAAGAAAATTAAAATTAACAAAAGCAAAACTACATAAAAAAGTACAATTTTAATTCGAGACTGGTATTAATTATATTGAACGACATCATATGAACAAATTACGATGTGAAATTTAAATTAACAAACAAAATAATTGCCTAACACTTTCAATGAAGAATTTGTGTACTCTTTTCATACCCCAATTGTGGTTTTATAACAAACACAATCATAATAATGCTTATCAAAATGGCAAAGATGACGTAATGCCCTGAACATGGAGAATATATAAATGGGGGGAAAAAATATTTAAACATACATAAGCAGCAGACGATGATTTATAGATCATTCCCAAATTTTTTTATACGGTCTTTGGATATCGGACTATGAATATCGTTGCACATCGATATCCAACTTTCGTATAATATATGTGATATATTAAGTTTCTAAATATTCGGTGCAGTTCGCATTGAACAGCGTCTCAAAGTTTTACATTTTTGACAAAACTGAGAGAAATGCCTTAACTGCTATAAGTTTTTATCTGATTTTAATAAATCTTATTTCTTAAATGAAAGATTGGATTTTAGATATTCTTTAAGATATTTGCTAGAAAGCAATACAGGGTCTTTGCAGAAAGTTCAAAAAAAATTCAAAAATTTTGTTGCAAATATTTCAAAAACTACTTCTTTCTTTGAGCAGTGCTGCCAGCCAAGCCAACCCAGTTTGTTTAAAAATCGTCAATTTTTGTGAAAAAAATCGTCAAAATTGTCATTTTGAGAATGAGAAATCGTCATTTCCAAACTCCCTATATTTGAATAAAAAAAGGGGAAAGTTTAGTTAAAACTTTTTTTAATCACTTTATTTGTAATTATTTCTCCATTTTGATATTCTTTATTATTAGTTCCTTTACAAACGCCCCGAGCCTGCACAACATAACTCACAATACTCACTACGCGAAATATAATTTTAAGATTACCGACTTATTTTAAGATCTAAAAAAATTTCATGACGAAATGTTAATTTTAAATTTTTTTCCGATATTTGATTTCACAAAATTTGGGTACACAAAACATCCATTGATTAATATTTACTAGAAGTCTTGCTTAAACATTTATTACAAGTACCTGAAGTATAAAAGTCTTGCAAAAGTCATATTTTATGCATATGTTTAACTTTTAAAAGGCAAAAACAAACTAAAAATTAAATGTGGCTTATTAAGTTTTTCCAATAAGCCCTTCAATAAAATTAAACATTTTTGGATTTTCCTTCCTAAAATATATAAAAATGCCTTCAAAATTGTCATTCCATACAATGAACTTTGAAAATTCGTCATTTGTGATATTTCACTTCAAAATGGATACAAATCGTCAAAGTTGGTAGCGTTGGTAATGATAGATCATATTGACTTGTACAACATATCGTCCCGAATCTGACGGAAAGTCGTGTATTTTGCATTTTTAGGCTAGAATATCAGAAAAACTTGATGCCTTTGAACTATAGATATTGAGTTTTGCAAAATTTTAAATTCGTGTGTATTTAAGAAATTACCCGCCCCGGGTAAAAATTTTAATATGGAGTTTAATAAAATTATATCTCATTTGATAAGTTCCCATATACAAAATGGGTCATGCATATAATTATATCAAATTAGATATAATTTGATACAATTTCATCCGAGATTTATCCATATGCGGGACATTAAATTATATCTAATTAGAAATAAATATATCTGATTTTATAAAATTTTAGCCGATAGTAGGTATTGAAGTTATGCTTAAAAGTATTTAAGTTTGAAATTAAAATATCTTGAAACGAAAAATTTTAAAGACCAAAACGTTTTAAATGAAACACCGAAATGATTGAAAATTATCAAGAACAAATTAAGTGTTTCAAAAACATAATTAAGTTATATTGTCATATAAAGTGTACGCAATTTTTTAATTTAAATTATATGAAATAAATCACTTGCAAATAATTTCGTTATACAATTAGTATGGTTATATGTGAAGCCATATGTAGAAAAACTTAACGTGCTTGTAACTTAATTTGATATTGAACTTTACCAAAGTATGTATGGGAGTATATATATATATAATACTATATAAAATTATAAGGAAAATATTTTCAGTATGGCGTCACATATAGTTAAATAAGACTTAGCATGTGACCATGTATAGTAATATCGATTACTAAATAACTTTGGATTATTATTATATCCCATATGTAGTTATACATATATGGGGTAAGATTTGGAGACATATAATATCAAGTACCATATAAAAAATTCTCTAAATAAAAATTATCAGACGTATTTGTATATACCCGATTGAAAAAAATTATATAAGCCATATCAAATTATATATGGAAATTGGATGATATAATTATATATAATTTTATAAAATCTGATATATTCAGATATAATTATATCCTTAAATGGTTATACAGTGAGAACTCGATTATCCGTGATTATATTAACCAGCAACATCAATTATCCGGGAAAGAAAAAAAAATATTTTTTTTTGCCTCGATTTCATTTTTTTTTTGCATCTATTAACCATGATTACTTCTATTATCCGGGATTAAAGTATTCTTTTTCTCGACTACTTTTGAAACAATCAAACATAATGTGAATAAAATTAAAAAAAAAAGGAAATTCCATAGTTTGCAATTTTTAAATTTGAGAAATGCGGATTGCTGTTGTCGGGTGTTAGTACAACAATATTAATTTATTAGTTAAAAAAAAAATAATTAAAATACTACTCAAAAGTTTTTTCTCAATTAACAGTGAAAAACGATTATCCAGAATGCTTCCGCTCCCGACCATCACGGATAATCGAGGTCTCACTGTATATAATTTTATATAGCACCATATAAACAAATTTTTGAATAGTCGATCACATATATAACTATGTATGTATATCTAATTATATATGGTGCTATACATGATTATATATAATTATATATAAATACATATGTATATGTATATAATAATATATAATTTTGTTTACTCGGGTAATGATATAAGCCGTAATGTGACATCATCCAAGCAAGATATGACATTCATTTTATATATGACTATATAACTATTTTTACCCTGGTATTAAAATTAAACTTTTTTTACAAAATAATATGAGAAATTCTTACTAAACTCTAAAGAAGTATCCACTCCAGGGTGTTATTATGCAATAGTGTCCGACCGAACAGTTCGGCCAAAAAACTATATTTGGTAGGTATTTGTGTATCTAGAGCATAGATGCCCAGTAGTAGCTGATATCAGCAAATTAAACTCACACGTATACTTACGCTCTTTTGTTGATCATCAATGAACCAATAGGAAATCAAGCATGTTGAGTGGGAGAGGACAAACTACACTTGCAGACTTCTGTGTTTTATAATAAGACAATACAATATATCCTGAAATAATGAAGATTTCATTGAAGTGATTATCTTTATTTCCCTCAACGTATCTTTGCGAACAAATATTTTCAGATTTGAATTATATTTGCTCAAAAAAAACGCAATAAGCTAATTCTTCTAGTTTGAGAAATATACTTTTATTGCGTAACTGCAATAAGAGTATCAACATAGAAGATTTCATTACTTTTTAATTGCAAATTGAACAATGATTAATTGAGGGAAAATTTATAAACACTTTGAAGAATCTTTTTATTTCGAAATATATCACACCCGCCACACATTGTTTTCTTTCAGTGTTATTTCGTCACTCTCACCAATACTACTACATTGGGCATCTATGATCTAGAGCAGTGGAGGGCGTTTAGGTCAACAATTGTTAAATACCAATACCCACGCATTCCTTATTCTCTTGTATTCAGTCGTCGGTGAGACAGCGACGAATGCACATGTTCAGCGGATGCCTG